>JAPDVU010000013.1:44699494-45116994 GCA_026230045.1 Corynorhinus townsendii
CTTATTATCTCAAAGGCAGTGTTTCATCCTAGATTAATTGTGTTCGCAGAGTAGATAACTAAGGAGAACACTGGCTACGTTGATGATTCTGTCTACATTTGTTGCGTTTTAGGAAGAAAGAATGTGTAACATAAATTTATGTCCATTGAGCTGATATGACACCATAGAAGTAGTCACAACTCTGAGAAATCAAAACGGTAGTAAAGCTAGGATTCCAAGTGGTAATACTTAACATTTAAAGCCGGTATATTAGGCAAAATCTCTAGACATTGTTGGAATTCACAGTGAGTGACCTCGTATCACTGGATAAAAGAGAATCAAACAATGAAATTCACAATGAAATGCTAGGGAAATATTCAGCACGGTGCCTAAAACGGTACAAATACAGGTAAATAAAGGCTGATTATGTCAAGCGCACTGTTTTTTTCCCAGAGAAATCGTGTTCACAGAGAAGAGAACTAAGTTGAACACTGGCTACATTTATAGTTCTGTCTCAATGTGCTGACTTAACAAGAAAGAGGGTGAGACATAAATGCATGTTCATTGAGCTGATATAACACTAAAGAAGTATTCGCAACTCTTAGATATCAAAACGGTAGTAAAGCTAGTATTCGATGTGGTAATGCTTTACATTGAAAGCCGGTGTATTTGGCGACAATCTCTGGACATCGTTGGAATTCACGTTCAGTGAGCTCGTATCCCCGGATAAGAGAGAATCAAACAATGAACTTCTCACTGAAAGGCAAGGGAAATATTTGGGCCGGTGCCTAAAACAGTACAAATACAGGTGTATAAAGGCTGATTATGTCAAGCGCACTGTTTCATCCCAGAGAATTCGTGTTCACAGAGCAGAGAACTAACTTGACCACTGGCTACATTTATAATTCTGTCTAAATGTGTTGACTTTTGGGAAGAAAGGAGGTGACACAGGAATGCATGTTCATTGAGCTGATATAACAGTGAAGAAGATATTCGCAACTCTTAGGTATCAAAATGGTAGTACAGTTAGTATTAGAAATGGTAATAATTTACATTTAAAGTCGGATTCATTTGGCACAAAAACTCTAGAAATAGTTGACATTCACTGGGAATGAGCTTGAAACACTGGACAAAGTGAAGCAGACACTCAGATTTCACAAGGAAAGACGCGGGAAATAGTTAGAAGGTGCCTGAAACAGTGGAAATACTAGTACATTGAGCCTTAAGATCTGAGGGAGATGGCTGGATCCCAGTGAAATGATGATCAGAGAGCTGAGAAGTGCGTTTGATACTGGCCACATTTTTAATTCATGCTAACTAAATGCGTGGGTATTTGGAAAGGACGTTTGTTAAACATGTAACTTTCTGTTTTATAGGACTCAAATTCCGGTATGAAAATGTGAAAACCCTGACAACTTACGATCACCGACGAGGAAACGAATAGGTATGTGTCCTAAAGCCTTTGAACACATTAGTAGAACCTTAATATCTCTCGTGCAGTGTTGAAATGTCACGTGTTTGTTTCGAAAGAGCTGAGAAAGGTAGGACAGTGGTTAAAATAGAATTGACATTTGTAGAGCTGGTATATATGAAAAAGGTGGATAAACACTTGGAATACACAGGGAATGAGCTTGAATCACAGGACAAAGTGAAGCAGACACTGAGAATTCACAAGGGAATACTAGGAAAATATTTTAGGAAGGTGCCAGAAACAGTACAAACACAGGTTCATACATCCTTATTATCTCAAAGGCAGTGTTTCATCCTAGATTAATTGTGTTCGCAGAGCAGATAACTAAGGAGAACACTGGCTACGTTGATGATTCTGTCTACATTTGTTGCGTTTTAGGAAGAAAGAATGTGTAACATAAATTTATGTCCATTGAGCTGATATGACACCATAGAAGTAGTCACAACTCTGAGAAATCAAAACGGTAGTAAAGCTAGGATTCCAAGTGGTAATACTTAACATTTAAAGCCGGTATATTAGGCAAAATCTCTAGACATTGTTGGAATTCACAGTGAGTGACCTCGTATCACTGGATAAAAGAGAATCAAACAATGAAATTCACAATGAAATGCTAGGGAAATATTCAGCACGGTGCCTAAAACGGTACAAATACAGGTAAATAAAGGCTGATTATGTCAAGCGCACTGTTTTTTCCCAGAGAAATCGTGTTCACAGAGAAGAGAACTAAGTTGAACACTGGCTACATTTATAGTTCTGTCTCAATGTGCTGACTTAACAAGAAAGAGGGTGAGACATAAATGCATGTTCATTGAGCTGATATAACACTAAAGAAGTATTGGCAACTCTTAGATATCAAAACGGTAGTAAAGCTAGTATTCGATGTGGTAATGCTTTACATTGAAAGCCGGTGTATTTGGCGGCAATCTCTGGACATCGTTGGAATTCACGTTCAGTGAGCTCGTATCCCCGGATAAGAGAGAATCAAACAATGAACTTCTCACTGAAAGGCAAGGGAAATATTTGGGCCCGTGCCTAAAACAGTACAAATACAGGTTTATAAAGGCTGATTATGTCAAGCGCACTGTTTCATCCCAGAGAATTCGTGTTCACAGAGCAGAGAACTAACTTGACCACTGGCTACATTTATAATTCTGTCTAAATGTGTTGACTTTTGGGAAGAAAGGAGGTGACACAGGAATGCATGTTCATTGAGCTGATATAACAGTGAAGAAGATATTCGCAACTCTCAGGTATCAAAATGGTAGTACAGTTAGTATTAGAAATGGTAATAATTTACATTTAAAGTCGGATTCATTTGGCACAAAAACTCTAGAAATAGTTGACATTCACTGGGAATGAGCTTAAACACTGGACAAAGTGAAGCAGACACTCAGATTTCACAAGGAAAGACGCGGGAAATAGTTAGAAGGTGCCTGAAACAGTGGAAATACTAGTACATTGAGCCTTAAGATCTGAGGGAGATGGCTGGATCCCAGTGAAATGATGATCAGAGAGCTGAGAAGTGAGTTTGATACTGGCCACATTTTTAATTCATGCTAACTAAATGCGTGGGTATTTGGAAAGGACGTTTGTTAAACATGTAACTTTCTGTTTTATAGGACTCAAATTCCGGTATGAAAATGTGAAAACCCTGACAACTTACGATCACCGACGAGGAAACGAATAGGTATGTGTCCTAAAGCCCTTGAACACATTAGTAGAACCTTAATATCTCTCGTGCAGTGTTGAAATGTCACGTGTTTGTTTCGAAAGAGCTGAGAAAGGTAGGACAGTGGTTAAAATAGAATTGACATTTGTAGAGCTGGTATATATGAAAAAGGTGGATAAACACTTGGAATACACAGGGAATGAGCTTGAATCACAGGACAAAGTGAAGCAGACACTGAGAATTCACAAGGGAATACTAGGAAAATATTTTAGGAAGGTGCCAGAAACAGTACAAACACAGGTTCATACATCCTTATTATCTCAAAGGCAGTGTTTCATCCTAGATTAATTGTGTTCGCAGAGTAGATAACTAAGGAGAACACTGGCTACGTTGATGATTCTGTCTACATTTGTTGCGTTTTAGGAAGAAAGAATGTGTAACATAAATTTATGTCCATTGAGCTGATATGACACCATAGAAGTAGTCACAACTCTGAGAAATCAAAACGGTAGTAAAGCTAGGATTCCAAGTGGTAATACTTAACATTTAAAGCCGGTATATTAGGCAAAATCTCTAGACATTGTTGGAATTCACAGTGAGTGACCTCGTATCACTGGATAAAAGAGAATCAAACAATGAAATTCACAATGAAATGCTAGGGAAATATTCAGCACGGTGCCTAAAACGGTACAAATACAGGTAAATAAAGGCTGATTATGTCAAGCGCACTGTTTTTTCCCAGAGAAATCGTGTTCACAGAGAAGAGAACTAAGTTGAACACTGGCTACATTTATAGTTCTGTCTCAATGTGCTGACTTAACAAGAAAGAGGGTGAGACATAAATGCATGTTCATTGAGCTGATATAACACTAAAGAAGTATTCGCAACTCTTAGATATCAAAACGGTAGTAAAGCTAGTATTCGATGTGGTAATGCTTTACATTGAAAGCCGGTGTATTTGGCGACAATCTCTGGACATCGTTGGAATTCACGTTCAGTGAGCTCGTATCCCCGGATAAGAGAGAATCAAACAATGAACTTCTCACTGAAAGGCAAGGGAAATATTTGGGCCGGTGCCTAAAACAGTACAAATACAGGTGTATAAAGGCTGATTATGTCAAGCGCACTGTTTCATCCCAGAGAATTCGTGTTCACAGAGCAGAGAACTAACTTGACCACTGGCTACATTTATAATTCTGTCTAAATGTGTTGACTTTTGGGAAGAAAGGAGGTGACACAGGAATGCATGTTCATTGAGCTGATATAACAGTGAAGAAGATATTCGCAACTCTTAGGTATCAAAATGGTAGTACAGTTAGTATTAGAAATGGTAATAATTTACATTTAAAGTCGGATTCATTTGGCACAAAAACTCTAGAAATAGTTGACATTCACTGGGAATGAGCTTGAAACACTGGACAAAGTGAAGCAGACACTCAGATTTCACAAGGAAAGACGCGGGAAATAGTTAGAAGGTGCCTGAAACAGTGGAAATACTAGTACATTGAGCCTTAAGATCTGAGGGAGATGGCTGGATCCCAGTGAAATGATGATCAGAGAGCTGAGAAGTGCGTTTGATACTGGCCACATTTTTAATTCATGCTAACTAAATGCGTGGGTATTTGGAAAGGACGTTTGTTAAACATGTAACTTTCTGTTTTATAGGACTCAAATTCCGGTATGAAAATGTGAAAACCCTGACAACTTACGATCACCGACGAGGAAACGAATAGGTATGTGTCCTAAAGCCTTTGAACACATTAGTAGAACCTTAATATCTCTCGTGCAGTGTTGAAATGTCACGTGTTTGTTTCGAAAGAGCTGAGAAAGGTAGGACAGTGGTTAAAATAGAATTGACATTTGTAGAGCTGGTATATATGAAAAAGGTGGATAAACACTTGGAATACACAGGGAATGAGCTTGAATCACAGGACAAAGTGAAGCAGACACTGAGAATTCACAAGGGAATACTAGGAAAATATTTTAGGAAGGTGCCAGAAACAGTACAAACACAGGTTCATACATCCTTATTATCTCAAAGGCAGTGTTTCATCCTAGATTAATTGTGTTCGCAGAGTAGATAACTAAGGAGAACACTGGCTACGTTGATGATTCTGTCTACATTTGTTGCGTTTTAGGAAGAAAGAATGTGTAACATAAATTTATGTCCATTGAGCTGATATGACACCATAGAAGTAGTCACAACTCTGAGAAATCAAAACGGTAGTAAAGCTAGGATTCCAAGTGGTAATACTTAACATTTAAAGCCGGTATATTAGGCAAAATCTCTAGACATTGTTGGAATTCACAGTGAGTGACCTCGTATCACTGGATAAAAGAGAATCAAACAATGAAATTCACAATGAAATGCTAGGGAAATATTCAGCACGGTGCCTAAAACGGTACAAATACAGGTAAATAAAGGCTGATTATGTCAAGCGCACTGTTTTTTCCCAGAGAAATCGTGTTCACAGAGAAGAGAACTAAGTTGAACACTGGCTACATTTATAGTTCTGTCTCAATGTGCTGACTTAACAAGAAAGAGGGTGAGACATAAATGCATGTTCATTGAGCTGATATAACACTAAAGAAGTATTGGCAACTCTTAGATATCAAAACGGTAGTAAAGCTAGTATTCGATGTGGTAATGCTTTACATTGAAAGCCGGTGTATTTGGCGGCAATCTCTGGACATCGTTGGAATTCACGTTCAGTGAGCTCGTATCCCCGGATAAGAGAGAATCAAACAATGAACTTCTCACTGAAAGGCAAGGGAAATATTTGGGCCCGTGCCTAAAACAGTACAAATACAGGTTTATAAAGGCTGATTATGTCAAGCGCACTGTTTCATCCCAGAGAATTCGTGTTCACAGAGCAGAGAACTAACTTGACCACTGGCTACATTTATAATTCTGTCTAAATGTGTTGACTTTTGGGAAGAAAGGAGGTGACACAGGAATGCATGTTCATTGAGCTGATATAACAGTGAAGAAGATATTCGCAACTCTCAGGTATCAAAATGGTAGTACAGTTAGTATTAGAAATGGTAATAATTTACATTTAAAGTCGGATTCATTTGGCACAAAAACTCTAGAAATAGTTGACATTCACTGGGAATGAGCTTAAACACTGGACAAAGTGAAGCAGACACTCAGATTTCACAAGGAAAGACGCGGGAAATAGTTAGAAGGTGCCTGAAACAGTGGAAATACTAGTACATTGAGCCTTAAGATCTGAGGGAGATGGCTGGATCCCAGTGAAATGATGATCAGAGAGCTGAGAAGTGAGTTTGATACTGGCCACATTTTTAATTCATGCTAACTAAATGCGTGGGTATTTGGAAAGGACGTTTGTTAAACATGTAACTTTCTGTTTTATAGGACTCAAATTCCGGTATGAAAATGTGAAAACCCTGACAACTTACGATCACCGACGAGGAAACGAATAGGTATGTGTCCTAAAGCCTTTGAACACATTAGTAGAACCTTAATATCTCTCGTGCAGTGTTGAAATGTCACGTGTTTGTTTCGAAAGAGCTGAGAAAGGTAGGACAGTGGTTAAAATAGAATTGACATTTGTAGAGCTGGTATATATGAAAAAGGTGGATAAACACTTGGAATACACAGGGAATGAGCTTGAATCACAGGACAAAGTGAAGCAGACACTGAGAATTCACAAGGGAATACTAGGAAAATATTTTAGGAAGGTGCCAGAAACAGTACAAACACAGGTTCATACATCCTTATTATCTCAAAGGCAGTGTTTCATCCTAGATTAATTGTGTTCGCAGAGTAGATAACTAAGGAGAACACTGGCTACGTTGATGATTCTGTCTACATTTGTTGCGTTTTAGGAAGAAAGAATGTGTAACATAAATTTATGTCCATTGAGCTGATATGACACCATAGAAGTAGTCACAACTCTGAGAAATCAAAACGGTAGTAAAGCTAGGATTCCAAGTGGTAATACTTAACATTTAAAGCCGGTATATTAGGCAAAATCTCTAGACATTGTTGGAATTCACAGTGAGTGACCTCGTATCACTGGATAAAAGAGAATCAAACAATGAAATTCACAATGAAATGCTAGGGAAATATTCAGCACGGTGCCTAAAACGGTACAAATACAGGTAAATAAAGGCTGATTATGTCAAGCGCACTGTTTTTTCCCAGAGAAATCGTGTTCACAGAGAAGAGAACTAAGTTGAACACTGGCTACATTTATAGTTCTGTCTCAATGTGCTGACTTAACAAGAAAGAGGGTGAGACATAAATGCATGTTCATTGAGCTGATATAACACTAAAGAAGTATTCGCAACTCTTAGATATCAAAACGGTAGTAAAGCTAGTATTCGATGTGGTAATGCTTTACATTGAAAGCCGGTGTATTTGGCGACAATCTCTGGACATCGTTGGAATTCACGTTCAGTGAGCTCGTATCCCCGGATAAGAGAGAATCAAACAATGAACTTCTCACTGAAAGGCAAGGGAAATATTTGGGCCGGTGCCTAAAACAGTACAAATACAGGTGTATAAAGGCTGATTATGTCAAGCGCACTGTTTCATCCCAGAGAATTCGTGTTCACAGAGCAGAGAACTAACTTGACCACTGGCTACATTTATAATTCTGTCTAAATGTGTTGACTTTTGGGAAGAAAGGAGGTGACACAGGAATGCATGTTCATTGAGCTGATATAACAGTGAAGAAGATATTCGCAACTCTTAGGTATCAAAATGGTAGTACAGTTAGTATTAGAAATGGTAATAATTTACATTTAAAGTCGGATTCATTTGGCACAAAAACTCTAGAAATAGTTGACATTCACTGGGAATGAGCTTGAAACACTGGACAAAGTGAAGCAGACACTCAGATTTCGCAAGGAAAGACGCGGGAAATAGTTAGAAGGTGCCTGAAACAGTGGAAATACTAGTACATTGAGCCTTAAGATCTGAGGGAGATGGCTGGATCCCAGTGAAATGATGATCAGAGAGCTGAGAAGTGCGTTTGATACTGGCCACATTTTTAATTCATGCTAACTAAATGCGTGGGTATTTGGAAAGGACGTTTGTTAAACATGTAACTTTCTGTTTTATAGGACTCAAATTCCGGTATGAAAATGTGAAAACCCTGACAACTTACGATCACCGACGAGGAAACGAATAGGTATGTGTCCTAAAGCCTTTGAACACATTAGTAGAACCTTAATATCTCTCGTGCAGTGTTGAAATGTCACGTGTTTGTTTCGAAAGAGCTGAGAAAGGTAGGACAGTGGTTAAAATAGAATTGACATTTGTAGAGCTGGTATATATGAAAAAGGTGGATAAACACTTGGAATACACAGGGAATGAGCTTGAATCACAGGACAAAGTGAAGCAGACACTGAGAATTCACAAGGGAATACTAGGAAAATATTTTAGGAAGGTGCCAGAAACAGTACAAACACAGGTTCATACATCCTTATTATCTCAAAGGCAGTGTTTCATCCTAGATTAATTGTGTTCGCAGAGCAGATAACTAAGGAGAACACTGGCTACGTTGATGATTCTGTCTACATTTGTTGCGTTTTAGGAAGAAAGAATGTGTAACATAAATTTATGTCCATTGAGCTGATATGACACCATAGAAGTAGTCACAACTCTGAGAAATCAAAACGGTAGTAAAGCTAGGATTCCAAGTGGTAATACTTAACATTTAAAGCCGGTATATTAGGCAAAATCTCTAGACATTGTTGGAATTCACAGTGAGTGACCTCGTATCACTGGATAAAAGAGAATCAAACAATGAAATTCACAATGAAATGCTAGGGAAATATTCAGCACGGTGCCTAAAACGGTACAAATACAGGTAAATAAAGGCTGATTATGTCAAGCGCACTGTTTTTTCCCAGAGAAATCGTGTTCACAGAGAAGAGAACTAAGTTGAACACTGGCTACATTTATAGTTCTGTCTCAATGTGCTGACTTAACAAGAAAGAGGGTGAGACATAAATGCATGTTCATTGAGCTGATATAACACTAAAGAAGTATTGGCAACTCTTAGATATCAAAACGGTAGTAAAGCTAGTATTCGATGTGGTAATGCTTTACATTGAAAGCCGGTGTATTTGGCGGCAATCTCTGGACATCGTTGGAATTCACGTTCAGTGAGCTCGTATCCCCGGATAAGAGAGAATCAAACAATGAACTTCTCACTGAAAGGCAAGGGAAATATTTGGGCCCGTGCCTAAAACAGTACAAATACAGGTTTATAAAGGCTGATTATGTCAAGCGCACTGTTTCATCCCAGAGAATTCGTGTTCACAGAGCAGAGAACTAACTTGACCACTGGCTACATTTATAATTCTGTCTAAATGTGTTGACTTTTGGGAAGAAAGGAGGTGACACAGGAATGCATGTTCATTGAGCTGATATAACAGTGAAGAAGATATTCGCAACTCTCAGGTATCAAAATGGTAGTACAGTTAGTATTAGAAATGGTAATAATTTACATTTAAAGTCGGATTCATTTGGCACAAAAACTCTAGAAATAGTTGACATTCACTGGGAATGAGCTTAAACACTGGACAAAGTGAAGCAGACACTCAGATTTCACAAGGAAAGACGCGGGAAATAGTTAGAAGGTGCCTGAAACAGTGGAAATACTAGTACATTGAGCCTTAAGATCTGAGGGAGATGGCTGGATCCCAGTGAAATGATGATCAGAGAGCTGAGAAGTGAGTTTGATACTGGCCACATTTTTAATTCATGCTAACTAAATGCGTGGGTATTTGGAAAGGACGTTTGTTAAACATGTAACTTTCTGTTTTATAGGACTCAAATTCCGGTATGAAAATGTGAAAACCCTGACAACTTACGATCACCGACGAGGAAACGAATAGGTATGTGTCCTAAAGCCTTTGAACACATTAGTAGAACCTTAATATCTCTCGTGCAGTGTTGAAATGTCACGTGTTTGTTTCGAAAGAGCTGAGAAAGGTAGGACAGTGGTTAAAATAGAATTGACATTTGTAGAGCTGGTATATATGAAAAAGGTGGATAAACACTTGGAATACACAGGGAATGAGCTTGAATCACAGGACAAAGTGAAGCAGACACTGAGAATTCACAAGGGAATACTAGGAAAATATTTTAGGAAGGTGCCAGAAACAGTACAAACACAGGTTCATACATCCTTATTATCTCAAAGGCAGTGTTTCATCCTAGATTAATTGTGTTCGCAGAGTAGATAACTAAGGAGAACACTGGCTACGTTGATGATTCTGTCTACATTTGTTGCGTTTTAGGAAGAAAGAATGTGTAACATAAATTTATGTCCATTGAGCTGATATGACACCATAGAAGTAGTCACAACTCTGAGAAATCAAAACGGTAGTAAAGCTAGGATTCCAAGTGGTAATACTTAACATTTAAAGCCGGTATATTAGGCAAAATCTCTAGACATTGTTGGAATTCACAGTGAGTGACCTCGTATCACTGGATAAAAGAGAATCAAACAATGAAATTCACAATGAAATGCTAGGGAAATATTCAGCACGGTGCCTAAAACGGTACAAATACAGGTAAATAAAGGCTGATTATGTCAAGCGCACTGTTTTTTCCCAGAGAAATCGTGTTCACAGAGAAGAGAACTAAGTTGAACACTGGCTACATTTATAGTTCTGTCTCAATGTGCTGACTTAACAAGAAAGAGGGTGAGACATAAATGCATGTTCATTGAGCTGATATAACACTAAAGAAGTATTGGCAACTCTTAGATATCAAAACGGTAGTAAAGCTAGTATTCGATGTGGTAATGCTTTACATTGAAAGCCGGTGTATTTGGCGACAATCTCTGGACATCGTTGGAATTCACGTTCAGTGAGCTCGTATCCCCGGATAAGAGAGAATCAAACAATGAACTTCTCACTGAAAGGCAAGGGAAATATTTGGGCCGGTGCCTAAAACAGTACAAATACAGGTGTATAAAGGCTGATTATGTCAAGCGCACTGTTTCATCCCAGAGAATTCGTGTTCACAGAGCAGAGAACTAACTTGACCACTGGCTACATTTATAATTCTGTCTAAATGTGTTGACTTTTGGGAAGAAAGGAGGTGACACAGGAATGCATGTTCATTGAGCTGATATAACAGTGAAGAAGATATTCGCAACTCTTAGGTATCAAAATGGTAGTACAGTTAGTATTAGAAATGGTAATAATTTACATTTAAAGTCGGATTCATTTGGCACAAAAACTCTAGAAATAGTTGACATTCACTGGGAATGAGCTTGAAACACTGGACAAAGTGAAGCAGACACTGAGAATTCACAAGGGAATACTAGGAAAATATTTAGGAAGGTGCCAGAAACAGTACAAACACAGGTTCATACATCCTTATTATCTCAAAGGCAGTGTTTCATCCTAGATTAATTGTGTTCGCAGAGTAGATAACTAAGGAGAACACTGGCTACGTTGATGATTCTGTCTACATTTGTTGCGTTTTAGGAAGAAAGAATGTGTAACATAAATTTATGTCCATTGAGCTGATATGACACCATAGAAGTAGTCACAACTCTGAGAAATCAAAACGGTAGTAAAGCTAGGATTCCAAGTGGTAATACTTAACATTTAAAGCCGGTATATTAGGCAAAATCTCTAGACATTGTTGGAATTCACAGTGAGTGACCTCGTATCACTGGATAAAAGAGAATCAAACAATGAAATTCACAATGAAATGCTAGGGAAATATTCAGCACGGTGCCTAAAACGGTACAAGTACAGGTAAATAAAGGCTGATTATGTCAAGCGCACTGTTTTTTCCCAGAGAAATCGTGTTCACAGAGAAGAGAACTAAGTTGAACACTGGCTACATTTATAGTTCTGTCTCAATGTGCTGACTTAACAAGAAAGAGGGTGAGACATAAATGCATGTTCATTGAGCTGATATAACACTAAAGAAGTATTCGCAACTCTTAGATATCAAAACGGTAGTAAAGCTAGTATTCGATGTGGTAATGCTTTACATTGAAAGCCGGTGTATTTGGCGACAATCTCTGGACATCGTTGGAATTCACGTTCAGTGAGCTCGTATCCCCGGATAAGAGAGAATCAAACAATGAACTTCTCACTGAAAGGCAAGGGAAATATTTGGGCCCGTGCCTAAAACAGTACAAATACAGGTTTATAAAGGCTGATTATGTCAAGCGCACTGTTTCATCCCAGAGAATTCGTGTTCACAGAGCAGAGAACTAACTTGACCACTGGCTACATTTATAATTCTGTCTAAATGTGTTGACTTTTGGGAAGAAAGGAGGTGACACAGGAATGCATGTTCATTGAGCTGATATAACAGTGAAGAAGATATTCGCAACTCTCAGGTATCAAAATGGTAGTACAGTTAGTATTAGAAATGGTAATAATTTACATTTAAAGTCGGATTCATTTGGCACAAAAACTCTAGAAATAGTTGACATTCACTGGGAATGAGCTTAAACACTGGACAAAGTGAAGCAGACACTCAGATTTCACAAGGAAAGACGCGGGAAATAGTTAGAAGGTGCCTGAAACAGTGGAAATACTAGTACATTGAGCCTTAAGATCTGAGGGAGATGGCTGGATCCCAGTGAAATGATGATCAGAGAGCTGAGAAGTGAGTTTGATACTGGCCACATTTTTAATTCATGCTAACTAAATGCGTGGGTATTTGGAAAGGACGTTTGTTAAACATGTAACTTTCTGTTTTATAGGACTCAAATTCCGGTATGAAAATGTGAAAACCCTGACAACTTACGATCACCGACGAGGAAACGAATAGGTATGTGTCCTAAAGCCTTTGAACACATTAGTAGAACCTTAATATCTCTCGTGCAGTGTTGAAATGTCACGTGTTTGTTTCGAAAGAGCTGAGAAAGGTAGGACAGTGGTTAAAATAGAATTGACATTTGTAGAGCTGGTATATATGAAAAAGGTGGATAAACACTTGGAATACACAGGGAATGAGCTTGAATCACAGGACAAAGTGAAGCAGACACTGAGAATTCACAAGGGAATACTAGGAAAATATTTTAGGAAGGTGCCAGAAACAGTACAAACACAGGTTCATACATCCTTATTATCTCAAAGGCAGTGTTTCATCCTAGATTAATTGTGTTCGCAGAGTAGATAACTAAGGAGAACACTGGCTACGTTGATGATTCTGTCTACATTTGTTGCGTTTTAGGAAGAAAGAATGTGTAACATAAATTTATGTCCATTGAGCTGATATGACACCATAGAAGTAGTCACAACTCTGAGAAATCAAAACGGTAGTAAAGCTAGGATTCCAAGTGGTAATACTTAACATTTAAAGCCGGTATATTAGGCAAAATCTCTAGACATTGTTGGAATTCACAGTGAGTGACCTCGTATCACTGGATAAAAGAGAATCAAACAATGAAATTCACAATGAAATGCTAGGGAAATATTCAGCACGGTGCCTAAAACGGTACAAATACAGGTAAATAAAGGCTGATTATGTCAAGCGCACTGTTTTTTCCCAGAGAAATCGTGTTCACAGAGAAGAGAACTAAGTTGAACACTGGCTACATTTATAGTTCTGTCTCAATGTGCTGACTTAACAAGAAAGAGGGTGAGACATAAATGCATGTTCATTGAGCTGATATAACACTAAAGAAGTATT
This sequence comes from Corynorhinus townsendii, assembly GCA_026230045.1. Lineage (NCBI taxonomy): Eukaryota > Metazoa > Chordata > Mammalia > Chiroptera > Vespertilionidae > Corynorhinus > Corynorhinus townsendii. Next base: position 44,713,268 of record JAPDVU010000013.1, read on the forward strand.
CGCAACTCTTAGATATCAAAACGGTAGTAAAGCTAGTATTCGATGTGGTAATGCTTTACATTGAAAGCCGGTGTATTTGGCGGCAATCTCTGGACATCTTTGGAATTCACGGTCAGTGAGCTCGTATCCCCGGATAAGAGAGAATCAAACAATGAACTTCTCACTGAAAGGCAAGGGAAATATTTGGGCCGGTGCCTAAAACAGTACAAATACAGGTGTATAAAGGCTGATTATGTCAAGCGCACTGTTTCATCCCAGAGAATTCGTGTTCACAGAGCAGAGAACTAACTTGACCACTGGCTACATTTATAATTCTGTCTAAATGTGTTGACTTTTGGGAAGAAAGGAGGTGACACAGGAATGCATGTTCATTGAGCTGATATAACAGTGAAGAAGATATTCGCAACTCTTAGGTATCAAAATGGTAGTACAGTTAGTATTAGAAATGGTAATAATTTACATTTAAAGTCGGATTCATTTGGCACAAAAACTCTAGAAATAGTTGACATTCACTGGGAATGAGCTTGAAACACTGGACAAAGTGAAGCAGACACTCAGATTTCACAAGGAAAGACGCGGGAAATAGTTAGAAGGTGCCTGAAACAGTGGAAATACTAGTACATTGAGCCTTAAGATCTGAGGGAGATGGCTGGATCCCAGTGAAATGATGATCAGAGAGCTGAGAAGTGAGTTTGATACTGGCCACATTTTTAATTCATGCTAACTAAATGCGTGGGTATTTGGAAAGGACGTTTGTTAAACATGTAACTTTCTGTTTTATAGGACTCAAATTCCGGTATGAAAATGTGAAAACCCTGACAACTTACGATCACCGACGAGGAAACGAATAGGTATGTGTCCTAAAGCCTTTGAACACATTAGTAGAACCTTAATATCTCTCGTGCAGTGTTGAAATGTCACGTGTTTGTTTCGAAAGAGCTGAGAAAGGTAGGACAGTGGTTAAAATAGAATTGACATTTGTAGAGCTGGTATATATGAAAAAGGTGGATAAACACTTGGAATACACAGGGAATGAGCTTGAATCACAGGACAAAGTGAAGCAGACACTGAGAATTCACAAGGGAATACTAGGAAAATATTTTAGGAAGGTGCCAGAAACAGTACAAACACAGGTTCATACATCCTTATTATCTCAAAGGCAGTGTTTCATCCTAGATTAATTGTGTTCGCAGAGTAGATAACTAAGGAGAACACTGGCTACGTTGATGATTCTGTCTACATTTGTTGCGTTTTAGGAAGAAAGAATGTGTAACATAAATTTATGTCCATTGAGCTGATATGACACCATAGAAGTAGTCACAACTCTGAGAAATCAAAACGGTAGTAAAGCTAGGATTCCAAGTGGTAATACTTAACATTTAAAGCCGGTATATTAGGCAAAATCTCTAGACATTGTTGGAATTCACAGTGAGTGACCTCGTATCACTGGATAAAAGAGAATCAAACAATGAAATTCACAATGAAATGCTAGGGAAATATTCAGCACGGTGCCTAAAACGGTACAAATACAGGTAAATAAAGGCTGATTATGTCAAGCGCACTGTTTTTTCCCAGAGAAATCGTGTTCACAGAGAAGAGAACTAAGTTGAACACTGGCTACATTTATAGTTCTGTCTCAATGTGCTGACTTAACAAGAAAGAGGGTGAGACATAAATGCATGTTCATTGAGCTGATATAACACTAAAGAAGTATTCGCAACTCTTAGATATCAAAACGGTAGTAAAGCTAGTATTCGATGTGGTAATGCTTTACATTGAAAGCCGGTGTATTTGGCGGCAATCTCTGGACATCTTTGGAATTCACGGTCAGTGAGCTCGTATCCCCGGATAAGAGAGAATCAAACAATGAACTTCTCACTGAAAGGCAAGGGAAATATTTGGGCCGGTGCCTAAAACAGTACAAATACAGGTGTATAAAGGCTGATTATGTCAAGCGCACTGTTTCATCCCAGAGAATTCGTGTTCACAGAGCAGAGAACTAACTTGACCACTGGCTACATTTATAATTCTGTCTAAATGTGTTGACTTTTGGGAAGAAAGGAGGTGACACAGGAATGCATGTTCATTGAGCTGATATAACAGTGAAGAAGATATTCGCAACTCTTAGGTATCAAAATGGTAGTACAGTTAGTATTAGAAATGGTAATAATTTACATTTAAAGTCGGATTCATTTGGCACAAAAACTCTAGAAATAGTTGACATTCACTGGGAATGAGCTTGAAACACTGGACAAAGTGAAGCAGACACTCAGATTTCACAAGGAAAGACGCGGGAAATAGTTAGAAGGTGCCTGAAACAGTGGAAATACTAGTACATTGAGCCTTAAGATCTGAGGGAGATGGCTGGATCCCAGTGAAATGATGATCAGAGAGCTGAGAAGTGAGTTTGATACTGGCCACATTTTTAATTCATGCTAACTAAATGCGTGGGTATTTGGAAAGGACGTTTGTTAAACATGTAACTTTCTGTTTTATAGGACTCAAATTCCGGTATGAAAATGTGAAAACCCTGACAACTTACGATCACCGACGAGGAAACGAATAGGTATGTGTCCTAAAGCCTTTGAACACATTAGTAGAACCTTAATATCTCTCGTGCAGTGTTGAAATGTCACGTGTTTGTTTCGAAAGAGCTGAGAAAGGTAGGACAGTGGTTAAAATAGAATTGACATTTGTAGAGCTGGTATATATGAAAAAGGTGGATAAACACTTGGAATACACAGGGAATGAGCTTGAATCACAGGACAAAGTGAAGCAGACACTGAGAATTCACAAGGGAATACTAGGAAAATATTTTAGGAAGGTGCCAGAAACAGTACAAACACAGGTTCATACATCCTTATTATCTCAAAGGCAGTGTTTCATCCTAGATTAATTGTGTTCGCAGAGCAGATAACTAAGGAGAACACTGGCTACGTTGATGATTCTGTCTACATTTGTTGCGTTTTAGGAAGAAAGAATGTGTAACATAAATTTATGTCCATTGAGCTGATATGACACCATAGAAGTAGTCACAACTCTGAGAAATCAAAACGGTAGTAAAGCTAGGATTCCAAGTGGTAATACTTAACATTTAAAGCCGGTATATTAGGCAAAATCTCTAGACATTGTTGGAATTCACAGTGAGTGACCTCGTATCACTGGATAAAAGAGAATCAAACAATGAAATTCACAATGAAATGCTAGGGAAATATTCAGCACGGTGCCTAAAACGGTACAAATACAGGTAAATAAAGGCTGATTATGTCAAGCGCACTGTTTTTTCCCAGAGAAATCGTGTTCACAGAGAAGAGAACTAAGTTGAACACTGGCTACATTTATAGTTCTGTCTCAATGTGCTGACTTAACAAGAAAGAGGGTGAGACATAAATGCATGTTCATTGAGCTGATATAACACTAAAGAAGTATTGGCAACTCTTAGATATCAAAACGGTAGTAAAGCTAGTATTCGATGTGGTAATGCTTTACATTGAAAGCCGGTGTATTTGGCGGCAATCTCTGGACATCGTTGGAATTCACGTTCAGTGAGCTCGTATCCCCGGATAAGAGAGAATCAAACAATGAACTTCTCACTGAAAGGCAAGGGAAATATTTGGGCCCGTGCCTAAAACAGTACAAATACAGGTTTATAAAGGCTGATTATGTCAAGCGCACTGTTTCATCCCAGAGAATTCGTGTTCACAGAGCAGAGAACTAACTTGACCACTGGCTACATTTATAATTCTGTCTAAATGTGTTGACTTTTGGGAAGAAAGGAGGTGACACAGGAATGCATGTTCATTGAGCTGATATAACAGTGAAGAAGATATTCGCAACTCTCAGGTATCAAAATGGTAGTACAGTTAGTATTAGAAATGGTAATAATTTACATTTAAAGTCGGATTCATTTGGCACAAAAACTCTAGAAATAGTTGACATTCACTGGGAATGAGCTTAAACACTGGACAAAGTGAAGCAGACACTCAGATTTCACAAGGAAAGACGCGGGAAATAGTTAGAAGGTGCCTGAAACAGTGGAAATACTAGTACATTGAGCCTTAAGATCTGAGGGAGATGGCTGGATCCCAGTGAAATGATGATCAGAGAGCTGAGAAGTGAGTTTGATACTGGCCACATTTTTAATTCATGCTAACTAAATGCGTGGGTATTTGGAAAGGACGTTTGTTAAACATGTAACTTTCTGTTTTATAGGACTCAAATTCCGGTATGAAAATGTGAAAACCCTGACAACTTACGATCACCGACGAGGAAACGAATAGGTATGTGTCCTAAAGCCTTTGAACACATTAGTAGAACCTTAATATCTCTCGTGCAGTGTTGAAATGTCACGTGTTTGTTTCGAAAGAGCTGAGAAAGGTAGGACAGTGGTTAAAATAGAATTGACATTTGTAGAGCTGGTATATATGAAAAAGGTGGATAAACACTTGGAATACACAGGGAATGAGCTTGAATCACAGGACAAAGTGAAGCAGACACTGAGAATTCACAAGGGAATACTAGGAAAATATTTTAGGAAGGTGCCAGAAACAGTACAAACACAGGTTCATACATCCTTATTATCTCAAAGGCAGTGTTTCATCCTAGATTAATTGTGTTCGCAGAGTAGATAACTAAGGAGAACACTGGCTACGTTGATGATTCTGTCTACATTTGTTGCGTTTTAGGAAGAAAGAATGTGTAACATAAATTTATGTCCATTGAGCTGATATGACACCATAGAAGTAGTCACAACTCTGAGAAATCAAAACGGTAGTAAAGCTAGGATTCCAAGTGGTAATACTTAACATTTAAAGCCGGTATATTAGGCAAAATCTCTAGACATTGTTGGAATTCACAGTGAGTGACCTCGTATCACTGGATAAAAGAGAATCAAACAATGAAATTCACAATGAAATGCTAGGGAAATATTCAGCACGGTGCCTAAAACGGTACAAATACAGGTAAATAAAGGCTGATTATGTCAAGCGCACTGTTTTTTCCCAGAGAAATCGTGTTCACAGAGAAGAGAACTAAGTTGAACACTGGCTACATTTATAGTTCTGTCTCAATGTGCTGACTTAACAAGAAAGAGGGTGAGACATAAATGCATGTTCATTGAGCTGATATAACACTAAAGAAGTATTCGCAACTCTTAGATATCAAAACGGTAGTAAAGCTAGTATTCGATGTGGTAATGCTTTACATTGAAAGCCGGTGTATTTGGCGACAATCTCTGGACATCGTTGGAATTCACGTTCAGTGAGCTCGTATCCCCGGATAAGAGAGAATCAAACAATGAACTTCTCACTGAAAGGCAAGGGAAATATTTGGGCCGGTGCCTAAAACAGTACAAATACAGGTGTATAAAGGCTGATTATGTCAAGCGCACTGTTTCATCCCAGAGAATTCGTGTTCACAGAGCAGAGAACTAACTTGACCACTGGCTACATTTATAATTCTGTCTAAATGTGTTGACTTTTGGGAAGAAAGGAGGTGACACAGGAATGCATGTTCATTGAGCTGATATAACAGTGAAGAAGATATTCGCAACTCTTAGGTATCAAAATGGTAGTACAGTTAGTATTAGAAATGGTAATAATTTACATTTAAAGTCGGATTCATTTGGCACAAAAACTCTAGAAATAGTTGACATTCACTGGGAATGAGCTTGAAACACTGGACAAAGTGAAGCAGACACTCAGATTTCACAAGGAAAGACGCGGGAAATAGTTAGAAGGTGCCTGAAACAGTGGAAATACTAGTACATTGAGCCTTAAGATCTGAGGGAGATGGCTGGATCCCAGTGAAATGATGATCAGAGAGCTGAGAAGTGCGTTTGATACTGGCCACATTTTTAATTCATGCTAACTAAATGCGTGGGTATTTGGAAAGGACGTTTGTTAAACATGTAACTTTCTGTTTTATAGGACTCAAATTCCGGTATGAAAATGTGAAAACCCTGACAACTTACGATCACCGACGAGGAAACGAATAGGTATGTGTCCTAAAGCCTTTGAACACATTAGTAGAACCTTAATATCTCTCGTGCAGTGTTGAAATGTCACGTGTTTGTTTCGAAAGAGCTGAGAAAGGTAGGACAGTGGTTAAAATAGAATTGACATTTGTAGAGCTGGTATATATGAAAAAGGTGGATAAACACTTGGAATACACAGGGAATGAGCTTGAATCACAGGACAAAGTGAAGCAGACACTGAGAATTCACAAGGGAATACTAGGAAAATATTTTAGGAAGGTGCCAGAAACAGTACAAACACAGGTTCATACATCCTTATTATCTCAAAGGCAGTGTTTCATCCTAGATTAATTGTGTTCGCAGAGTAGATAACTAAGGAGAACACTGGCTACGTTGATGATTCTGTCTACATTTGTTGCGTTTTAGGAAGAAAGAATGTGTAACATAAATTTATGTCCATTGAGCTGATATGACACCATAGAAGTAGTCACAACTCTGAGAAATCAAAACGGTAGTAAAGCTAGGATTCCAAGTGGTAATACTTAACATTTAAAGCCGGTATATTAGGCAAAATCTCTAGACATTGTTGGAATTCACAGTGAGTGACCTCGTATCACTGGATAAAAGAGAATCAAACAATGAAATTCACAATGAAATGCTAGGGAAATATTCAGCACGGTGCCTAAAACGGTACAAATACAGGTAAATAAAGGCTGATTATGTCAAGCGCACTGTTTTTTCCCAGAGAAATCGTGTTCACAGAGAAGAGAACTAAGTTGAACACTGGCTACATTTATAGTTCTGTCTCAATGTGCTGACTTAACAAGAAAGAGGGTGAGACATAAATGCATGTTCATTGAGCTGATATAACACTAAAGAAGTATTCGCAACTCTTAGATATCAAAACGGTAGTAAAGCTAGTATTCGATGTGGTAATGCTTTACATTGAAAGCCGGTGTATTTGGCGACAATCTCTGGACATCGTTGGAATTCACGTTCAGTGAGCTCGTATCCCCGGATAAGAGAGAATCAAACAATGAACTTCTCACTGAAAGGCAAGGGAAATATTTGGGCCGGTGCCTAAAACAGTACAAATACAGGTGTATAAAGGCTGATTATGTCAAGCGCACAGTTTCATCCCAGAGAATTCGTGTTCACAGAGCAGAGAACTAACTTGACCACTGGCTACATTTATAATTCTGTCTAAATGTGTTGACTTTTGGGAAGAAAGGAGGTGACACAGGAATGCATGTTCATTGAGCTGATATAACAGTGAAGAAGATATTCGCAACTCTTAGGTATCAAAATGGCAGTACAGTTAGTATTAGAAATGGTAATAATTTACATTTAAAGTCGGATTCATTTGGCACAAAAACTCTAGAAATAGTTGACATTCACTGGGAATGAGCTTGAAACACTGGACAAAGTGAAGCAGACACTCAGATTTCGCAAGGAAAGACGCGGGAAATAGTTAGAAGGTGCCTGAAACAGTGGAAATACTAGTACATTGAGCCTTAAGATCTGAGGGAGATGGCTGGATCCCAGTGAAATGATGATCAGAGAGCTGAGAAGTGAGTTTGATACTGGCCACATTTTTAATTCATGCTAACTAAATGCGTGGGTATTTGGAAAGGACGTTTGTTAAACATGTAACTTTCTGTTTTATAGGACTCAAATTCCGGTATGAAAATGTGAAAACCCTGACAACTTACGATCACCGACGAGGAAACGAATAGGTATGTGTCCTAAAGCCTTTGAACACATTAGTAGAACCTTAATATCTCTCGTGCAGTGTTGAAATGTCACGTGTTTGTTTCGAAAGAGCTGAGAAAGGTAGGACAGTGGTTAAAATAGAATTGACATTTGTAGAGCTGGTATATATGAAAAAGGTGGATAAACACTTGGAATACACAGGGAATGAGCTTGAATCACAGGACAAAGTGAAGCAGACACTGAGAATTCACAAGGGAATACTAGGAAAATATTTTAGGAAGGTGCCAGAAACAGTACAAACACAGGTTCATACATCCTTATTATCTCAAAGGCAGTGTTTCATCCTAGATTAATTGTGTTCGCAGAGTAGATAACTAAGGAGAACACTGGCTACGTTGATGATTCTGTCTACATTTGTTGCGTTTTAGGAAGAAAGAATGTGTAACATAAATTTATGTCCATTGAGCTGATATGACACCATAGAAGTAGTCACAACTCTGAGAAATCAAAACGGTAGTAAAGCTAGGATTCCAAGTGGTAATACTTAACATTTAAAGCCGGTATATTAGGCAAAATCTCTAGACATTGTTGGAATTCACAGTGAGTGACCTCGTATCACTGGATAAAAGAGAATCAAACAATGAAATTCACAATGAAATGCTAGGGAAATATTCAGCACGGTGCCTAAAACGGTACAAATACAGGTGTATAAAGGCTGATTATGTCAAGCGCACTGTTTCATCCCAGAGAATTCGTGTTCACAGAGCAGAGAACTAACTTGACCACTGGCTACATTTATAATTCTGTCTAAATGTGTTGACTTTTGGGAAGAAAGGAGGTGACACAGGAATGCATGTTCATTGAGCTGATATAACAGTGAAGAAGATATTCGCAACTCTTAGGTATCAAAATGGTAGTACAGTTAGTATTAGAAATGGTAATAATTTACATTTAAAGTCGGATTCATTTGGCACAAAAACTCTAGAAATAGTTGACATTCACTGGGAATGAGCTTGAAACACTGGACAAAGTGAAGCAGACACTGAGAATTCACAAGGGAATACTAGGAAAATATTTAGGAAGGTGCCAGAAACAGTACAAACACAGGTTCATACATCCTTATTATCTCAAAGGCAGTGTTTCATCCTAGATTAATTGTGTTCGCAGAGTAGATAACTAAGGAGAACACTGGCTACGTTGATGATTCTGTCTACATTTGTTGCGTTTTAGGAAGAAAGAATGTGTAACATAAATTTATGTCCATTGAGCTGATATGACACCATAGAAGTAGTCACAACTCTGAGAAATCAAAACGGTAGTAAAGCTAGGATTCCAAGTGGTAATACTTAACATTTAAAGCCGGTATATTAGGCAAAATCTCTAGACATTGTTGGAATTCACAGTGAGTGACCTCGTATCACTGGATAAAAGAGAATCAAACAATGAAATTCACAATGAAATGCTAGGGAAATATTCAGCACGGTGCCTAAAACGGTACAAGTACAGGTAAATAAAGGCTGATTATGTCAAGCGCACTGTTTTTTCCCAGAGAAATCGTGTTCACAGAGAAGAGAACTAAGTTGAACACTGGCTACATTTATAGTTCTGTCTCAATGTGCTGACTTAACAAGAAAGAGGGTGAGACATAAATGCATGTTCATTGAGCTGATATAACACTAAAGAAGTATTCGCAACTCTTAGATATCAAAACGGTAGTAAAGCTAGTATTCGATGTGGTAATGCTTTACATTGAAAGCCGGTGTATTTGTCGACAATCTCTGGACATCGTTGGAATTCACGTTCAGTGAGCTCGTATCCCCGGATAAGAGAGAATCAAACAATGAACTTCTCACTGAAAGGCAAGGGAAATATTTGGGCCCGTGCCTAAAACAGTACAAATACAGGTTTATAAAGGCTGATTATGTCAAGCGCACTGTTTCATCCCAGAGAATTCGTGTTCACAGAGCAGAGAACTAACTTGACCACTGGCTACATTTATAATTCTGTCTAAATGTGTTGACTTTTGGGAAGAAAGGAGGTGACACAGGAATGCATGTTCATTGAGCTGATATAACAGTGAAGAAGATATTCGCAACTCTCAGGTATCAAAATGGTAGTACAGTTAGTATTAGAAATGGTAATAATTTACATTTAAAGTCGGATTCATTTGGCACAAAAACTCTAGAAATAGTTGACATTCACTGGGAATGAGCTTAAACACTGGACAAAGTGAAGCAGACACTCAGATTTCACAAGGAAAGACGCGGGAAATAGTTAGAAGGTGCCTGAAACAGTGGAAATACTAGTACATTGAGCCTTAAGATCTGAGGGAGATGGCTGGATCCCAGTGAAATGATGATCAGAGAGCTGAGAAGTGAGTTTGATACTGGCCACATTTTTAATTCATGCTAACTAAATGCGTGGGTATTTGGAAAGGACGTTTGTTAAACATGTAACTTTCTGTTTTATAGGACTCAAATTCCGGTATGAAAATGTGAAAACCCTGACAACTTACGATCACCGACGAGGAAACGAATAGGTATGTGTCCTAAAGCCTTTGAACACATTAGTAGAACCTTAATATCTCTCGTGCAGTGTTGAAATGTCACGTGTTTGTTTCGAAAGAGCTGAGAAAGGTAGGACAGTGGTTAAAATAGAATTGACATTTGTAGAGCTGGTATATATGAAAAAGGTGGATAAACACTTGGAATACACAGGGAATGAGCTTGAATCACAGGACAAAGTGAAGCAGACACTGAGAATTCACAAGGGAATACTAGGAAAATATTTTAGGAAGGTGCCAGAAACAGTACAAACACAGGTTCATACATCCTTATTATCTCAAAGGCAGTGTTTCATCCTAGATTAATTGTGTTCGCAGAGTAGATAACTAAGGAGAACACTGGCTACGTTGATGATTCTGTCTACATTTGTTGCGTTTTAGGAAGAAAGAATGTGTAACATAAATTTATGTCCATTGAGCTGATATGACACCATAGAAGTAGTCACAACTCTGAGAAATCAAAACGGTAGTAAAGCTAGGATTCCAAGTGGTAATACTTAACATTTAAAGCCGGTATATTAGGCAAAATCTCTAGACATTGTTGGAATTCACAGTGAGTGACCTCGTATCACTGGATAAAAGAGAATCAAACAATGAAATTCACAATGAAATGCTAGGGAAATATTCAGCACGGTGCCTAAAACGGTACAAATACAGGTAAATAAAGGCTGATTATGTCAAGCGCACTGTTTTTTCCCAGAGAAATCGTGTTCACAGAGAAGAGAACTAAGTTGAACACTGGCTACATTTATAGTTCTGTCTCAATGTGCTGACTTAACAAGAAAGAGGGTGAGACATAAATGCATGTTCATTGAGCTGATATAACACTAAAGAAGTATTCGCAACTCTTAGATATCAAAACGGTAGTAAAGCTAGTATTCGATGTGGTAATGCTTTACATTGAAAGCCGGTGTATTTGGCGGCAATCTCTGGACATCTTTGGAATTCACGGTCAGTGAGCTCGTATCCCCGGATAAGAGAGAATCAAACAATGAACTTCTCACTGAAAGGCAAGGGAAATATTTGGGCCGGTGCCTAAAACAGTACAAATACAGGTGTATAAAGGCTGATTATGTCAAGCGCACTGTTTCATCCCAGAGAATTCGTGTTCACAGAGCAGAGAACTAACTTGACCACTGGCTACATTTATAATTCTGTCTAAATGTGTTGACTTTTGGGAAGAAAGGAGGTGACACAGGAATGCATGTTCATTGAGCTGATATAACAGTGAAGAAGATATTCGCAACTCTTAGGTATCAAAATGGTAGTACAGTTAGTATTAGAAATGGTAATAATTTACATTTAAAGTCGGATTCATTTGGCACAAAAACTCTAGAAATAGTTGACATTCACTGGGAATGAGCTTGAAACACTGGACAAAGTGAAGCAGACACTCAGATTTCACAAGGAAAGACGCGGGAAATAGTTAGAAGGTGCCTGAAACAGTGGAAATACTAGTACATTGAGCCTTAAGATCTGAGGGAGATGGCTGGATCCCAGTGAAATGATGATCAGAGAGCTGAGAAGTGAGTTTGATACTGGCCACATTTTTAATTCATGCTAACTAAATGCGTGGGTATTTGGAAAGGACGTTTGTTAAACATGTAACTTTCTGTTTTATAGGACTCAAATTCCGGTATGAAAATGTGAAAACCCTGACAACTTACGATCACCGACGAGGAAACGAATAGGTATGTGTCCTAAAGCCTTTGAACACATTAGTAGAACCTTAATATCTCTCGTGCAGTGTTGAAATGTCACGTGTTTGTTTCGAAAGAGCTGAGAAAGGTAGGACAGTGGTTAAAATAGAATTGACATTTGTAGAGCTGGTATATATGAAAAAGGTGGATAAACACTTGGAATACACAGGGAATGAGCTTGAATCACAGGACAAAGTGAAGCAGACACTGAGAATTCACAAGGGAATACTAGGAAAATATTTTAGGAAGGTGCCAGAAACAGTACAAACACAGGTTCATACATCCTTATTATCTCAAAGGCAGTGTTTCATCCTAGATTAATTGTGTTCGCAGAGCAGATAACTAAGGAGAACACTGGCTACGTTGATGATTCTGTCTACATTTGTTGCGTTTTAGGAAGAAAGAATGTGTAACATAAATTTATGTCCATTGAGCTGATATGACACCATAGAAGTAGTCACAACTCTGAGAAATCAAAACGGTAGTAAAGCTAGGATTCCAAGTGGTAATACTTAACATTTAAAGCCGGTATATTAGGCAAAATCTCTAGACATTGTTGGAATTCACAGTGAGTGACCTCGTATCACTGGATAAAAGAGAATCAAACAATGAAATTCACAATGAAATGCTAGGGAAATATTCAGCACGGTGCCTAAAACGGTACAAATACAGGTAAATAAAGGCTGATTATGTCAAGCGCACTGTTTTTTCCCAGAGAAATCGTGTTCACAGAGAAGAGAACTAAGTTGAACACTGGCTACATTTATAGTTCTGTCTCAATGTGCTGACTTAACAAGAAAGAGGGTGAGACATAAATGCATGTTCATTGAGCTGATATAACACTAAAGAAGTATTGGCAACTCTTAGATATCAAAACGGTAGTAAAGCTAGTATTCGATGTGGTAATGCTTTACATTGAAAGCCGGTGTATTTGGCGGCAATCTCTGGACATCGTTGGAATTCACGTTCAGTGAGCTCGTATCCCCGGATAAGAGAGAATCAAACAATGAACTTCTCACTGAAAGGCAAGGGAAATATTTGGGCCCGTGCCTAAAACAGTACAAATACAGGTTTATAAAGGCTGATTATGTCAAGCGCACTGTTTCATCCCAGAGAATTCGTGTTCACAGAGCAGAGAACTAACTTGACCACTGGCTACATTTATAATTCTGTCTAAATGTGTTGACTTTTGGGAAGAAAGGAGGTGACACAGGAATGCATGTTCATTGAGCTGATATAACAGTGAAGAAGATATTCGCAACTCTCAGGTATCAAAATGGTAGTACAGTTAGTATTAGAAATGGTAATAATTTACATTTAAAGTCGGATTCATTTGGCACAAAAACTCTAGAAATAGTTGACATTCACTGGGAATGAGCTTAAACACTGGACAAAGTGAAGCAGACACTCAGATTTCACAAGGAAAGACGCGGGAAATAGTTAGAAGGTGCCTGAAACAGTGGAAATACTAGTACATTGAGCCTTAAGATCTGAGGGAGATGGCTGGATCCCAGTGAAATGATGATCAGAGAGCTGAGAAGTGAGTTTGATACTGGCCACATTTTTAATTCATGCTAACTAAATGCGTGGGTATTTGGAAAGGACGTTTGTTAAACATGTAACTTTCTGTTTTATAGGACTCAAATTCCGGTATGAAAATGTGAAAACCCTGACAACTTACGATCACCGACGAGGAAACGAATAGGTATGTGTCCTAAAGCCTTTGAACACATTAGTAGAACCTTAATATCTCTCGTGCAGTGTTGAAATGTCACGTGTTTGTTTCGAAAGAGCTGAGAAAGGTAGGACAGTGGTTAAAATAGAATTGACATTTGTAGAGCTGGTATATATGAAAAAGGTGGATAAACACTTGGAATACACAGGGAATGAGCTTGAATCACAGGACAAAGTGAAGCAGACACTGAGAATTCACAAGGGAATACTAGGAAAATATTTTAGGAAGGTGCCAGAAACAGTACAAACACAGGTTCATACATCCTTATTATCTCAAAGGCAGTGTTTCATCCTAGATTAATTGTGTTCGCAGAGTAGATAACTAAGGAGAACACTGGCTACGTTGATGATTCTGTCTACATTTGTTGCGTTTTAGGAAGAAAGAATGTGTAACATAAATTTATGTCCATTGAGCTGATATGACACCATAGAAGTAGTCACAACTCTGAGAAATCAAAACGGTAGTAAAGCTAGGATTCCAAGTGGTAATACTTAACATTTAAAGCCGGTATATTAGGCAAAATCTCTAGACATTGTTGGAATTCACAGTGAGTGACCTCGTATCACTGGATAAAAGAGAATCAAACAATGAAATTCACAATGAAATGCTAGGGAAATATTCAGCACGGTGCCTAAAACGGTACAAATACAGGTAAATAAAGGCTGATTATGTCAAGCGCACTGTTTTTTCCCAGAGAAATCGTGTTCACAGAGAAGAGAACTAAGTTGAACACTGGCTACATTTATAGTTCTGTCTCAATGTGCTGACTTAACAAGAAAGAGGGTGAGACATAAATGCATGTTCATTGAGCTGATATAACACTAAAGAAGTATTCGCAACTCTTAGATATCAAAACGGTAGTAAAGCTAGTATTCGATGTGGTAATGCTTTACATTGAAAGCCGGTGTATTTGGCGACAATCTCTGGACATCGTTGGAATTCACGTTCAGTGAGCTCGTATCCCCGGATAAGAGAGAATCAAACAATGAACTTCTCACTGAAAGGCAAGGGAAATATTTGGGCCGGTGCCTAAAACAGTACAAATACAGGTGTATAAAGGCTGATTATGTCAAGCGCACTGTTTCATCCCAGAGAATTCGTGTTCACAGAGCAGAGAACTAACTTGACCACTGGCTACATTTATAATTCTGTCTAAATGTGTTGACTTTTGGGAAGAAAGGAGGTGACACAGGAATGCATGTTCATTGAGCTGATATAACAGTGAAGAAGATATTCGCAACTCTTAGGTATCAAAATGGTAGTACAGTTAGTATTAGAAATGGTAATAATTTACATTTAAAGTCGGATTCATTTGGCACAAAAACTCTAGAAATAGTTGACATTCACTGGGAATGAGCTTGAAACACTGGACAAAGTGAAGCAGACACTCAGATTTCACAAGGAAAGACGCGGGAAATAGTTAGAAGGTGCCTGAAACAGTGGAAATACTAGTACATTGAGCCTTAAGATCTGAGGGAGATGGCTGGATCCCAGTGAAATGATGATCAGAGAGCTGAGAAGTGCGTTTGATACTGGCCACATTTTTAATTCATGCTAACTAAATGCGTGGGTATTTGGAAAGGACGTTTGTTAAACATGTAACTTTCTGTTTTATAGGACTCAAATTCCGGTATGAAAATGTGAAAACCCTGACAACTTACGATCACCGACGAGGAAACGAATAGGTATGTGTCCTAAAGCCTTTGAACACATTAGTAGAACCTTAATATCTCTCGTGCAGTGTTGAAATGTCACGTGTTTGTTTCGAAAGAGCTGAGAAAGGTAGGACAGTGGTTAAAATAGAATTGACATTTGTAGAGCTGGTATATATGAAAAAGGTGGATAAACACTTGGAATACACAGGGAATGAGCTTGAATCACAGGACAAAGTGAAGCAGACACTGAGAATTCACAAGGGAATACTAGGAAAATATTTTAGGAAGGTGCCAGAAACAGTACAAACACAGGTTCATACATCCTTATTATCTCAAAGGCAGTGTTTCATCCTAGATTAATTGTGTTCGCAGAGTAGATAACTAAGGAGAACACTGGCTACGTTGATGATTCTGTCTACATTTGTTGCGTTTTAGGAAGAAAGAATGTGTAACATAAATTTATGTCCATTGAGCTGATATGACACCATAGAAGTAGTCACAACTCTGAGAAATCAAAACGGTAGTAAAGCTAGGATTCCAAGTGGTAATACTTAACATTTAAAGCCGGTATATTAGGCAAAATCTCTAGACATTGTTGGAATTCACAGTGAGTGACCTCGTATCACTGGATAAAAGAGAATCAAACAATGAAATTCACAATGAAATGCTAGGGAAATATTCAGCACGGTGCCTAAAACGGTACAAATACAGGTAAATAAAGGCTGATTATGTCAAGCGCACTGTTTTTTCCCAGAGAAATCGTGTTCACAGAGAAGAGAACTAAGTTGAACACTGGCTACATTTATAGTTCTGTCTCAATGTGCTGACTTAACAAGAAAGAGGGTGAGACATAAATGCATGTTCATTGAGCTGATATAACACTAAAGAAGTATTCGCAACTCTTAGATATCAAAACGGTAGTAAAGCTAGTATTCGATGTGGTAATGCTTTACATTGAAAGCCGGTGTATTTGGCGACAATCTCTGGACATCGTTGGAATTCACGTTCAGTGAGCTCGTATCCCCGGATAAGAGAGAATCAAACAATGAACTTCTCACTGAAAGGCAAGGGAAATATTTGGGCCGGTGCCTAAAACAGTACAAATACAGGTGTATAAAGGCTGATTATGTCAAGCGCACTGTTTCATCCCAGAGAATTCGTGTTCACAGAGCAGAGAACTAACTTGACCACTGGCTACATTTATAATTCTGTCTAAATGTGTTGACTTTTGGGAAGAAAGGAGGTGACACAGGAATGCATGTTCATTGAGCTGATATAACAGTGAAGAAGATATTCGCAACTCTTAGGTATCAAAATGGCAGTACAGTTAGTATTAGAAATGGTAATAATTTACATTTAAAGTCGGATTCATTTGGCACAAAAACTCTAGAAATAGTTGACATTCACTGGGAATGAGCTTGAAACACTGGACAAAGTGAAGCAGACACTCAGATTTCGCAAGGAAAGACGCGGGAAATAGTTAGAAGGTGCCTGAAACAGTGGAAATACTAGTACATTGAGCCTTAAGATCTGAGGGAGATGGCTGGATCCCAGTGAAATGATGATCAGAGAGCTGAGAAGTGAGTTTGATACTGGCCACATTTTTAATTCATGCTAACTAAATGCGTGGGTATTTGGAAAGGACGTTTGTTAAACATGTAACTTTCTGTTTTATAGGACTCAAATTCCGGTATGAAAATGTGAAAACCCTGACAACTTACGATCACCGACGAGGAAACGAATAGGTATGTGTCCTAAAGCCTTTGAACACATTAGTAGAACCTTAATATCTCTCGTGCAGTGTTGAAATGTCACGTGTTTGTTTCGAAAGAGCTGAGAAAGGTAGGACAGTGGTTAAAATAGAATTGACATTTGTAGAGCTGGTATATATGAAAAAGGTGGATAAACACTTGGAATACACAGGGAATGAGCTTGAATCACAGGACAAAGTGAAGCAGACACTGAGAATTCACAAGGGAATACTAGGAAAATATTTTAGGAAGGTGCCAGAAACAGTACAAACACAGGTTCATACATCCTTATTATCTCAAAGGCAGTGTTTCATCCTAGATTAATTGTGTTCGCAGAGTAGATAACTAAGGAGAACACTGGCTACGTTGATGATTCTGTCTACATTTGTTGCGTTTTAGGAAGAAAGAATGTGTAACATAAATTTATGTCCATTGAGCTGATATGACACCATAGAAGTAGTCACAACTCTGAGAAATCAAAACGGTAGTAAAGCTAGGATTCCAAGTGGTAATACTTAACATTTAAAGCCGGTATATTAGGCAAAATCTCTAGACATTGTTGGAATTCACAGTGAGTGACCTCGTATCACTGGATAAAAGAGAATCAAACAATGAAATTCACAATGAAATGCTAGGGAAATATTCAGCACGGTGCCTAAAACGGTACAAATACAGGTGTATAAAGGCTGATTATGTCAAGCGCACTGTTTCATCCCAGAGAATTCGTGTTCACAGAGCAGAGAACTAACTTGACCACTGGCTACATTTATAATTCTGTCTAAATGTGTTGACTTTTGGGAAGAAAGGAGGTGACACAGGAATGCATGTTCATTGAGCTGATATAACAGTGAAGAAGATATTCGCAACTCTTAGGTATCAAAATGGTAGTACAGTTAGTATTAGAAATGGTAATAATTTACATTTAAAGTCGGATTCATTTGGCACAAAAACTCTAGAAATAGTTGACATTCACTGGGAATGAGCTTGAAACACTGGACAAAGTGAAGCAGACACTGAGAATTCACAAGGGAATACTAGGAAAATATTTAGGAAGGTGCCAGAAACAGTACAAACACAGGTTCATACATCCTTATTATCTCAAAGGCAGTGTTTCATCCTAGATTAATTGTGTTCGCAGAGTAGATAACTAAGGAGAACACTGGCTACGTTGATGATTCTGTCTACATTTGTTGCGTTTTAGGAAGAAAGAATGTGTAACATAAATTTATGTCCATTGAGCTGATATGACACCATAGAAGTAGTCACAACTCTGAGAAATCAAAACGGTAGTAAAGCTAGGATTCCAAGTGGTAATACTTAACATTTAAAGCCGGTATATTAGGCAAAATCTCTAGACATTGTTGGAATTCACAGTGAGTGACCTCGTATCACTGGATAAAAGAGAATCAAACAATGAAATTCACAATGAAATGCTAGGGAAATATTCAGCACGGTGCCTAAAACGGTACAAGTACAGGTAAATAAAGGCTGATTATGTCAAGCGCACTGTTTTTTCCCAGAGAAATCGTGTTCACAGAGAAGAGAACTAAGTTGAACACTGGCTACATTTATAGTTCTGTCTCAATGTGCTGACTTAACAAGAAAGAGGGTGAGACATAAATGCATGTTCATTGAGCTGATATAACACTAAAGAAGTATTCGCAACTCTTAGATATCAAAACGGTAGTAAAGCTAGTATTCGATGTGGTAATGCTTTACATTGAAAGCCGGTGTATTTGTCGACAATCTCTGGACATCGTTGGAATTCACGTTCAGTGAGCTCGTATCCCCGGATAAGAGAGAATCAAACAATGAACTTCTCACTGAAAGGCAAGGGAAATATTTGGGCCCGTGCCTAAAACAGTACAAATACAGGTTTATAAAGGCTGATTATGTCAAGCGCACTGTTTCATCCCAGAGAATTCGTGTTCACAGAGCAGAGAACTAACTTGACCACTGGCTACATTTATAATTCTGTCTAAATGTGTTGACTTTTGGGAAGAAAGGAGGTGACACAGGAATGCATGTTCATTGAGCTGATATAACAGTGAAGAAGATATTCGCAACTCTCAGGTATCAAAATGGTAGTACAGTTAGTATTAGAAATGGTAATAATTTACATTTAAAGTCGGATTCATTTGGCACAAAAACTCTAGAAATAGTTGACATTCACTGGGAATGAGCTTAAACACTGGACAAAGTGAAGCAGACACTCAGATTTCACAAGGAAAGACGCGGGAAATAGTTAGAAGGTGCCTGAAACAGTGGAAATACTAGTACATTGAGCCTTAAGATCTGAGGGAGATGGCTGGATCCCAGTGAAATGATGATCAGAGAGCTGAGAAGTGAGTTTGATACTGGCCACATTTTTAATTCATGCTAACTAAATGCGTGGGTATTTGGAAAGGACGTTTGTTAAACATGTAACTTTCTGTTTTATAGGACTCAAATTCCGGTATGAAAATGTGAAAACCCTGACAACTTACGATCACCGACGAGGAAACGAATAGGTATGTGTCCTAAAGCCTTTGAACACATTAGTAGAACCTTAATATCTCTCGTGCAGTGTTGAAATGTCACGTGTTTGTTTCGAAAGAGCTGAGAAAGGTAGGACAGTGGTTAAAATAGAATTGACATTTGTAGAGCTGGTATATATGAAAAAGGTGGATAAACACTTGGAATACACAGGGAATGAGCTTGAATCACAGGACAAAGTGAAGCAGACACTGAGAATTCACAAGGGAATACTAGGAAAATATTTTAGGAAGGTGCCAGAAACAGTACAAACACAGGTTCATACATCCTTATTATCTCAAAGGCAGTGTTTCATCCTAGATTAATTGTGTTCGCAGAGTAGATAACTAAGGAGAACACTGGCTACGTTGATGATTCTGTCTACATTTGTTGCGTTTTAGGAAGAAAGAATGTGTAACATAAATTTATGTCCATTGAGCTGATATGACACCATAGAAGTAGTCACAACTCTGAGAAATCAAAACGGTAGTAAAGCTAGGATTCCAAGTGGTAATACTTAACATTTAAAGCCGGTATATTAGGCAAAATCTCTAGACATTGTTGGAATTCACAGTGAGTGACCTCGTATCACTGGATAAAAGAGAATCAAACAATGAAATTCACAATGAAATGCTAGGGAAATATTCAGCACGGTGCCTAAAACGGTACAAATACAGGTAAATAAAGGCTGATTATGTCAAGCGCACTGTTTTTTCCCAGAGAAATCGTGTTCACAGAGAAGAGAACTAAGTTGAACACTGGCTACATTTATAGTTCTGTCTCAATGTGCTGACTTAACAAGAAAGAGGGTGAGACATAAATGCATGTTCATTGAGCTGATATAACACTAAAGAAGTATTCGCAACTCTTAGATATCAAAACGGTAGTAAAGCTAGTATTCGATGTGGTAATGCTTTACATTGAAAGCCGGTGTATTTGGCGACAATCTCTGGACATCGTTGGAATTCACGTTCAGTGAGCTCGTATCCCCGGATAAGAGAGAATCAAACAATGAACTTCTCACTGAAAGGCAAGGGAAATATTTGGGCCGGTGCCTAAAACAGTACAAATACAGGTGTATAAAGGCTGATTATGTCAAGCGCACTGTTTCATCCCAGAGAATTCGTGTTCACAGAGCAGAGAACTAACTTGACCACTGGCTACATTTATAATTCTGTCTAAATGTGTTGACTTTTGGGAAGAAAGGAGGTGACACAGGAATGCATGTTCATTGAGCTGATATAACAGTGAAGAAGATATTCGCAACTCTCAGGTATCAAAATGGTAGTACAGTTAGTATTAGAAATGGTAATAATTTACATTTAAAGTCGGATTCATTTGGCACAAAAACTCTAGAAATAGTTGACATTCACTGGGAATGAGCTTGAAACACTGGACAAAGTGAAGCAGACACTCAGATTTCGCAAGGAAAGACGCGGGAAATAGTTAGAAGGTGCCTGAAACAGTGGAAATACTAGTACATTGAGCCTTAAGATCTGAGGGAGATGGCTGGATCCCAGTGAAATGATGATCAGAGAGCTGAGAAGTGCGTTTGATACTGACCACATTTTTAATTCATGCTAACTAAATGCGTGGGTATTTGGAAAGGACGTTTGTTAAACATGTAACTTTCTGTTTTATAGGACTCAAATTCCGGTATGAAAATGTGAAAACCCTGACAACTTACGATCACCGACGAGGAAACGAATAGGTATGTGTCCTAAAGCCTTTGAACACATTAGTAGAACCTTAATATCTCTCGTGCAGTGTTGAAATGTCACGTGTTTGTTTCGAAAGAGCTGAGAAAGGTAGGACAGTGGTTAAAATAGAATTGACATTTGTAGAGCTGGTATATATGAAAAAGGTGGATAAACACTTGGAATACACAGGGAATGAGCTTGAATCACAGGACAAAGTGAAGCAGACACTGAGAATTCACAAGGGAATACTAGGAAAATATTTTAGGAAGGTGCCAGAAACAGTACAAACACAGGTTCATACATCCTTATTATCTCAAAGGCAGTGTTTCATCCTAGATTAATTGTGTTCGCAGAGTAGATAACTAAGGAGAACACTGGCTACGTTGATGATTCTGTCTACATTTGTTGCGTTTTAGGAAGAAAGAATGTGTAACATAAATTTATGTCCATTGAGCTGATATGACACCATAGAAGTAGTCACAACTCTGAGAAATCAAAACGGTAGTAAAGCTAGGATTCCAAGTGGTAATACTTAACATTTAAAGCCGGTATATTAGGCAAAATCTCTAGACATTGTTGGAATTCACAGTGAGTGACCTCGTATCACTGGATAAAAGAGAATCAAACAATGAAATTCACAATGAAATGCTAGGGAAATATTCAGCACGGTGCCTAAAACGGTACAAATACAGGTAAATAAAGGCTGATTATGTCAAGCGCACTGTTTTTTCCCAGAGAAATCGTGTTCACAGAGAAGAGAACTAAGTTGAACACTGGCTACATTTATAGTTCTGTCTCAATGTGCTGACTTAACAAGAAAGAGGGTGAGACATAAATGCATGTTCATTGAGCTGATATAACACTAAAGAAGTATTGGCAACTCTTAGATATCAAAACGGTAGTAAAGCTAGTATTCGATGTGGTAATGCTTTACATTGAAAGCCGGTGTATTTGGCGACAATCTCTGGACATCGTTGGAATTCACGTTCAGTGAGCTCGTATCCCCGGATAAGAGAGAATCAAACAATGAACTTCTCACTGAAAGGCAAGGGAAATATTTGGGCCGGTGCCTAAAACAGTACAAATACAGGTGTATAAAGGCTGATTATGTCAAGCGCACTGTTTCATCCCAGAGAATTCGTGTTCACAGAGCAGAGAACTAACTTGACCACTGGCTACATTTATAATTCTGTCTAAATGTGTTGACTTTTGGGAAGAAAGGAGGTGACACAGGAATGCATGTTCATTGAGCTGATATAACAGTGAAGAAGATATTCGCAACTCTTAGGTATCAAAATGGCAGTACAGTTAGTATTAGAAATGGTAATAATTTACATTTAAAGTCGGATTCATTTGGCACAAAAACTCTAGAAATAGTTGACATTCACTGGGAATGAGCTTGAAACACTGGACAAAGTGAAGCAGACACTCAGATTTCGCAAGGAAAGACGCGGGAAATAGTTAGAAGGTGCCTGAAACAGTGGAAATACTAGTACATTGAGCCTTAAGATCTGAGGGAGATGGCTGGATCCCAGTGAAATGATGATCAGAGAGCTGAGAAGTGAGTTTGATACTGGCCACATTTTTAATTCATGCTAACTAAATGCGTGGGTATTTGGAAAGGACGTTTGTTAAACATGTAACTTTCTGTTTTATAGGACTCAAATTCCGGTATGAAAATGTGAAAACCCTGACAACTTACGATCACCGACGAGGAAACGAATAGGTATGTGTCCTAAAGCCTTTGAACACATTAGTAGAACCTTAATATCTCTCGTGCAGTGTTGAAATGTCACGTGTTTGTTTCGAAAGAGCTGAGAAAGGTAGGACAGTGGTTAAAATAGAATTGACATTTGTAGAGCTGGTATATATGAAAAAGGTGGATAAACACTTGGAATACACAGGGAATGAGCTTGAATCACAGGACAAAGTGAAGCAGACACTGAGAATTCACAAGGGAATACTAGGAAAATATTTTAGGAAGGTGCCAGAAACAGTACAAACACAGGTTCATACATCCTTATTATCTCAAAGGCAGTGTTTCATCCTAGATTAATTGTGTTCGCAGAGTAGATAACTAAGGAGAACACTGGCTACGTTGATGATTCTGTCTACATTTGTTGCGTTTTAGGAAGAAAGAATGTGTAACATAAATTTATGTCCATTGAGCTGATATGACACCATAGAAGTAGTCACAACTCTGAGAAATCAAAACGGTAGTAAAGCTAGGATTCCAAGTGGTAATACTTAACATTTAAAGCCGGTATATTAGGCAAAATCTCTAGACATTGTTGGAATTCACAGTGAGTGACCTCGTATCACTGGATAAAAGAGAATCAAACAATGAAATTCACAATGAAATGCTAGGGAAATATTCAGCACGGTGCCTAAAACGGTACAAATACAGGTGTATAAAGGCTGATTATGTCAAGCGCACTGTTTCATCCCAGAGAATTCGTGTTCACAGAGCAGAGAACTAACTTGACCACTGGCTACATTTATAATTCTGTCTAAATGTGTTGACTTTTGGGAAGAAAGGAGGTGACACAGGAATGCATGTTCATTGAGCTGATATAACAGTGAAGAAGATATTCGCAACTCTTAGGTATCAAAATGGTAGTACAGTTAGTATTAGAAATGGTAATAATTTACATTTAAAGTCGGATTCATTTGGCACAAAAACTCTAGAAATAGTTGACATTCACTGGGAATGAGCTTGAAACACTGGACAAAGTGAAGCAGACACTGAGAATTCACAAGGGAATACTAGGAAAATATTTAGGAAGGTGCCAGAAACAGTACAAACACAGGTTCATACATCCTTATTATCTCAAAGGCAGTGTTTCATCCTAGATTAATTGTGTTCGCAGAGTAGATAACTAAGGAGAACACTGGCTACGTTGATGATTCTGTCTACATTTGTTGCGTTTTAGGAAGAAAGAATGTGTAACATAAATTTATGTCCATTGAGCTGATATGACACCATAGAAGTAGTCACAACTCTGAGAAATCAAAACGGTAGTAAAGCTAGGATTCCAAGTGGTAATACTTAACATTTAAAGCCGGTATATTAGGCAAAATCTCTAGACATTGTTGGAATTCACAGTGAGTGACCTCGTATCACTGGATAAAAGAGAATCAAACAATGAAATTCACAATGAAATGCTAGGGAAATATTCAGCACGGTGCCTAAAACGGTACAAGTACAGGTAAATAAAGGCTGATTATGTCAAGCGCACTGTTTTTTCCCAGAGAAATCGTGTTCACAGAGAAGAGAACTAAGTTGAACACTGGCTACATTTATAGTTCTGTCTCAATGTGCTGACTTAACAAGAAAGAGGGTGAGACATAAATGCATGTTCATTGAGCTGATATAACACTAAAGAAGTATTCGCAACTCTTAGATATCAAAACGGTAGTAAAGCTAGTATTCGATGTGGTAATGCTTTACATTGAAAGCCGGTGTATTTGGCGACAATCTCTGGACATCGTTGGAATTCACGTTCAGTGAGCTCGTATCCCCGGATAAGAGAGAATCAAACAATGAACTTCTCACTGAAAGGCAAGGGAAATATTTGGGCCCGTGCCTAAAACAGTACAAATACAGGTTTATAAAGGCTGATTATGTCAAGCGCACTGTTTCATCCCAGAGAATTCGTGTTCACAGAGCAGAGAACTAACTTGACCACTGGCTACATTTATAATTCTGTCTAAATGTGTTGACTTTTGGGAAGAAAGGAGGTGACACAGGAATGCATGTTCATTGAGCTGATATAACAGTGAAGAAGATATTCGCAACTCTCAGGTATCAAAATGGTAGTACAGTTAGTATTAGAAATGGTAATAATTTACATTTAAAGTCGGATTCATTTGGCACAAAAACTCTAGAAATAGTTGACATTCACTGGGAATGAGCTTAAACACTGGACAAAGTGAAGCAGACACTCAGATTTCACAAGGAAAGACGCGGGAAATAGTTAGAAGGTGCCTGAAACAGTGGAAATACTAGTACATTGAGCCTTAAGATCTGAGGGAGATGGCTGGATCCCAGTGAAATGATGATCAGAGAGCTGAGAAGTGAGTTTGATACTGGCCACATTTTTAATTCATGCTAACTAAATGCGTGGGTATTTGGAAAGGACGTTTGTTAAACATGTAACTTTCTGTTTTATAGGACTCAAATTCCGGTATGAAAATGTGAAAACCCTGACAACTTACGATCACCGACGAGGAAACGAATAGGTATGTGTCCTAAAGCCTTTGAACACATTAGTAGAACCTTAATATCTCTCGTGCAGTGTTGAAATGTCACGTGTTTGTTTCGAAAGAGCTGAGAAAGGTAGGACAGTGGTTAAAATAGAATTGACATTTGTAGAGCTGGTATATATGAAAAAGGTGGATAAACACTTGGAATACACAGGGAATGAGCTTGAATCACAGGACAAAGTGAAGCAGACACTGAGAATTCACAAGGGAATACTAGGAAAATATTTTAGGAAGGTGCCAGAAACAGTACAAACACAGGTTCATACATCCTTATTATCTCAAAGGCAGTGTTTCATCCTAGATTAATTGTGTTCGCAGAGTAGATAACTAAGGAGAACACTGGCTACGTTGATGATTCTGTCTACATTTGTTGCGTTTTAGGAAGAAAGAATGTGTAACATAAATTTATGTCCATTGAGCTGATATGACACCATAGAAGTAGTCACAACTCTGAGAAATCAAAACGGTAGTAAAGCTAGGATTCCAAGTGGTAATACTTAACATTTAAAGCCGGTATATTAGGCAAAATCTCTAGACATTGTTGGAATTCACAGTGAGTGACCTCGTATCACTGGATAAAAGAGAATCAAACAATGAAATTCACAATGAAATGCTAGGGAAATATTCAGCACGGTGCCTAAAACGGTACAAATACAGGTAAATAAAGGCTGATTATGTCAAGCGCACTGTTTTTTCCCAGAGAAATCGTGTTCACAGAGAAGAGAACTAAGTTGAACACTGGCTACATTTATAGTTCTGTCTCAATGTGCTGACTTAACAAGAAAGAGGGTGAGACATAAATGCATGTTCATTGAGCTGATATAACACTAAAGAAGTATTCGCAACTCTTAGATATCAAAACGGTAGTAAAGCTAGTATTCGATGTGGTAATGCTTTACATTGAAAGCCGGTGTATTTGGCGACAATCTCTGGACATCGTTGGAATTCACGTTCAGTGAGCTCGTATCCCCGGATAAGAGAGAATCAAACAATGAACTTCTCACTGAAAGGCAAGGGAAATATTTGGGCCGGTGCCTAAAACAGTACAAATACAGGTGTATAAAGGCTGATTATGTCAAGCGCACTGTTTCATCCCAGAGAATTCGTGTTCACAGAGCAGAGAACTAACTTGACCACTGGCTACATTTATAATTCTGTCTAAATGTGTTGACTTTTGGGAAGAAAGGAGGTGACACAGGAATGCATGTTCATTGAGCTGATATAACAGTGAAGAAGATATTCGCAACTCTCAGGTATCAAAATGGTAGTACAGTTAGTATTAGAAATGGTAATAATTTACATTTAAAGTCGGATTCATTTGGCACAAAAACTCTAGAAATAGTTGACATTCACTGGGAATGAGCTTGAAACACTGGACAAAGTGAAGCAGACACTCAGATTTCGCAAGGAAAGACGCGGGAAATAGTTAGAAGGTGCCTGAAACAGTGGAAATACTAGTACATTGAGCCTTAAGATCTGAGGGAGATGGCTGGATCCCAGTGAAATGATGATCAGAGAGCTGAGAAGTGCGTTTGATACTGACCACATTTTTAATTCATGCTAACTAAATGCGTGGGTATTTGGAAAGGACGTTTGTTAAACATGTAACTTTCTGTTTTATAGGACTCAAATTCCGGTATGAAAATGTGAAAACCCTGACAACTTACGATCACCGACGAGGAAACGAATAGGTATGTGTCCTAAAGCCTTTGAACACATTAGTAGAACCTTAATATCTCTCGTGCAGTGTTGAAATGTCACGTGTTTGTTTCGAAAGAGCTGAGAAAGGTAGGACAGTGGTTAAAATAGAATTGACATTTGTAGAGCTGGTATATATGAAAAAGGTGGATAAACACTTGGAATACACAGGGAATGAGCTTGAATCACAGGACAAAGTGAAGCAGACACTGAGAATTCACAAGGGAATACTAGGAAAATATTTTAGGAAGGTGCCAGAAACAGTACAAACACAGGTTCATACATCCTTATTATCTCAAAGGCAGTGTTTCATCCTAGATTAATTGTGTTCGCAGAGTAGATAACTAAGGAGAACACTGGCTACGTTGATGATTCTGTCTACATTTGTTGCGTTTTAGGAAGAAAGAATGTGTAACATAAATTTATGTCCATTGAGCTGATATGACACCATAGAAGTAGTCACAACTCTGAGAAATCAAAACGGTAGTAAAGCTAGGATTCCAAGTGGTAATACTTAACATTTAAAGCCGGTATATTAGGCAAAATCTCTAGACATTGTTGGAATTCACAGTGAGTGACCTCGTATCACTGGATAAAAGAGAATCAAACAATGAAATTCACAATGAAATGCTAGGGAAATATTCAGCACGGTGCCTAAAACGGTACAAATACAGGTAAATAAAGGCTGATTATGTCAAGCGCACTGTTTTTTCCCAGAGAAATCGTGTTCACAGAGAAGAGAACTAAGTTGAACACTGGCTACATTTATAGTTCTGTCTCAATGTGCTGACTTAACAAGAAAGAGGGTGAGACATAAATGCATGTTCATTGAGCTGATATAACACTAAAGAAGTATTGGCAACTCTTAGATATCAAAACGGTAGTAAAGCTAGTATTCGATGTGGTAATGCTTTACATTGAAAGCCGGTGTATTTGGCGACAATCTCTGGACATCGTTGGAATTCACGTTCAGTGAGCTCGTATCCCCGGATAAGAGAGAATCAAACAATGAACTTCTCACTGAAAGGCAAGGGAAATATTTGGGCCGGTGCCTAAAACAGTACAAATACAGGTGTATAAAGGCTGATTATGTCAAGCGCACTGTTTCATCCCAGAGAATTCGTGTTCACAGAGCAGAGAACTAACTTGACCACTGGCTACATTTATAATTCTGTCTAAATGTGTTGACTTTTGGGAAGAAAGGAGGTGACACAGGAATGCATGTTCATTGAGCTGATATAATACTGAAGAAGATATTCGCAACTCTTAGGTATCAAAATGGTAGTACAGTTAGTATTAGAAATGGTAATAATTTACATTTAAAGTCGGATTCATTTGGCACAAAAACTCTAGAAATAGTTGACATTCACTGGGAATGAGCTTGAAACACTGGACAAAGTGAAACAGACACTCAGATTTCGCAAGGAAAGACGCGGGAAATAGTTAGAAGGTGCCTGAAACAGTGGAAATACTAGTACATTGAGCCTTAAGATCTGAGGGAGATGGCTGGATCCCAGTGAAATGATGATCAGAGAGCTGAGAAGTGAGTTTGATACTGGCCACATTTTTAATTCATGCTAACTAAATGCGTGGGTATTTGGAAAGGACGTTTGTTAAACATGTAACTTTCTGTTTTATAGGACTCAAATTCCGGTATGAAAATGTGAAAACCCTGACAACTTACGATCACCGACGAGGAAACGAATAGGTATGTGTCCTAAAGCCTTTGAACACATTAGTAGAACCTTAATATCTCTCGTGCAGTGTTGAAATGTCACGTGTTTGTTTCGAAAGAGCTGAGAAAGGTAGGACAGTGGTTAAAATAGAATTGACATTTGTAGAGCTGGTATATATGAAAAAGGTGGATAAACACTTGGAATACACAGGGAATGAGCTTGAATCACAGGACAAAGTGAAGCAGACACTGAGAATTCACAAGGGAATACTAGGAAAATATTTTAGGAAGGTGCCAGAAACAGTACAAACACAGGTTCATACATCCTTATTATCTCAAAGGCAGTGTTTCATCCTAGATTAATTGTGTTCGCAGAGTAGATAACTAAGGAGAACACTGGCTACGTTGATGATTCTGTCTACATTTGTTGCGTTTTAGGAAGAAAGAATGTGTAACATAAATTTATGTCCATTGAGCTGATATGACACCATAGAAGTAGTCACAACTCTGAGAAATCAAAACGGTAGTAAAGCTAGGATTCCAAGTGGTAATACTTAACATTTAAAGCCGGTATATTAGGCAAAATCTCTAGACATTGTTGGAATTCACAGTGAGTGACCTCGTATCACTGGATAAAAGAGAATCAAACAATGAAATTCACAATGAAATGCTAGGGAAATATTCAGCACGGTGCCTAAAACGGTACAAATACAGGTGTATAAAGGCTGATTATGTCAAGCGCACTGTTTTTTCCCAGATAAATCGTGTTCACAGAGAAGAGAACTAAGTTGAACACTGGCTACATTTATAGTTCTGTCTCAATGTGCTGACTTAACAAGAAAGAGGGTGAGACATAAATGCATGTTCATTGAGCTGATATAACACTAAAGAAGTATTGGCAACTCTTAGATATCAAAACGGTAGTAAAGCTAGTATTCGATGTGGTAATGCTTTACATTGAAAGCCGGTGTATTTGGCGACAATCTCTGGACATCGTTGGAATTCACGTTCAGTGAGCTCGTATCCCCGGATAAGAGAGAATCAAACAATGAACTTCTCACTGAAAGGCAAGGGAAATATTTGGGCCGGTGCCTAAAACAGTACAAATACAGGTGTATAAAGGCTGATTATGTCAAGCGCACTGTTTCATCCCAGAGAATTCGTGTTCACAGAGCAGAGAACTAACTTGACCACTGGCTACATTTATAATTCTGTCTAAATGTGTTGACTTTTGGGAAGAAAGGAGGTGACACAGGAATGCATGTTCATTGAGCTGATATAACAGTGAAGAAGATATTCGCAACTCTTAGGTATCAAAATGGTAGTACAGTTAGTATTAGAAATGGTAATAATTTACATTTAAAGTCGGATTCATTTGGCACAAAAACTCTAGAAATAGTTGACATTCACTGGGAATGAGCTTGAAACACTGGACAAAGTGAAGCAGACACTGAGAATTCACAAGGGAATACTAGGAAAATATTTAGGAAGGTGCCAGAAACAGTACAAACACAGGTTCATACATCCTTATTATCTCAAAGGCAGTGTTTCATCCTAGATTAATTGTGTTCGCAGAGTAGATAACTAAGGAGAACACTGGCTACGTTGATGATTCTGTCTACATTTGTTGCGTTTTAGGAAGAAAGAATGTGTAACATAAATTTATGTCCATTGAGCTGATATGACACCATAGAAGTAGTCACAACTCTGAGAAATCAAAACGGTAGTAAAGCTAGGATTCCAAGTGGTAATACTTAACATTTAAAGCCGGTATATTAGGCAAAATCTCTAGACATTGTTGGAATTCACAGTGAGTGACCTCGTATCACTGGATAAAAGAGAATCAAACAATGAAATTCACAATGAAATGCTAGGGAAATATTCAGCACGGTGCCTAAAACGGTACAAGTACAGGTAAATAAAGGCTGATTATGTCAAGCGCACTGTTTTTTCCCAGATAAATCGTGTTCACAGAGAAGAGAACTAAGTTGAACACTGGCTACATTTATAGTTCTGTCTCAATGTGCTGACTTAACAAGAAAGAGGGTGAGACATAAATGCATGTTCATTGAGCTGATATAACACTAAAGAAGTATTGGCAACTCTTAGATATCAAAACGGTAGTAAAGCTAGTATTCGATGTGGTAATGCTTTACATTGAAAGCCGGTGTATTTGGCGACAATCTCTGGACATCGTTGGAATTCACGTTCAGTGAGCTCGTATCCCCGGATAAGAGAGAATCAAACAATGAACTTCTCACTGAAAGGCAAGGGAAATATTTGGGCCCGTGCCTAAAACAGTACAAATACAGGTTTATAAAGGCTGATTATGTCAAGCGCACTGTTTCATCCCAGAGAATTCGTGTTCACAGAGCAGAGAACTAACTTGACCACTGGCTACATTTATAATTCTGTCTAAATGTGTTGACTTTTGGGAAGAAAGGAGGTGACACAGGAATGCATGTTCATTGAGCTGATATAACAGTGAAGAAGATATTCGCAACTCTCAGGTATCAAAATGGTAGTACAGTTAGTATTAGAAATGGTAATAATTTACATTTAAAGTCGGATTCATTTGGCACAAAAACTCTAGAAATAGTTGACATTCACTGGGAATGAGCTTAAACACTGGACAAAGTGAAGCAGACACTCAGATTTCACAAGGAAAGACGCGGGAAATAGTTAGAAGGTGCCTGAAACAGTGGAAATACTAGTACATTGAGCCTTAAGATCTGAGGGAGATGGCTGGATCCCAGTGAAATGATGATCAGAGAGCTGAGAAGTGAGTTTGATACTGGCCACATTTTTAATTCATGCTAACTAAATGCGTGGGTATTTGGAAAGGACGTTTGTTAAACATGTAACTTTCTGTTTTATAGGACTCAAATTCCGGTATGAAAATGTGAAAACCCTGACAACTTACGATCACCGACGAGGAAACGAATAGGTATGTGTCCTAAAGCCTTTGAACACATTAGTAGAACCTTAATATCTCTCGTGCAGTGTTGAAATGTCACGTGTTTGTTTCGAAAGAGCTGAGAAAGGTAGGACAGTGGTTAAAATAGAATTGACATTTGTAGAGCTGGTATATATGAAAAAGGTGGATAAACACTTGGAATACACAGGGAATGAGCTTGAATCACAGGACAAAGTGAAGCAGACACTGAGAATTCACAAGGGAATACTAGGAAAATATTTTAGGAAGGTGCCAGAAACAGTACAAACACAGGTTCATACATCCTTATTATCTCAAAGGCAGTGTTTCATCCTAGATTAATTGTGTTCGCAGAGTAGATAACTAAGGAGAACACTGGCTACGTTGATGATTCTGTCTACATTTGTTGCGTTTTAGGAAGAAAGAATGTGTAACATAAATTTATGTCCATTGAGCTGATATGACACCATAGAAGTAGTCACAACTCTGAGAAATCAAAACGGTAGTAAAGCTAGGATTCCAAGTGGTAATACTTAACATTTAAAGCCGGTATATTAGGCAAAATCTCTAGACATTGTTGGAATTCACAGTGAGTGACCTCGTATCACTGGATAAAAGAGAATCAAACAATGAAATTCACAATGAAATGCTAGGGAAATATTCAGCACGGTGCCTAAAACGGTACAAATACAGGTAAATAAAGGCTGATTATGTCAAGCGCACTGTTTTTTCCCAGAGAAATCGTGTTCACAGAGAAGAGAACTAAGTTGAACACTGGCTACATTTATAGTTCTGTCTCAATGTGCTGACTTAACAAGAAAGAGGGTGAGACATAAATGCATGTTCATTGAGCTGATATAACACTAAAGAAGTATTCGCAACTCTTAGATATCAAAACGGTAGTAAAGCTAGTATTCGATGTGGTAATGCTTTACATTGAAAGCCGGTGTATTTGGCGACAATCTCTGGACATCGTTGGAATTCACGTTCAGTGAGCTCGTATCCCCGGATAAGAGAGAATCAAACAATGAACTTCTCACTGAAAGGCAAGGGAAATATTTGGGCCGGTGCCTAAAACAGTACAAATACAGGTGTATAAAGGCTGATTATGTCAAGCGCACTGTTTCATCCCAGAGAATTCGTGTTCACAGAGCAGAGAACTAACTTGACCACTGGCTACATTTATAATTCTGTCTAAATGTGTTGACTTTTGGGAAGAAAGGAGGTGACACAGGAATGCATGTTCATTGAGCTGATATAACAGTGAAGAAGATATTCGCAACTCTCAGGTATCAAAATGGTAGTACAGTTAGTATTAGAAATGGTAATAATTTACATTTAAAGTCGGATTCATTTGGCACAAAAACTCTAGAAATAGTTGACATTCACTGGGAATGAGCTTAAACACTGGACAAAGTGAAGCAGACACTCAGATTTCGCAAGGAAAGACGCGGGAAATAGTTAGAAGGTGCCTGAAACAGTGGAAATACTAGTACATTGAGCCTTAAGATCTGAGGGAGATGGCTGGATCCCAGTGAAATGATGATCAGAGAGCTGAGAAGTGAGTTTGATACTGGCCACATTTTTAATTCATGCTAACTAAATGCGTGGGTATTTGGAAAGGACGTTTGTTAAACATGTAACTTTCTGTTTTATAGGACTCAAATTCCGGTATGAAAATGTGAAAACCCTGACAACTTACGATCACCGACGAGGAAACGAATAGGTATGTGTCCTAAAGCCTTTGAACACATTAGTAGAACCTTAATATCTCTCGTGCAGTGTTGAAATGTCACGTGTTTGTTTCGAAAGAGCTGAGAAAGGTAGGACAGTGGTTAAAATAGAATTGACATTTGTAGAGCTGGTATATATGAAAAAGGTGGATAAACACTTGGAATACACAGGGAATGAGCTTGAATCACAGGACAAAGTGAAGCAGACACTGAGAATTCACAAGGGAATACTAGGAAAATATTTTAGGAAGGTGCCAGAAACAGTACAAACACAGGTTCATACATCCTTATTATCTCAAAGGCAGTGTTTCATCCTAGATTAATTGTGTTCGCAGAGTAGATAACTAAGGAGAACACTGGCTACGTTGATGATTCTGTCTACATTTGTTGCGTTTTAGGAAGAAAGAATGTGTAACATAAATTTATGTCCATTGAGCTGATATGACACCATAGAAGTAGTCACAACTCTGAGAAATCAAAACGGTAGTAAAGCTAGGATTCCAAGTGGTAATACTTAACATTTAAAGCCGGTATATTAGGCAAAATCTCTAGACATTGTTGGAATTCACAGTGAGTGACCTCGTATCACTGGATAAAAGAGAATCAAACAATGAAATTCACAATGAAATGCTAGGGAAATATTCAGCACGGTGCCTAAAACGGTACAAATACAGGTAAATAAAGGCTGATTATGTCAAGCGCACTGTTTTTTCCCAGAGAAATCGTGTTCACAGAGAAGAGAACTAAGTTGAACACTGGCTACATTTATAGTTCTGTCTCAATGTGCTGACTTAACAAGAAAGAGGGTGAGACATAAATGCATGTTCATTGAGCTGATATAACACTAAAGAAGTATTCGCAACTCTTAGATATCAAAACGGTAGTAAAGCTAGTATTCGATGTGGTAATGCTTTACATTGAAAGCCGGTGTATTTGGCGACAATCTCTGGACATCGTTGGAATTCACGTTCAGTGAGCTCGTATCCCCGGATAAGAGAGAATCAAACAATGAACTTCTCACTGAAAGGCAAGGGAAATATTTGGGCCGGTGCCTAAAACAGTACAAATACAGGTGTATAAAGGCTGATTATGTCAAGCGCACTGTTTCATCCCAGAGAATTCGTGTTCACAGAGCAGAGAACTAACTTGACCACTGGCTACATTTATAATTCTGTCTAAATGTGTTGACTTTTGGGAAGAAAGGAGGTGACACAGGAATGCATGTTCATTGAGCTGATATAACAGTGAAGAAGATATTCGCAACTCTTAGGTATCAAAATGGTAGTACAGTTAGTATTAGAAATGGTAATAATTTACATTTAAAGTCGGATTCATTTGGCACAAAAACTCTAGAAATAGTTGACATTCACTGGGAATGAGCTTGAAACACTGGACAAAGTGAAGCAGACACTCAGATTTCGCAAGGAAAGACGCGGGAAATAGTTAGAAGGTGCCTGAAACAGTGGAAATACTAGTACATTGAGCCTTAAGATCTGAGGGAGATGGCTGGATCCCAGTGAAATGATGATCAGAGAGCTGAGAAGTGCGTTTGATACTGGCCACATTTTTAATTCATGCTAACTAAATGCGTGGGTATTTGGAAAGGACGTTTGTTAAACATGTAACTTTCTGTTTTATAGGACTCAAATTCCGGTATGAAAATGTGAAAACCCTGACAACTTACGATCACCGACGAGGAAACGAATAGGTATGTGTCCTAAAGCCTTTGAACACATTAGTAGAACCTTAATATCTCTCGTGCAGTGTTGAAATGTCACGTGTTTGTTTCGAAAGAGCTGAGAAAGGTAGGACAGTGGTTAAAATAGAATTGACATTTGTAGAGCTGGTATATATGAAAAAGGTGGATAAACACTTGGAATACACAGGGAATGAGCTTGAATCACAGGACAAAGTGAAGCAGACACTGAGAATTCACAAGGGAATACTAGGAAAATATTTTAGGAAGGTGCCAGAAACAGTACAAACACAGGTTCATACATCCTTATTATCTCAAAGGCAGTGTTTCATCCTAGATTAATTGTGTTCGCAGAGTAGATAACTAAGGAGAACACTGGCTACGTTGATGATTCTGTCTACATTTGTTGCGTTTTAGGAAGAAAGAATGTGTAACATAAATTTATGTCCATTGAGCTGATATGACACCATAGAAGTAGTCACAACTCTGAGAAATCAAAACGGTAGTAAAGCTAGGATTCCAAGTGGTAATACTTAACATTTAAAGCCGGTATATTAGGCAAAATCTCTAGACATTGTTGGAATTCACAGTGAGTGACCTCGTATCACTGGATAAAAGAGAATCAAACAATGAAATTCACAATGAAATGCTAGGGAAATATTCAGCACGGTGCCTAAAACGGTACAAATACAGGTAAATAAAGGCTGATTATGTCAAGCGCACTGTTTTTTCCCAGAGAAATCGTGTTCACAGAGAAGAGAACTAAGTTGAACACTGGCTACATTTATAGTTCTGTCTCAATGTGCTGACTTAACAAGAAAGAGGGTGAGACATAAATGCATGTTCATTGAGCTGATATAACACTAAAGAAGTATTGGCAACTCTTAGATATCAAAACGGTAGTAAAGCTAGTATTCGATGTGGTAATGCTTTACATTGAAAGCCGGTGTATTTGGCGACAATCTCTGGACATCGTTGGAATTCACGTTCAGTGAGCTCGTATCCCCGGATAAGAGAGAATCAAACAATGAACTTCTCACTGAAAGGCAAGGGAAATATTTGGGCCGGTGCCTAAAACAGTACAAATACAGGTGTATAAAGGCTGATTATGTCAAGCGCACTGTTTCATCCCAGAGAATTCGTGTTCACAGAGCAGAGAACTAACTTGACCACTGGCTACATTTATAATTCTGTCTAAATGTGTTGACTTTTGGGAAGAAAGGAGGTGACACAGGAATGCATGTTCATTGAGCTGATATAACAGTGAAGAAGATATTCGCAACTCTTAGGTATCAAAATGGTAGTACAGTTAGTATTAGAAATGGTAATAATTTACATTTAAAGTCGGATTCATTTGGCACAAAAACTCTAGAAATAGTTGACATTCACTGGGAATGAGCTTGAAACACTGGACAAAGTGAAGCAGACACTCAGATTTCGCAAGGAAAGACGCGGGAAATAGTTAGAAGGTGCCTGAAACAGTGGAAATACTAGTACATTGAGCCTTAAGATCTGAGGGAGATGGCTGGATCCCAGTGAAATGATGATCAGAGAGCTGAGAAGTGCGTTTGATACTGACCACATTTTTAATTCATGCTAACTAAATGCGTGGGTATTTGGAAAGGACGTTTGTTAAACATGTAACTTTCTGTTTTATAGGACTCAAATTCCGGTATGAAAATGTGAAAACCCTGACAACTTACGATCACCGACGAGGAAACGAATAGGTATGTGTCCTAAAGCCTTTGAACACATTAGTAGAACCTTAATATCTCTCGTGCAGTGTTGAAATGTCACGTGTTTGTTTCGAAAGAGCTGAGAAAGGTACGACAGTGGTTAAAATAGAATTGACATTTGTAGAGCTGGTATATATGAAAAAGGTGGATAAACACTTGGAATACACAGGGAATGAGCTTGAATCACAGGACAAAGTGAAGCAGACACTGAGAATTCACAAGGGAATACTAGGAAAATATTTTAGGAAGGTGCCAGAAACAGTACAAACACAGGTTCATACATCCTTATTATCTCAAAGGCAGTGTTTCATCCTAGATTAATTGTGTTCGCAGAGTAGATAACTAAGGAGAACACTGGCTACGTTGATGATTCTGTCTACATTTGTTGCGTTTTAGGAAGAAAGAATGTGTAACATAAATTTATGTCCATTGAGCTGATATGACACCATAGAAGTAGTCACAACTCTGAGAAATCAAAACGGTAGTAAAGCTAGGATTCCAAGTGGTAATACTTAACATTTAAAGCCGGTATATTAGGCAAAATCTCTAGACATTGTTGGAATTCACAGTGAGTGACCTCGTATCACTGGATAAAAGAGAATCAAACAATGAAATTCACAATGAAATGCTAGGGAAATATTCAGCACGGTGCCTAAAACGGTACAAATACAGGTAAATAAAGGCTGATTATGTCAAGCGCACTGTTTTTTCCCAGAGAAATCGTGTTCACAGAGAAGAGAACTAAGTTGAACACTGGCTACATTTATAGTTCTGTCTCAATGTGCTGACTTAACAAGAAAGAGGGTGAGACATAAATGCATGCTCAGTGAGCTGATATAACACTATAGAAGTATTGGCAACTCTTAGATATCAAAACGGTAGTAAAGCTAGTATTCGATGTGGTAATGCTTTACATTGAAAGCCGGTGTATTTGGCGACAATCTCTGGACATCGTTGGAATTCACGTTCAGTGAGCTCGTATCCCCGGATAAGAGAGAATCAAACAATGAACTTCTCACTGAAAGGCAAGGGAAATATTTGGGCCGGTGCCTAAAACAGTACAAATACAGGTGTATAAAGGCTGATTATGTCAAGCGCACTGTTTCATCCCAGAGAATTCGTGTTCACAGAGCAGAGAACTAACTTGACCACTGGCTACATTTATAATTCTGTCTAAATGTGTTGACTTTTGGGAAGAAAGGAGGTGACACAGGAATGCATGTTCATTGAGCTGATATAACAGTGAAGAAG
This sequence comes from Corynorhinus townsendii, assembly GCA_026230045.1. Classification (NCBI taxonomy): domain Eukaryota; kingdom Metazoa; phylum Chordata; class Mammalia; order Chiroptera; family Vespertilionidae; genus Corynorhinus; species Corynorhinus townsendii. Next base: position 44,751,563 of record JAPDVU010000013.1, read on the forward strand.
ATATTCGCAACTCTTAGGTATCAAAATGGTAGTACAGTTAGTATTAGAAATGGTAATAATTTACATTTAAAGTCGGATTCATTTGGCACAAAAACTCTAGAAATAGTTGACATTCACTGGGAATGAGCTTGAAACACTGGACAAAGTGAAGCAGACACTCAGATTTCGCAAGGAAAGACGCGGGAAATAGTTAGAAGGTGCCTGAAACAGTGGAAATACTAGTACATTGAGCCTTAAGATCTGAGGGAGATGGCTGGATCCCAGTGAAATGATGATCAGAGAGCTGAGAAGTGAGTTTGATACTGGCCACATTTTTAATTCATGCTAACTAAATGCGTGGGTATTTGGAAAGGACGTTTGTTAAACATGTAACTTTCTGTTTTATAGGACTCAAATTCCGGTATGAAAATGTGAAAACCCTGACAACTTACGATCACCGACGAGGAAACGAATAGGTATGTGTCCTAAAGCCTTTGAACACATTAGTAGAACCTTAATATCTCTCGTGCAGTGTTGAAATGTCACGTGTTTGTTTCGAAAGAGCTGAGAAAGGTAGGACAGTGGTTAAAATAGAATTGACATTTGTAGAGCTGGTATATATGAAAAAGGTGGATAAACACTTGGAATACACAGGGAATGAGCTTGAATCACAGGACAAAGTGAAGCAGACACTGAGAATTCACAAGGGAATACTAGGAAAATATTTTAGGAAGGTGCCAGAAACAGTACAAACACAGGTTCATACATCCTTATTATCTCAAAGGCAGTGTTTCATCCTAGATTAATTGTGTTCGCAGAGTAGATAACTAAGGAGAACACTGGCTACGTTGATGATTCTGTCTACATTTGTTGCGTTTTAGGAAGAAAGAATGTGTAACATAAATTTATGTCCATTGAGCTGATATGACACCATAGAAGTAGTCACAACTCTGAGAAATCAAAACGGTAGTAAAGCTAGGATTCCAAGTGGTAATACTTAACATTTAAAGCCGGTATATTAGGCAAAATCTCTAGACATTGTTGGAATTCACAGTGAGTGACCTCGTATCACTGGATAAAAGAGAATCAAACAATGAAATTCACAATGAAATGCTAGGGAAATATTCAGCACGGTGCCTAAAACGGTACAAATACAGGTAAATAAAGGCTGATTATGTCAAGCGCACTGTTTTTTCCCAGAGAAATCGTGTTCACAGAGAAGAGAACTAAGTTGAACACTGGCTACATTTATAGTTCTGTCTCAATGTGCTGACTTAACAAGAAAGAGGGTGAGACATAAATGCATGTTCATTGAGCTGATATAACACTAAAGAAGTATTGGCAACTCTTAGATATCAAAACGGTAGTAAAGCTAGTATTCGATGTGGTAATGCTTTACATTGAAAGCCGGTGTATTTGGCGACAATCTCTGGACATCGTTGGAATTCACGTTCAGTGAGCTCGTATCCCCGGATAAGAGAGAATCAAACAATGAACTTCTCACTGAAAGGCAAGGGAAATATTTGGGCCGGTGCCTAAAACAGTACAAATACAGGTGTATAAAGGCTGATTATGTCAAGCGCACTGTTTCATCCCAGAGAATTCGTGTTCACAGAGCAGAGAACTAACTTGACCACTGGCTACATTTATAATTCTGTCTAAATGTGTTGACTTTTGGGAAGAAAGGAGGTGACACAGGAATGCATGTTCATTGAGCTGATATAATACTGAAGAAGATATTCGCAACTCTTAGGTATCAAAATGGTAGTACAGTTAGTATTAGAAATGGTAATAATTTACATTTAAAGTCGGATTCATTTGGCACAAAAACTCTAGAAATAGTTGACATTCACTGGGAATGAGCTTGAAACACTGGACAAAGTGAAACAGACACTCAGATTTCGCAAGGAAAGACGCGGGAAATAGTTAGAAGGTGCCTGAAACAGTGGAAATACTAGTACATTGAGCCTTAAGATCTGAGGGAGATGGCTGGATCCCAGTGAAATGATGATCAGAGAGCTGAGAAGTGAGTTTGATACTGGCCACATTTTTAATTCATGCTAACTAAATGCGTGGGTATTTGGAAAGGACGTTTGTTAAACATGTAACTTTCTGTTTTATAGGACTCAAATTCCGGTATGAAAATGTGAAAACCCTGACAACTTACGATCACCGACGAGGAAACGAATAGGTATGTGTCCTAAAGCCTTTGAATACATTAGTAGAACCTTAATATCTCTCGTGCAGTGTTGAAATGTCACGTGTTTGTTTCGAAAGAGCTGAGAAAGGTAGGACATTGGTTAAAATAGAATTGACATTTGTAGAGCTGGTATATATGAAAAAGGTGGATAAACACTTGGAATACGCAGGGAATGAGCTTGAATCACAGGACAAAGTGAAGCAGACACTGAGAATTCACAAGGGAATACTAGGAAAATATTTAGGAAGGTGCCAGAAACAGTACAAACACAGGTTCATACATCCTTATTATCTCAAAGGCAGTGTTTCATCCTAGATTAATTGTGTTCGCAGAGTAGATAACTAAGGAGAACACTGGCTACGTTGATGATTCTGTCTACATTTGTTGCGTTTTAGGAAGAAAGAATGTGTAACATAAATTTATGTCCATTGAGCTGATATGACACCATAGAAGTAGTCACAACTCTGAGAAATCAAAACGGTAGTAAAGCTAGGATTCCAAGTGGTAATACTTAACATTTAAAGCCGGTATATTAGGCAAAATCTCTAGACATTGTTGGAATTCACAGTGAGTGACCTCGTATCACTGGATAAAAGAGAATCAAACAATGAAATTCACAATGAAATGCTAGGGAAATATTCAGCACGGTGCCTAAAACGGTACAAGTACAGGTAAATAAAGGCTGATTATGTCAAGCGCACTGTTTTTTCCCAGATAAATCGTGTTCACAGAGAAGAGAACTAAGTTGAACACTGGCTACATTTATAGTTCTGTCTCAATGTGCTGACTTAACAAGAAAGAGGGTGAGACATAAATGCATGTTCATTGAGCTGATATAACACTAAAGAAGTATTCGCAACTCTTAGATATCAAAACGGTAGTAAAGCTAGTATTCGATGTGGTAATGCTTTACATTGAAAGCCGGTGTATTTGGCGACAATCTCTGGACATCGTTGGAATTCACGTTCAGTGAGCTCGTATCCCCGGATAAGAGAGAATCAAACAATGAACTTCTCACTGAAAGGCAAGGGAAATATTTGGGCCGGTGCCTGAAACAGTACAAATACAGGTTTATAAAGGCTGATTATGTCAAGCGCACTGTTTCATCCCAGAGAATTCGTGTTCACAGAGCAGAGAACTAACTTGACCACTGGCTACATTTATAATTCTGTCTAAATGTGTTGACTTTTGGGAAGAAAGGAGGTGACACAGGAATGCATGTTCATTGAGCTGATATAACAGTGAAGAAGATATTCGCAACTCTTAGGTATCAAAATGGTAGTAAAGTTAGTATTAGAAATGGTAATAATTTACATTTAAAGTCGGATTCATTTGGCACAAAAACTCTAGAAATAGTTGACATTCACTGGGAATGAGCTTGAAACACTGGACAAAGTGAAGCAGACACTCAGATTTCACAAGGAAAGACGCGGGAAATAGTTAGAAGGTGCCTGAAACAGTGGAAATACTAGTACATTGAGCCTTAAGATCTGAGGGAGATGGCTGGATCCCAGTGAAATGATGATCAGAGAGCTGAGAAGTGAGTTTGATACTGGCCACATTTTTAATTCATGCTAACTAAATGCGTGGGTATTTGGAAAGGACGTTTGTTAAACATGTAACTTTCTGTTTTATAGGACTCAAATTCCGGTATGAAAATGTGAAAACCCTGACAACTTACGATCACCGACGAGGAAACGAATAGGTATGTGTCCTAAAGCCTTTGAACACATTAGTAGAACCTTAATATCTCTCGTGCAGTGTTGAAATGTCACGTGTTTGTTTCGAAAGAGCTGAGAAAGGTAGGACAGTGGTTAAAATAGAATTGACATTTGTAGAGCTGGTATATATGAAAAAGGTGGATAAACACTTGGAATACACAGGGAATGAGCTTGAATCACAGGACAAAGTGAAGCAGACACTGAGAATTCACAAGGGAATACTAGGAAAATATTTAGGAAGGTGCCAGAAACAGTACAAACACAGGTTCATACATCCTTATTATCTCAAAGGCAGTGTTTCATCCTAGATTAATTGTGTTCGCAGAGTAGATAACTAAGGAGAACACTGGCTACGTTGATGATTCTGTCTACATTTGTTGCGTTTTAGGAAGAAAGAATGTGTAACATAAATTTATGTCCATTGAGCTGATATGACACCATAGAAGTAGTCACAACTCTGAGAAATCAAAACGGTAGTAAAGCTAGGATTCCAAGTGGTAATACTTAACATTTAAAGCCGGTATATTAGGCAAAATCTCTAGACATTGTTGGAATTCACAGTGAGTGACCTCGTATCACTGGATAAAAGAGAATCAAACAATGAAATTCACAATGAAATGCTAGGGAAATATTCAGCACGGTGCCTAAAACGGTACAAGTACAGGTAAATAAAGGCTGATTATGTCAAGCGCACTGTTTTTTCCCAGATAAATCGTGTTCACAGAGAAGAGAACTAAGTTGAACACTGGCTACATTTATAGTTCTGTCTCAATGTGCTGACTTAACAAGAAAGAGGGTGAGACATAAATGCATGTTCATTGAGCTGATATAACACTAAAGAAGTATTCGCAACTCTTAGATATCAAAACGGTAGTAAAGCTAGTATTCGATGTGGTAATGCTTTACATTGAAAGCCGGTGTATTTGGCGACAATCTCTGGACATCGTTGGAATTCACGTTCAGTGAGCTCGTATCCCCGGATAAGAGAGAATCAAACAATGAACTTCTCACTGAAAGGCAAGGGAAATATTTGGGCCGGTGCCTGAAACAGTACAAATACAGGTTTATAAAGGCTGATTATGTCAAGCGCACTGTTTCATCCCAGAGAATTCGTGTTCACAGAGCAGAGAACTAACTTGACCACTGGCTACATTTATAATTCTGTCTAAATGTGTTGACTTTTGGGAAGAAAGGAGGTGACACAGGAATGCATGTTCATTGAGCTGATATAACAGTGAAGAAGATATTCGCAACTCTTAGGTATCAAAATGGTAGTACAGTTAGTATTAGAAATGGTAATAATTTACATTTAAAGTCGGATTCATTTGGCACAAAAACTCTAGAAATAGTTGACATTCACTGGGAATGAGCTTGAAACACTGGACAAAGTGAAGCAGACACTCAGATTTCACAAGGAAAGACGCGGGAAATAGTTAGAAGGTGCCTGAAACAGTGGAAATACTAGTACATTGAGCCTTAAGATCTGAGGGAGATGGCTGGATCCCAGTGAAATGATGATCAGAGAGCTGAGAAGTGCGTTTGATACTGGCCACATTTTTAATTCATGCTAACTAAATGCGTGGGTATTTGGAAAGGACGTTTGTTAAACATGTAACTTTCTGTTTTATAGGACTCAAATTCCGGTATGAAAATGTGAAAACCCTGACAACTTACGATCACCGACGAGGAAACGAATAGGTATGTGTCCTAAAGCCTTTGAACACATTAGTAGAACCTTAATATCTCTCGTGCAGTGTTGAAATGTCACGTGTTTGTTTCGAAAGAGCTGAGAAAGGTACGACAGTGGTTAAAATAGAATTGACATTTGTAGAGCTGGTATATATGAAAAAGGTGGATAAACACTTGGAATACACAGGGAATGAGCTTGAATCACAGGACAAAGTGAAGCAGACACTGAGAATTCACAAGGGAATACTAGGAAAATATTTTAGGAAGGTGCCAGAAACAGTACAAACACAGGTTCATACATCCTTATTATCTCAAAGGCAGTGTTTCATCCTAGATTAATTGTGTTCGCAGAGTAGATAACTAAGGAGAACACTGGCTACGTTGATGATTCTGTCTACATTTGTTGCGTTTTAGGAAGAAAGAATGTGTAACATAAATTTATGTCCATTGAGCTGATATGACACCATAGAAGTAGTCACAACTCTGAGAAATCAAAACGGTAGTAAAGCTAGGATTCCAAGTGGTAATACTTAACATTTAAAGCCGGTATATTAGGCAAAATCTCTAGACATTGTTGGAATTCACAGTGAGTGACCTCGTATCACTGGATAAAAGAGAATCAAACAATGAAATTCACAATGAAATGCTAGGGAAATATTCAGCACGGTGCCTAAAACGGTACAAATACAGGTAAATAAAGGCTGATTATGTCAAGCGCACTGTTTTTTCCCAGAGAAATCGTGTTCACAGAGAAGAGAACTAAGTTGAACACTGGCTACATTTATAGTTCTGTCTCAATGTGCTGACTTAACAAGAAAGAGGGTGAGACATAAATGCATGTTCATTGAGCTGATATAACACTAAAGAAGTATTGGCAACTCTTAGATATCAAAACGGTAGTAAAGCTAGTATTCGATGTGGTAATGCTTTACATTGAAAGCCGGTGTATTTGGCGACAATCTCTGGACATCGTTGGAATTCACGTTCAGTGAGCTCGTATCCCCGGATAAGAGAGAATCAAACAATGAACTTCTCACTGAAAGGCAAGGGAAATATTTGGGCCGGTGCCTAAAACAGTACAAATACAGGTGTATAAAGGCTGATTATGTCAAGCGCACTGTTTCATCCCAGAGAATTCGTGTTCACAGAGCAGAGAACTAACTTGACCACTGGCTACATTTATAATTCTGTCTAAATGTGTTGACTTTTGGGAAGAAAGGAGGTGACACAGGAATGCATGTTCATTGAGCTGATATAACAGTGAAGAAGATATTCGCAACTCTTAGATATCAAAATGGTAGTACAGTTAGTATTAGAAATGGTAATAATTTACATTTAAAGTCGGATTCATTTGGCACAAAAACTCTAGAAATAGTTGACATTCACTGGGAATGAGCTTGAAACACTGGACAAAGTGAAGCAGACACTCAGATTTCGCAAGGAAAGACGCGGGAAATAGTTAGAAGGTGCCTGAAACAGTGGAAATACTAGTACATTGAGCCTTAAGATCTGAGGGAGATGGCTGGATCCCAGTGAAATGATGATCAGAGAGCTGAGAAGTGCGTTTGATACTGACCACATTTTTAATTCATGCTAACTAAATGCGTGGGTATTTGGAAAGGACGTTTGTTAAACATGTAACTTTCTGTTTTATAGGACTCAAATTCCGGTATGAAAATGTGAAAACCCTGACAACTTACGATCACCGACGAGGAAACGAATAGGTATGTGTCCTAAAGCCTTTGAACACATTAGTAGAACCTTAATATCTCTCGTGCAGTGTTGAAATGTCACGTGTTTGTTTCGAAAGAGCTGAGAAAGGTACGACAGTGGTTAAAATAGAATTGACATTTGTAGAGCTGGTATATATGAAAAAGGTGGATAAACACTTGGAATACACAGGGAATGAGCTTGAATCACAGGACAAAGTGAAGCAGACACTGAGAATTCACAAGGGAATACTAGGAAAATATTTTAGGAAGGTGCCAGAAACAGTACAAACACAGGTTCATACATCCTTATTATCTCAAAGGCAGTGTTTCATCCTAGATTAATTGTGTTCGCAGAGTAGATAACTAAGGAGAACACTGGCTACGTTGATGATTCTGTCTACATTTGTTGCGTTTTAGGAAGAAAGAATGTGTAACATAAATTTATGTCCATTGAGCTGATATGACACCATAGAAGTAGTCACAACTCTGAGAAATCAAAACGGTAGTAAAGCTAGGATTCCAAGTGGTAATACTTAACATTTAAAGCCGGTATATTAGGCAAAATCTCTAGACATTGTTGGAATTCACAGTGAGTGACCTCGTATCACTGGATAAAAGAGAATCAAACAATGAAATTCACAATGAAATGCTAGGGAAATATTCAGCACGGTGCCTAAAACGGTACAAATACAGGTAAATAAAGGCTGATTATGTCAAGCGCACTGTTTTTTCCCAGAGAAATCGTGTTCACAGAGAAGAGAACTAAGTTGAACACTGGCTACATTTATAGTTCTGTCTCAATGTGCTGACTTAACAAGAAAGAGGGTGAGACATAAATGCATGCTCAGTGAGCTGATATAACACTATAGAAGTATTGGCAACTCTTAGATATCAAAACGGTAGTAAAGCTAGTATTCGATGTGGTAATGCTTTACATTGAAAGCCGGTGTATTTGGCGACAATCTCTGGACATCGTTGGAATTCACGTTCAGTGAGCTCGTATCCCCGGATAAGAGAGAATCAAACAATGAACTTCTCACTGAAAGGCAAGGGAAATATTTGGGCCGGTGCCTAAAACAGTACAAATACAGGTGTATAAAGGCTGATTATGTCAAGCGCACTGTTTCATCCCAGAGAATTCGTGTTCACAGAGCAGAGAACTAACTTGACCACTGGCTACATTTATAATTCTGTCTAAATGTGTTGACTTTTGGGAAGAAAGGAGGTGACACAGGAATGCATGTTCATTGAGCTGATATAACAGTGAAGAAGATATTCGCAACTCTTAGGTATCAAAATGGTAGTACAGTTAGTATTAGAAATGGTAATAATTTACATTTAAAGTCGGATTCATTTGGCACAAAAACTCTAGAAATAGTTGACATTCACTGGGAATGAGCTTGAAACACTGGACAAAGTGAAGCAGACACTCAGATTTCGCAAGGAAAGACGCGGGAAATAGTTAGAAGGTGCCTGAAACAGTGGAAATACTAGTACATTGAGCCTTAAGATCTGAGGGAGATGGCTGGATCCCAGTGAAATGATGATCAGAGAGCTGAGAAGTGAGTTTGATACTGGCCACATTTTTAATTCATGCTAACTAAATGCGTGGGTATTTGGAAAGGACGTTTGTTAAACATGTAACTTTCTGTTTTATAGGACTCAAATTCCGGTATGAAAATGTGAAAACCCTGACAACTTACGATCACCGACGAGGAAACGAATAGGTATGTGTCCTAAAGCCTTTGAACACATTAGTAGAACCTTAATATCTCTCGTGCAGTGTTGAAATGTCACGTGTTTGTTTCGAAAGAGCTGAGAAAGGTAGGACAGTGGTTAAAATAGAATTGACATTTGTAGAGCTGGTATATATGAAAAAGGTGGATAAACACTTGGAATACACAGGGAATGAGCTTGAATCACAGGACAAAGTGAAGCAGACACTGAGAATTCACAAGGGAATACTAGGAAAATATTTTAGGAAGGTGCCAGAAACAGTACAAACACAGGTTCATACATCCTTATTATCTCAAAGGCAGTGTTTCATCCTAGATTAATTGTGTTCGCAGAGTAGATAACTAAGGAGAACACTGGCTACGTTGATGATTCTGTCTACATTTGTTGCGTTTTAGGAAGAAAGAATGTGTAACATAAATTTATGTCCATTGAGCTGATATGACACCATAGAAGTAGTCACAACTCTGAGAAATCAAAACGGTAGTAAAGCTAGGATTCCAAGTGGTAATACTTAACATTTAAAGCCGGTATATTAGGCAAAATCTCTAGACATTGTTGGAATTCACAGTGAGTGACCTCGTATCACTGGATAAAAGAGAATCAAACAATGAAATTCACAATGAAATGCTAGGGAAATATTCAGCACGGTGCCTAAAACGGTACAAATACAGGTAAATAAAGGCTGATTATGTCAAGCGCACTGTTTTTTCCCAGAGAAATCGTGTTCACAGAGAAGAGAACTAAGTTGAACACTGGCTACATTTATAGTTCTGTCTCAATGTGCTGACTTAACAAGAAAGAGGGTGAGACATAAATGCATGTTCATTGAGCTGATATAACACTAAAGAAGTATTGGCAACTCTTAGATATCAAAACGGTAGTAAAGCTAGTATTCGATGTGGTAATGCTTTACATTGAAAGCCGGTGTATTTGGCGACAATCTCTGGACATCGTTGGAATTCACGTTCAGTGAGCTCGTATCCCCGGATAAGAGAGAATCAAACAATGAACTTCTCACTGAAAGGCAAGGGAAATATTTGGGCCGGTGCCTAAAACAGTACAAATACAGGTGTATAAAGGCTGATTATGTCAAGCGCACTGTTTCATCCCAGAGAATTCGTGTTCACAGAGCAGAGAACTAACTTGACCACTGGCTACATTTATAATTCTGTCTAAATGTGTTGACTTTTGGGAAGAAAGGAGGTGACACAGGAATGCATGTTCATTGAGCTGATATAACAGTGAAGAAGATATTCGCAACTCTTAGGTATCAAAATGGTAGTACAGTTAGTATTAGAAATGGTAATAATTTACATTTAAAGTCGGATTCATTTGGCACAAAAACTCTAGAAATAGTTGACATTCACTGGGAATGAGCTTGAAACACTGGACAAAGTGAAACAGACACTCAGATTTCGCAAGGAAAGACGCGGGAAATAGTTAGAAGGTGCCTGAAACAGTGGAAATACTAGTACATTGAGCCTTAAGATCTGAGGGAGATGGCTGGATCCCAGTGAAATGATGATCAGAGAGCTGAGAAGTGAGTTTGATACTGGCCACATTTTTAATTCATGCTAACTAAATGCGTGGGTATTTGGAAAGGACGTTTGTTAAACATGTAACTTTCTGTTTTATAGGACTCAAATTCCGGTATGAAAATGTGAAAACCCTGACAACTTACGATCACCGACGAGGAAACGAATAGGTATGTGTCCTAAAGCCTTTGAACACATTAGTAGAACCTTAATATCTCTCGTGCAGTGTTGAAATGTCACGTGTTTGTTTCGAAAGAGCTGAGAAAGGTAGGACATTGGTTAAAATAGAATTGACATTTGTAGAGCTGGTATATATGAAAAAGGTGGATAAACACTTGGAATACACAGGGAATGAGCTTGAATCACAGGACAAAGTGAAGCAGACACTGAGAATTCACAAGGGAATACTAGGAAAATATTTAGGAAGGTGCCAGAAACAGTACAAACACAGGTTCATACATCCTTATTATCTCAAAGGCAGTGTTTCATCCTAGATTAATTGTGTTCGCAGAGTAGATAACTAAGGAGAACACTGGCTACGTTGATGATTCTGTCTACATTTGTTGCGTTTTAGGAAGAAAGAATGTGTAACATAAATTTATGTCCATTGAGCTGATATGACACCATAGAAGTAGTCACAACTCTGAGAAATCAAAACGGTAGTAAAGCTAGGATTCCAAGTGGTAATACTTAACATTTAAAGCCGGTATATTAGGCAAAATCTCTAGACATTGTTGGAATTCACTGTGAGTGACCTCGTATCACTGGATAAAAGAGAATCAAACAATGAAATTCACAATGAAATGCTAGGGAAATATTCAGCACGGTGCCTAAAACGGTACAAGTACAGGTAAATAAAGGCTGATTATGTCAAGCGCACTGTTTTTTCCCAGATAAATCGTGTTCACAGAGAAGAGAACTAAGTTGAACACTGGCTACATTTATAGTTCTGTCTCAATGTGCTGACTTAACAAGAAAGAGGGTGAGACATAAATGCATGTTCATTGAGCTGATATAACACTAAAGAAGTATTCGCAACTCTTAGATATCAAAACGGTAGTAAAGCTAGTATTCGATGTGGTAATGCTTTACATTGAAAGCCGGTGTATTTGGCGACAATCTCTGGACATCGTTGGAATTCACGTTCAGTGAGCTCGTATCCCCGGATAAGAGAGAATCAAACAATGAACTTCTCACTGAAAGGCAAGGGAAATATTTGGGCCGGTGCCTGAAACAGTACAAATACAGGTTTATAAAGGCTGATTATGTCAAGCGCACTGTTTCATCCCAGAGAATTCGTGTTCACAGAGCAGAGAACTAACTTGACCACTGGCTACATTTATAATTCTGTCTAAATGTGTTGACTTTTGGGAAGAAAGGAGGTGACACAGGAATGCATGTTCATTGAGCTGATATAACAGTGAAGAAGATATTCGCAACTCTTAGGTATCAAAATGGTAGTACAGTTAGTATTAGAAATGGTAATAATTTACATTTAAAGTCGGATTCATTTGGCACAAAAACTCTAGAAATAGTTGACATTCACTGGGAATGAGCTTGAAACACTGGACAAAGTGAAGCAGACACTCAGATTTCACAAGGAAAGACGCGGGAAATAGTTAGAAGGTGCCTGAAACAGTGGAAATACTAGTACATTGAGCCTTAAGATCTGAGGGAGATGGCTGGATCCCAGTGAAATGATGATCAGAGAGCTGAGAAGTGAGTTTGATACTGGCCACATTTTTAATTCATGCTAACTAAATGCGTGGGTATTTGGAAAGGACGTTTGTTAAACATGTAACTTTCTGTTTTATAGGACTCAAATTCCGGTATGAAAATGTGAAAACCCTGACAACTTACGATCACCGACGAGGAAACGAATAGGTATGTGTCCTAAAGCCTTTGAACACATTAGTAGAACCTTAATATCTCTCGTGCAGTGTTGAAATGTCACGTGTTTGTTTCGAAAGAGCTGAGAAAGGTAGGACAGTGGTTAAAATAGAATTGACATTTGTAGAGCTGGTATATATGAAAAAGGTGGATAAACACTTGGAATACACAGGGAATGAGCTTGAATCACAGGACAAAGTGAAGCAGACACTGAGAATTCACAAGGGAATACTAGGAAAATATTTAGGAAGGTGCCAGAAACAGTACAAACACAGGTTCATACATCCTTATTATCTCAAAGGCAGTGTTTCATCCTAGATTAATTGTGTTCGCAGAGTAGATAACTAAGGAGAACACTGGCTACGTTGATGATTCTGTCTACATTTGTTGCGTTTTAGGAAGAAAGAATGTGTAACATAAATTTATGTCCATTGAGCTGATATGACAACATAGAAGTAGTCACAACTCTGAGAAATCAAAACGGTAGTAAAGCTAGGATTCCAAGTGGTAATACTTAACATTTAAAGCCGGTATATTAGGCAAAATCTCTAGACATTGTTGGAATTCACAGTGAGTGACCTCGTATCACTGGATAAAAGAGAATCAAACAATGAAATTCACAATGAAATGCTAGGGAAATATTCAGCACGGTGCCTAAAACGGTACAAATACAGGTAAATAAAGGCTGATTATGTCAAGCGCACTGTTTTTTCCCAGAGAAATCGTGTTCACAGAGAAGAGAACTAAGTTGAACACTGGCTACATTTATAGTTCTGTCTCAATGTGCTGACTTAACAAGAAAGAGGGTGAGACATAAATGCATGTTCATTGAGCTGATATAACACTAAAGAAGTATTCGCAACTCTTAGATATCAAAACGGTAGTAAAGCTAGTATTCGATGTGGTAATGCTTTACATTGAAAGCCGGTGTATTTGGCGACAATCTCTGGACATCGTTGGAATTCACGTTCAGTGAGCTCGTATCCACGGATAAGAGAGAATCAAACAATGAACTTCTCACTGAAAGGCAAGGGAAATATTTGGGCCGGTGCCTAAAACAGTACAAATACAGGTGTATAAAGGCTGATTATGTCAAGCGCACTGTTTCATCCCAGAGAATTCGTGTTCACAGAGCAGAGAACTAACTTGACCACTGGCTACATTTATAATTCTGTCTAAATGTGTTGACTTTTGGGAAGAAAGGAGGTGACACAGGAATGCATGTTCATTGAGCTGATATAACAGTGAAGAAGATATTCGCAACTCTTAGGTATCAAAATGGTAGTACAGTTAGTATTAGAAATGGTAATAATTTACATTTAAAGTCGGATTCATTTGGCACAAAAACTCTAGAAATAGTTGACATTCACTGGGAATGAGCTTGAAACACTGGACAAAGTGAAGCAGACACTCAGATTTCGCAAGGAAAGACGCGGGAAATAGTTAGAAGGTGCCTGAAACAGTGGAAATACTAGTACATTGAGCCTTAAGATCTGAGGGAGATGGCTGGATCCCAGTGAAATGATGATCAGAGAGCTGAGAAGTGAGTTTGATACTGGCCACATTTTTAATTCATGCTAACTAAATGCGTGGGTATTTGGAAAGGACGTTTGTTAAACATGTAACTTTCTGTTTTATAGGACTCAAATTCCGGTATGAAAATGTGAAAACCCTGACAACTTACGATCACCGACGAGGAAACGAATAGGTATGTGTCCTAAAGCCTTTGAACACATTAGTAGAACCTTAATATCTCTCGTGCAGTGTTGAAATGTCACGTGTTTGTTTCGAAAGAGCTGAGAAAGGTAGGACAGTGGTTAAAATAGAATTGACATTTGTAGAGCTGGTATATATGAAAAAGGTGGATAAACACTTGGAATACACAGGGAATGAGCTTGAATCACAGGACAAAGTGAAGCAGACACTGAGAATTCACAAGGGAATACTAGGAAAATATTTAGGAAGGTGCCAGAAACAGTACAAACACAGGTTCATACATCCTTATTATCTCAAAGGCAGTGTTTCATCCTAGATTAATTGTGTTCGCAGAGTAGATAACTAAGGAGAACACTGGCTACGTTGATGATTCTGTCTACATTTGTTGCGTTTTAGGAAGAAAGAATGTGTAACATAAATTTATGTCCATTGAGCTGATATGACAACATAGAAGTAGTCACAACTCTGAGAAATCAAAACGGTAGTAAAGCTAGGATTCCAAGTGGTAATACTTAACATTTAAAGCCGGTATATTAGGCAAAATCTCTAGACATTGTTGGAATTCACAGTGAGTGACCTCGTATCACTGGATAAAAGAGAATCAAACAATGAAATTCACAATGAAATGCTAGGGAAATATTCAGCACGGTGCCTAAAACGGTACAAATACAGGTAAATAAAGGCTGATTATGTCAAGCGCACTGTTTTTTCCCAGAGAAATCGTGTTCACAGAGAAGAGAACTAAGTTGAACACTGGCTACATTTATAGTTCTGTCTCAATGTGCTGACTTAACAAGAAAGAGGGTGAGACATAAATGCATGTTCATTGAGCTGATATAACACTAAAGAAGTATTGGCAACTCTTAGATATCCAAACGGTAGTAAAGCTAGTATTCGATGTGGTAATGCTTTACATTGAAAGCCGGTGTATTTGGCGACAATCTCTGGACATCGTTGGAATTCACGTTCAGTGAGCTCGTATCCCCGGATAAGAGAGAATCAAACAATGAACTTCTCACTGAAAGGCAAGGGAAATATTTGGGCCGGTGCCTAAAACAGTACAAATACAGGTGTATAAAGGCTGATTATGTCAAGCGCACTGTTTCATCCCAGAGAATTCGTGTTCACAGAGCAGAGAACTAACTTGACCACTGGCTACATTTATAATTCTGTCTAAATGTGTTGACTTTTGGGAAGAAAGGAGGTGACACAGGAATGCATGTTCATTGAGCTGATATAACACTGAAGAAGATATTCGCAACTCTTAGGTATCAAAATGGTAGTACAGTTAGTATTAGAAATGGTAATAATTTACATTTAAAGTCGGATTCATTTGGCAGAAAAACTCTAGAAATAGTTGACATTCACTGGGAATGAGCTTGAAACACTGGACAAAGTGAAACAGACACTCAGATTTCGCAAGGAAAGACGCGGGAAATAGTTAGAAGGTGCCTGAAACAGTGGAAATACTAGTACATTGAGCCTTAAGATCTGAGGGAGATGGCTGGATCCCAGTGAAATGATGATCAGAGAGCTGAGAAGTGAGTTTGATACTGGCCACATTTTTAATTCATGCTAACTAAATGCGTGGGTATTTGGAAAGGACGTTTGTTAAACATGTAACTTTCTGTTTTATAGGACTCAAATTCCGGTATGAAAATGTGAAAACCCTGACAACTTACGATCACCGACGAGGAAACGAATAGGTATGTGTCCTAAAGCCTTTGAACACATTAGTAGAACCTTAATATCTCTCGTGCAGTGTTGAAATGTCACGTGTTTGTTTCGAAAGAGCTGAGAAAGGTAGGACAGTGGTTAAAATAGAATTGACATTTGTAGAGCTGGTATATATGAAAAAGGTGGATAAACACTTGGAATACACAGGGAATGAGCTTGAATCACAGGACAAAGTGAAGCAGACACTGAGAATTCACAAGGGAATACTAGGAAAATATTTAGGAAGGTGCCAGAAACAGTACAAACACAGGTTCATACATCCTTATTATCTCAAAGGCAGTGTTTCATCCTAGATTAATTGTGTTCGCAGAGTAGATAACTAAGGAGAACACTGGCTACGTTGATGATTCTGTCTACATTTGTTGCGTTTTAGGAAGAAAGAATGTGTAACATAAATTTATGTCCATTGAGCTGATATGACACCATAGAAGTAGTCACAACTCTGAGAAATCAAAACGGTAGTAAAGCTAGGATTCCAAGTGGTAATACTTAACATTTAAAGCCGGTATATTAGGCAAAATCTCTAGACATTGTTGGAATTCACAGTGAGTGACCTCGTATCACTGGATAAAAGAGAATCAAACAATGAAATTCACAATGAAATGCTAGGGAAATATTCAGCACGGTGCCTAAAACGGTACAAGTACAGGTAAATAAAGGCTGATTATGTCAAGCGCACTGTTTTTTCCCAGATAAATCGTGTTCACAGAGAAGAGAACTAAGTTGAACACTGGCTACATTTATAGTTCTGTCTCAATGTGCTGACTTAACAAGAAAGAGGGTGAGACATAAATGCATGTTCATTGAGCTGATATAACACTAAAGAAGTATTCGCAACTCTTAGATATCAAAACGGTAGTAAAGCTAGTATTCGATGTGGTAATGCTTTACATTGAAAGCCGGTGTATTTGGCGACAATCTCTGGACATCGTTGGAATTCACGTTCAGTGAGCTCGTATCCCCGGATAAGAGAGAATCAAACAATGAACTTCTCACTGAAAGGCAAGGGAAATATTTGGGCCGGTGCCTGAAACAGTACAAATACAGGTTTATAAAGGCTGATTATGTCAAGCGCACTGTTTCATCCCAGAGAATTCGTGTTCACAGAGCAGAGAACTAACTTGACCACTGGCTACATTTATAATTCTGTCTAAATGTGTTGACTTTTGGGAAGAAAGGAGGTGACACAGGAATGCATGTTCATTGAGCTGATATAACAGTGAAGAAGATATTCGCAACTCTTAGGTATCAAAATGGTAGTACAGTTAGTATTAGAAATGGTAATAATTTACATTTAAAGTCGGATTCATTTGGCACAAAAACTCTAGAAATAGTTGACATTCACTGGGAATGAGCTTGAAACACTGGACAAAGTGAAGCAGACACTCAGATTTCACAAGGAAAGACGCGGGAAATAGTTAGAAGGTGCCTGAAACAGTGGAAATACTAGTACATTGAGCCTTAAGATCTGAGGGAGATGGCTGGATCCCAGTGAAATGATGATCAGAGAGCTGAGAAGTGAGTTTGATACTGGCCACATTTTTAATTCATGCTAACTAAATGCGTGGGTATTTGGAAAGGACGTTTGTTAAACATGTAACTTTCTGTTTTATAGGACTCAAATTCCGGTATGAAAATGTGAAAACCCTGACAACTTACGATCACCGACGAGGAAACGAATAGGTATGTGTCCTAAAGCCTTTGAACACATTAGTAGAACCTTAATATCTCTCGTGCAGTGTTGAAATGTCACGTGTTTGTTTCGAAAGAGCTGAGAAAGGTAGGACAGTGGTTAAAATAGAATTGACATTTGTAGAGCTGGTATATATGAAAAAGGTGGATAAACACTTGGAATACACAGGGAATGAGCTTGAATCACAGGACAAAGTGAAGCAGACACTGAGAATTCACAAGGGAATACTAGGAAAATATTTAGGAAGGTGCCAGAAACAGTACAAACACAGGTTCATACATCCTTATTATCTCAAAGGCAGTGTTTCATCCTAGATTAATTGTGTTCGCAGAGTAGATAACTAAGGAGAACACTGGCTACGTTGATGATTCTGTCTACATTTGTTGCGTTTTAGGAAGAAAGAATGTGTAACATAAATTTATGTCCATTGAGCTGATATGACACCATAGAAGTAGTCACAACTCTGAGAAATCAAAACGGTAGTAAAGCTAGGATTCCAAGTGGTAATACTTAACATTTAAAGCCGGTATATTAGGCAAAATCTCTAGACATTGTTGGAATTCACAGTGAGTGACCTCGTATCACTGGATAAAAGAGAATCAAACAATGAAATTCACAATGAAATGCTAGGGAAATATTCAGCACGGTGCCTAAAACGGTACAAATACAGGTAAATAAAGGCTGATTATGTCAAGCGCACTGTTTTTTCCCAGAGAAATCGTGTTCACAGAGAAGAGAACTAAGTTGAACACTGGCTACATTTATAGTTCTGTCTCAATGTGCTGACTTAACAAGAAAGAGGGTGAGACATAAATGCATGTTCATTGAGCTGATATAACACTAAAGAAGTATTCGCAACTCTTAGATATCAAAACGGTAGTAAAGCTAGTATTCGATGTGGTAATGCTTTACATTGAAAGTCGGTGTATTTGGCGACAATCTCTGGACATCGTTGGAATTCACGTTCAGTGAGCTCGTATCCCCGGATAAGAGAGAATCAAACAATGAACTTCTCACTGAAAGGCAAGGGAAATATTTGGGCCGGTGCCTAAAACAGTACAAATACAGGTGTATAAAGGCTGATTATGTCAAGCGCACTGTTTCATCCCAGAGAATTCGTGTTCACAGAGCAGAGAACTAACTTGACCACTGGCTACATTTATAATTCTGTCTAAATGTGTTGACTTTTGGGAAGAAAGGAGGTGACACAGGAATGCATGTTCATTGAGCTGATATAACAGTGAAGAAGATATTCGCAACTCTTAGGTATCAAAATGGTAGTACAGTTAGTATTAGAAATGGTAATAATTTACATTTAAAGTCGGATTCATTTGGCACAAAAACTCTAGAAATAGTTGACATTCACTGGGAATGAGCTTGAAACACTGGACAAAGTGAAACAGACACTCAGATTTCGCAAGGAAAGACGCGGGAAATAGTTAGAAGGTGCCTGAAACAGTGGAAATACTAGTACATTGAGCCTTAAGATCTGAGGGAGATGGCTGGATCCCAGTGAAATGATGATCAGAGAGCTGAGAAGTGAGTTTGATACTGGCCACATTTTTAATTCATGCTAACTAAATGCGTGGGTATTTGGAAAGGACGTTTGTTAAACATGTAACTTTCTGTTTTATAGGACTCAAATTCCGGTATGAAAATGTGAAAACCCTGACAACTTACGATCACCGACGAGGAAACGAATAGGTATGTGTCCTAAAGCCTTTGAACACATTAGTAGAACCTTAATATCTCTCGTGCAGTGTTGAAATGTCACGTGTTTGTTTCGAAAGAGCTGAGAAAGGTAGGACAGTGGTTAAAATAGAATTGACATTTGTAGAGCTGGTATATATGAAAAAGGTGGATAAACACTTGGAATACACAGGGAATGAGCTTGAATCACAGGACAAAGTGAAGCAGACACTGAGAATTCACAAGGGAATACTAGGAAAATATTTAGGAAGGTGCCAGAAACAGTACAAACACAGGTTCATACATCCTTATTATCTCAAAGGCAGTGTTTCATCCTAGATTAATTGTGTTCGCAGAGTAGATAACTAAGGAGAACACTGGCTACGTTGATGATTCTGTCTACATTTGTTGCGTTTTAGGAAGAAAGAATGTGTAACATAAATTTATGTCCATTGAGCTGATATGACACCATAGAAGTAGTCACAACTCTGAGAAATCAAAACGGTAGTAAAGCTAGGATTCCAAGTGGTAATACTTAACATTTAAAGCCGGTATATTAGGCAAAATCTCTAGACATTGTTGGAATTCACAGTGAGTGACCTCGTATCACTGGATAAAAGAGAATCAAACAATGAAATTCACAATGAAATGCTAGGGAAATATTCAGCACGGTGCCTAAAACGGTACAAGTACAGGTAAATAAAGGCTGATTATGTCAAGCGCACTGTTTTTTCCCAGATAAATCGTGTTCACAGAGAAGAGAACTAAGTTGAACACTGGCTACATTTATAGTTCTGTCTCAATGTGCTGACTTAACAAGAAAGAGGGTGAGACATAAATGCATGTTCATTGAGCTGATATAACACTAAAGAAGTATTCGCAACTCTTAGATATCAAAACGGTAGTAAAGCTAGTATTCGATGTGGTAATGCTTTACATTGAAAGCCGGTGTATTTGGCGACAATCTCTGGACATCGTTGGAATTCACGTTCAGTGAGCTCGTATCCCCGGATAAGAGAGAATCAAACAATGAACTTCTCACTGAAAGGCAAGGGAAATATTTGGGCCGGTGCCTGAAACAGTACAAATACAGGTTTATAAAGGCTGATTATGTCAAGCGCACTGTTTCATCCCAGAGAATTCGTGTTCACAGAGCAGAGAACTAACTTGACCACTGGCTACATTTATAATTCTGTCTAAATGTGTTGACTTTTGGGAAGAAAGGAGGTGACACAGGAATGCATGTTCATTGAGCTGATATAACAGTGAAGAAGATATTCGCAACTCTTAGGTATCAAAATGGTAGTACAGTTAGTATTAGAAATGGTAATAATTTACATTTAAAGTCGGATTCATTTGGCACAAAAACTCTAGAAATAGTTGACATTCACTGGGAATGAGCTTGAAACACTGGACAAAGTGAAGCAGACACTCAGATTTCACAAGGAAAGACGCGGGAAATAGTTAGAAGGTGCCTGAAACAGTGGAAATACTAGTACATTGAGCCTTAAGATCTGAGGGAGATGGCTGGATCCCAGTGAAATGATGATCAGAGAGCTGAGAAGTGAGTTTGATACTGGCCACATTTTTAATTCATGCTAACTAAATGCGTGGGTATTTGGAAAGGACGTTTGTTAAACATGTAACTTTCTGTTTTATAGGACTCAAATTCCGGTATGAAAATGTGAAAACCCTGACAACTTACGATCACCGACGAGGAAACGAATAGGTATGTGTCCTAAAGCCTTTGAACACATTAGTAGAACCTTAATATCTCTCGTGCAGTGTTGAAATGTCACGTGTTTGTTTCGAAAGAGCTGAGAAAGGTAGGACAGTGGTTAAAATAGAATTGACATTTGTAGAGCTGGTATATATGAAAAAGGTGGATAAACACTTGGAATACACAGGGAATGAGCTTGAATCACAGGACAAAGTGAAGCAGACACTGAGAATTCACAAGGGAATACTAGGAAAATATTTAGGAAGGTGCCAGAAACAGTACAAACACAGGTTCATACATCCTTATTATCTCAAAGGCAGTGTTTCATCCTAGATTAATTGTGTTCGCAGAGTAGATAACTAAGGAGAACACTGGCTACGTTGATGATTCTGTCTACATTTGTTGCGTTTTAGGAAGAAAGAATGTGTAACATAAATTTATGTCCATTGAGCTGATATGACACCATAGAAGTAGTCACAACTCTGAGAAATCAAAACGGTAGTAAAGCTAGGATTCCAAGTGGTAATACTTAACATTTAAAGCCGGTATATTAGGCAAAATCTCTAGACATTGTTGGAATTCACAGTGAGTGACCTCGTATCACTGGATAAAAGAGAATGAAACAATGAAATTCACAATGAAATGCTAGGGAAATATTCAGCACGGTGCCTAAAACGGTACAAATACAGGTAAATAAAGGCTGATTATGTCAAGCGCACTGTTTTTTCCCAGAGAAATCGTGTTCACAGAGAAGAGAACTAAGTTGAACACTGGCTACATTTATAGTTCTGTCTCAATGTGCTGACTTAACAAGAAAGAGGGTGAGACATAAATGCATGTTCATTGAGCTGATATAACACTAAAGAAGTATTCGCAACTCTTAGATATCAAAACGGTAGTAAAGCTAGTATTCGATGTGGTAATGCTTTACATTGAAAGTCGGTGTATTTGGCGACAATCTCTGGACATCGTTGGAATTCACGTTCAGTGAGCTCGTATCCCCGGATAAGAGAGAATCAAACAATGAACTTCTCACTGAAAGGCAAGGGAAATATTTGGGCCGGTGCCTAAAACAGTACAAATACAGGTGTATAAAGGCTGATTATGTCAAGCGCACTGTTTCATCCCAGAGAATTCGTGTTCACAGAGCAGAGAACTAACTTGACCACTGGCTACATTTATAATTCTGTCTAAATGTGTTGACTTTTGGGAAGAAAGGAGGTGACACAGGAATGCATGTTCATTGAGCTGATATAACAGTGAAGAAGATATTCGCAACTCTTAGGTATCAAAATGGTAGTACAGTTAGTATTAGAAATGGTAATAATTTACATTTAAAGTCGGATTCATTTGGCACAAAAACTCTAGAAATAGTTGACATTCACTGGGAATGAGCTTGAAACACTGGACAAAGTGAAGCAGACACTCAGATTTCGCAAGGAAAGACGCGGGAAATAGTTAGAAGGTGCCTGAAACAGTGGAAATACTAGTACATTGAGCCTTAAGATCTGAGGGAGATGGCTGGATCCCAGTGAAATGATGATCAGAGAGCTGAGAAGTGAGTTTGATACTGGCCACATTTTTAATTCATGCTAACTAAATGCGTGGGTATTTGGAAAGGACGTTTGTTAAACATGTAACTTTCTGTTTTATAGGACTCAAATTCCGGTATGAAAATGTGAAAACCCTGACAACTTACGATCACCGACGAGGAAACGAATAGGTATGTGTCCTAAAGCCTTTGAACACATTAGTAGAACCTTAATATCTCTCGTGCAGTGTTGAAATGTCACGTGTTTGTTTCGAAAGAGCTGAGAAAGGTAGGACAGTGGTTAAAATAGAATTGACATTTGTAGAGCTGGTATATATGAAAAAGGTGGATAAACACTTGGAATACACAGGGAATGAGCTTGAATCACAGGACAAAGTGAAGCAGACACTGAGAATTCAAAAGGGAATACTAGGAAAATATTTTAGGAAGGTGCCAGAAACAGTACAAACACAGGTTCATACATCCTTATTATCTCAAAGGCAGTGTTTCATCCTAGATTAATTGTGTTCGCAGAGTAGATAACTAAGGAGAACACTGGCTACGTTGATGATTCTGTCTACATTTGTTGCGTTTTAGGAAGAAAGAATGTGTAACATAAATTTATGTCCATTGAGCTGATATGACACCATAGAAGTAGTCACAACTCTGAGAAATCAAAACGGTAGTAAAGCTAGGATTCCAAGTGGTAATACTTAACATTTAAAGCCGGTATATTAGGCAAAATCTCTAGACATTGTTGGAATTCACAGTGAGTGACCTCGTATCACTGGATAAAAGAGAATCAAACAATGAAATTCACAATGAAATGCTAGGGAAATATTCAGCACGGTGCCTAAAACGGTACAAATACAGGTAAATAAAGGCTGATTATGTCAAGCGCACTGTTTTTTCCCAGAGAAATCGTGTTCACAGAGAAGAGAACTAAGTTGAACACTGGCTACATTTATAGTTCTGTCTCAATGTGCTGACTTAACAAGAAAGAGGGTGAGACATAAATGCATGTTCATTGAGCTGATATAACACTAAAGAAGTATTCGCAACTCTTAGATATCAAAACGGTAGTAAAGCTAGTATTCGATGTGGTAATGCTTTACATTGAAAGCCGGTGTATTTGGCGACAATCTCTGGACATCGTTGGAATTCACGTTCAGTGAGCTCGTATCCCCGGATAAGAGAGAATCAAACAATGAACTTCTCACTGAAAGGCAAGGGAAATATTTGGGCCGGTGCCTAAAACAGTACAAATACAGGTGTATAAAGGCTGATTATGTCAAGCGCACTGTTTCATCCCAGAGAATTCGTGTTCACAGAGCAGAGAACTAACTTGACCACTGGCTACATTTATAATTCTGTCTAAATGTGTTGACTTTTGGGAAGAAAGGAGGTGACACAGGAATGCATGTTCATTGAGCTGATATAACACTGAAGAAGATATTCGCAACTCTTAGGTATCAAAATGGTAGTACAGTTAGTATTAGAAATGGTAATAATTTACATTTAAAGTCGGATTCATTTGGCAGAAAAACTCTAGAAATAGTTGACATTCACTGGGAATGAGCTTGAAACACTGGACAAAGTGAAGCAGACACTCAGATTTCGCAAGGAAAGACGCGGGAAATAGTTAGAAGGTGCCTGAAACAGTGGAAATACTAGTACATTGAGCCTTAAGATCTGAGGGAGATGGCTGGATCCCAGTGAAATGATGATCAGAGAGCTGAGAAGTGAGTTTGATACTGGCCACATTTTTAATTCATGCTAACTAAATGCGTGGGTATTTGGAAAGGACGTTTGTTAAACATGTAACTTTCTGTTTTATAGGACTCAAATTCCGGTATGAAAATGTGAAAACCCTGACAACTTACGATCACCGACGAGGAAACGAATAGGTATGTGTCCTAAAGCCTTTGAATACATTAGTAGAACCTTAATATCTCTCGTGCAGTGTTGAAATGTCACGTGTTTGTTTCGAAAGAGCTGAGAAAGGTAGGACATTGGTTAAAATAGAATTGACATTTGTAGAGCTGGTATATATGAAAAAGGTGGATAAACACTTGGAATACACAGGGAATGAGCTTGAATCACAGGACAAAGTGAAGCAGACACTGAGAATTCACAAGGGAATACTAGGAAAATATTTAGGAAGGTGCCAGAAACAGTACAAACACAGGTTCATACATCCTTATTATCTCAAAGGCAGTGTTTCATCCTAGATTAATTGTGTTCGCAGAGTAGATAACTAAGGAGAACACTGGCTACGTTGATGATTCTGTCTACATTTGTTGCGTTTTAGGAAGAAAGAATGTGTAACATAAATTTATGTCCATTGAGCTGATATGACAGCATAGAAGTAGTCACAACTCTGAGAAATCAAAACGGTAGTAAAGCTAGGATTCCAAGTGGTAATACTTAACATTTAAAGCCGGTATATTAGGCAAAATCTCTAGACATTGTTGGAATTCACAGTGAGTGACCTCGTATCACTGGATAAAAGAGAATCAAACAATGAAATTCACAATGAAATGCTAGGGAAATATTCAGCACGGTGCCTAAAACGGTACAAGTACAGGTAAATAAAGGCTGATTATGTCAAGCGCACTGTTTTTTCCCAGATAAATCGTGTTCACAGAGAAGAGAACTAAGTTGAACACTGGCTACATTTATAGTTCTGTCTCAATGTGCTGACTTAACAAGAAAGAGGGTGAGACATAAATGCATGTTCATTGAGCTGATATAACACTAAAGAAGTATTCGCAACTCTTAGATATCAAAACGGTAGTAAAGCTAGTATTCGATGTGGTAATGCTTTACATTGAAAGCCGGTGTATTTGGCGACAATCTCTGGACATCGTTGGAATTCACGTTCAGTGAGCTCGTATCCCCGGATAAGAGAGAATCAAACAATGAACTTCTCACTGAAAGGCAAGGGAAATATTTGGGCCGGTGCCTGAAACAGTACAAATACAGGTTTATAAAGGCTGATTATGTCAAGCGCACTGTTTCATCCCAGAGAATTCGTGTTCACAGAGCAGAGAACTAACTTGACCACTGGCTACATTTATAATTCTGTCTAAATGTGTTGACTTTTGGGAAGAAAGGAGGTGACACAGGAATGCATGTTCATTGAGCTGATATAACAGTGAAGAAGATATTCGCAACTCTTAGGTATCAAAATGGTAGTACAGTTAGTATTAGAAATGGTAATAATTTACATTTAAAGTCGGATTCATTTGGCACAAAAACTCTAGAAATAGTTGACATTCACTGGGAATGAGCTTGAAACACTGGACAAAGTGAAGCAGACACTCAGATTTCACAAGGAAAGACGCGGGAAATAGTTAGAAGGTGCCTGAAACAGTGGAAATACTAGTACATTGAGCCTTAAGATCTGA
The DNA here is from genome assembly GCA_026230045.1 of Corynorhinus townsendii. NCBI lineage: Eukaryota > Metazoa > Chordata > Mammalia > Chiroptera > Vespertilionidae > Corynorhinus > Corynorhinus townsendii. The sequence goes on from JAPDVU010000013.1 coordinate 44,777,522, forward strand.
GGGAGATGGCTGGATCCCAGTGAAATGATGATCAGAGAGCTGAGAAGTGAGTTTGATACTGGCCACATTTTTAATTCATGCTAACTAAATGCGTGGGTATTTGGAAAGGACGTTTGTTAAACATGTAACTTTCTGTTTTATAGGACTCAAATTCCGGTATGAAAATGTGAAAACCCTGACAACTTACGATCACCGACGAGGAAACGAATAGGTATGTGTCCTAAAGCCTTTGAACACATTAGTAGAACCTTAATATCTCTCGTGCAGTGTTGAAATGTCACGTGTTTGTTTCGAAAGAGCTGAGAAAGGTAGGACAGTGGTTAAAATAGAATTGACATTTGTAGAGCTGGTATATATGAAAAAGGTGGATAAACACTTGGAATACACAGGGAATGAGCTTGAATCACAGGACAAAGTGAAGCAGACACTGAGAATTCACAAGGGAATACTAGGAAAACATTTTAGGAAGGTGCCAGAAACAGTACAAACACAGGTTCATACATCCTTATTATCTCAAAGGCAGTGTTTCATCCTAGATTAATTGTGTTCGCAGAGCAGATAACTAAGGAGAACACTGGCTACGTTGATGATTCTGTCTACATTTGTTGCGTTTTAGGAAGAAAGAATGTGTAACATAAATTTATGTCCATTGAGCTGATATGACACCATAGAAGTAGTCACAACTCTGAGAAATCAAAACGGTAGTAAAGCTAGGATTCCAAGTGGTAATACTTAACATTTAAAGCCGGTATATTAGGCAAAATCTCTAGACATTGTTGGAATTCACAGTGAGTGACCTCGTATCACTGGATAAAAGAGAATCAAACAATGAAATTCACAATGAAATGCTAGGGAAATATTCAGCACGGTGCCTAAAACGGTACAAATACAGGTAAATAAAGGCTGATTATGTCAAGCGCACTGTTTTTTCCCAGAGAAATCGTGTTCACAGAGAAGAGAACTAAGTTGAACACTGGCTACATTTATAGTTCTGTCTCAATGTGCTGACTTAACAAGAAAGAGGGTGAGACATAAATGCATGTTCATTGAGCTGATATAACACTAAAGAAGTATTGGCAACTCTTAGATATCAAAACGGTAGTAAAGCTAGTATTCGATGTGGTAATGCTTTACATTGAAAGCCGGTGTATTTGGCGGCAATCTCTGGACATCGTTGGAATTCACGTTCAGTGAGCTCGTATCCCCGGATAAGAGAGAATCAAACAATGAACTTCTCACTGAAAGGCAAGGGAAATATTTGGGCCCGTGCCTAAAACAGTACAAATACAGGTTTATAAAGGCTGATTATGTCAAGCGCACTGTTTCATCCCAGAGAATTCGTGTTCACAGAGCAGAGAACTAACTTGACCACTGGCTACATTTATAATTCTGTCTAAATGTGTTGACTTTTGGGAAGAAAGGAGGTGACACAGGAATGCATGTTCATTGAGCTGATATAACAGTGAAGAAGATATTCGCAACTCTCAGGTATCAAAATGGTAGTACAGTTAGTATTAGAAATGGTAATAATTTACATTTAAAGTCGGATTCATTTGGCACAAAAACTCTAGAAATAGTTGACATTCACTGGGAATGAGCTTAAACACTGGACAAAGTGAAGCAGACACTCAGATTTCACAAGGAAAGACGCGGGAAATAGTTAGAAGGTGCCTGAAACAGTGGAAATACTAGTACATTGAGCCTTAAGATCTGAGGGAGATGGCTGGATCCCAGTGAAATGATGATCAGAGAGCTGAGAAGTGAGTTTGATACTGGCCACATTTTTAATTCATGCTAACTAAATGCGTGGGTATTTGGAAAGGACGTTTGTTAAACATGTAACTTTCTGTTTTATAGGACTCAAATTCCGGTATGAAAATGTGAAAACCCTGACAACTTACGATCACCGACGAGGAAACGAATAGGTATGTGTCCTAAAGCCTTTGAACACATTAGTAGAACCTTAATATCTCTCGTGCAGTGTTGAAATGTCACGTGTTTGTTTCGAAAGAGCTGAGAAAGGTAGGACAGTGGTTAAAATAGAATTGACATTTGTAGAGCTGGTATATATGAAAAAGGTGGATAAACACTTGGAATACACAGGGAATGAGCTTGAATCACAGGACAAAGTGAAGCAGACACTGAGAATTCACAAGGGAATACTAGGAAAATATTTTAGGAAGGTGCCAGAAACAGTACAAACACAGGTTCATACATCCTTATTATCTCAAAGGCAGTGTTTCATCCTAGATTAATTGTGTTCGCAGAGTAGATAACTAAGGAGAACACTGGCTACGTTGATGATTCTGTCTACATTTGTTGCGTTTTAGGAAGAAAGAATGTGTAACATAAATTTATGTCCATTGAGCTGATATGACACCATAGAAGTAGTCACAACTCTGAGAAATCAAAACGGTAGTAAAGCTAGGATTCCAAGTGGTAATACTTAACATTTAAAGCCGGTATATTAGGCAAAATCTCTAGACATTGTTGGAATTCACAGTGAGTGACCTCGTATCACTGGATAAAAGAGAATCAAACAATGAAATTCACAATGAAATGCTAGGGAAATATTCAGCACGGTGCCTAAAACGGTACAAATACAGGTAAATAAAGGCTGATTATGTCAAGCGCACTGTTTTTTCCCAGAGAAATCGTGTTCACAGAGAAGAGAACTAAGTTGAACACTGGCTACATTTATAGTTCTGTCTCAATGTGCTGACTTAACAAGAAAGAGGGTGAGACATAAATGCATGTTCATTGAGCTGATATAACACTAAAGAAGTATTCGCAACTCTTAGATATCAAAACGGTAGTAAAGCTAGTATTCGATGTGGTAATGCTTTACATTGAAAGCCGGTGTATTTGGCGACAATCTCTGGACATCGTTGGAATTCACGTTCAGTGAGCTCGTATCCCCGGATAAGAGAGAATCAAACAATGAACTTCTCACTGAAAGGCAAGGGAAATATTTGGGCCGGTGCCTAAAACAGTACAAATACAGGTGTATAAAGGCTGATTATGTCAAGCGCACTGTTTCATCCCAGAGAATTCGTGTTCACAGAGCAGAGAACTAACTTGACCACTGGCTACATTTATAATTCTGTCTAAATGTGTTGACTTTTGGGAAGAAAGGAGGTGACACAGGAATGCATGTTCATTGAGCTGATATAACAGTGAAGAAGATATTCGCAACTCTTAGGTATCAAAATGGTAGTACAGTTAGTATTAGAAATGGTAATAATTTACATTTAAAGTCGGATTCATTTGGCACAAAAACTCTAGAAATAGTTGACATTCACTGGGAATGAGCTTGAAACACTGGACAAAGTGAAGCAGACACTCAGATTTCACAAGGAAAGACGCGGGAAATAGTTAGAAGGTGCCTGAAACAGTGGAAATACTAGTACATTGAGCCTTAAGATCTGAGGGAGATGGCTGGATCCCAGTGAAATGATGATCAGAGAGCTGAGAAGTGCGTTTGATACTGGCCACATTTTTAATTCATGCTAACTAAATGCGTGGGTATTTGGAAAGGACGTTTGTTAAACATGTAACTTTCTGTTTTATAGGACTCAAATTCCGGTATGAAAATGTGAAAACCCTGACAACTTACGATCACCGACGAGGAAACGAATAGGTATGTGTCCTAAAGCCTTTGAACACATTAGTAGAACCTTAATATCTCTCGTGCAGTGTTGAAATGTCACGTGTTTGTTTCGAAAGAGCTGAGAAAGGTAGGACAGTGGTTAAAATAGAATTGACATTTGTAGAGCTGGTATATATGAAAAAGGTGGATAAACACTTGGAATACACAGGGAATGAGCTTGAATCACAGGACAAAGTGAAGCAGACACTGAGAATTCACAAGGGAATACTAGGAAAATATTTTAGGAAGGTGCCAGAAACAGTACAAACACAGGTTCATACATCCTTATTATCTCAAAGGCAGTGTTTCATCCTAGATTAATTGTGTTCGCAGAGTAGATAACTAAGGAGAACACTGGCTACGTTGATGATTCTGTCTACATTTGTTGCGTTTTAGGAAGAAAGAATGTGTAACATAAATTTATGTCCATTGAGCTGATATGACACCATAGAAGTAGTCACAACTCTGAGAAATCAAAACGGTAGTAAAGCTAGGATTCCAAGTGGTAATACTTAACATTTAAAGCCGGTATATTAGGCAAAATCTCTAGACATTGTTGGAATTCACAGTGAGTGACCTCGTATCACTGGATAAAAGAGAATCAAACAATGAAATTCACAATGAAATGCTAGGGAAATATTCAGCACGGTGCCTAAAACGGTACAAATACAGGTAAATAAAGGCTGATTATGTCAAGCGCACTGTTTTTTCCCAGAGAAATCGTGTTCACAGAGAAGAGAACTAAGTTGAACACTGGCTACATTTATAGTTCTGTCTCAATGTGCTGACTTAACAAGAAAGAGGGTGAGACATAAATGCATGTTCATTGAGCTGATATAACACTAAAGAAGTATTCGCAACTCTTAGATATCAAAACGGTAGTAAAGCTAGTATTCGATGTGGTAATGCTTTACATTGAAAGCCGGTGTATTTGGCGACAATCTCTGGACATCGTTGGAATTCACGTTCAGTGAGCTCGTATCCCCGGATAAGAGAGAATCAAACAATGAACTTCTCACTGAAAGGCAAGGGAAATATTTGGGCCGGTGCCTAAAACAGTACAAATACAGGTGTATAAAGGCTGATTATGTCAAGCGCACTGTTTCATCCCAGAGAATTCGTGTTCACAGAGCAGAGAACTAACTTGACCACTGGCTACATTTATAATTCTGTCTAAATGTGTTGACTTTTGGGAAGAAAGGAGGTGACACAGGAATGCATGTTCATTGAGCTGATATAACAGTGAAGAAGATATTCGCAACTCTTAGGTATCAAAATGGCAGTACAGTTAGTATTAGAAATGGTAATAATTTACATTTAAAGTCGGATTCATTTGGCACAAAAACTCTAGAAATAGTTGACATTCACTGGGAATGAGCTTGAAACACTGGACAAAGTGAAGCAGACACTCAGATTTCGCAAGGAAAGACGCGGGAAATAGTTAGAAGGTGCCTGAAACAGTGGAAATACTAGTACATTGAGCCTTAAGATCTGAGGGAGATGGCTGGATCCCAGTGAAATGATGATCAGAGAGCTGAGAAGTGAGTTTGATACTGGCCACATTTTTAATTCATGCTAACTAAATGCGTGGGTATTTGGAAAGGACGTTTGTTAAACATGTAACTTTCTGTTTTATAGGACTCAAATTCCGGTATGAAAATGTGAAAACCCTGACAACTTACGATCACCGACGAGGAAACGAATAGGTATGTGTCCTAAAGCCTTTGAACACATTAGTAGAACCTTAATATCTCTCGTGCAGTGTTGAAATGTCACGTGTTTGTTTCGAAAGAGCTGAGAAAGGTAGGACAGTGGTTAAAATAGAATTGACATTTGTAGAGCTGGTATATATGAAAAAGGTGGATAAACACTTGGAATACACAGGGAATGAGCTTGAATCACAGGACAAAGTGAAGCAGACACTGAGAATTCACAAGGGAATACTAGGAAAATATTTTAGGAAGGTGCCAGAAACAGTACAAACACAGGTTCATACATCCTTATTATCTCAAAGGCAGTGTTTCATCCTAGATTAATTGTGTTCGCAGAGTAGATAACTAAGGAGAACACTGGCTACGTTGATGATTCTGTCTACATTTGTTGCGTTTTAGGAAGAAAGAATGTGTAACATAAATTTATGTCCATTGAGCTGATATGACACCATAGAAGTAGTCACAACTCTGAGAAATCAAAACGGTAGTAAAGCTAGGATTCCAAGTGGTAATACTTAACATTTAAAGCCGGTATATTAGGCAAAATCTCTAGACATTGTTGGAATTCACAGTGAGTGACCTCGTATCACTGGATAAAAGAGAATCAAACAATGAAATTCACAATGAAATGCTAGGGAAATATTCAGCACGGTGCCTAAAACGGTACAAATACAGGTGTATAAAGGCTGATTATGTCAAGCGCACTGTTTCATCCCAGAGAATTCGTGTTCACAGAGCAGAGAACTAACTTGACCACTGGCTACATTTATAATTCTGTCTAAATGTGTTGACTTTTGGGAAGAAAGGAGGTGACACAGGAATGCATGTTCATTGAGCTGATATAACAGTGAAGAAGATATTCGCAACTCTTAGGTATCAAAATGGTAGTACAGTTAGTATTAGAAATGGTAATAATTTACATTTAAAGTCGGATTCATTTGGCACAAAAACTCTAGAAATAGTTGACATTCACTGGGAATGAGCTTGAAACACTGGACAAAGTGAAGCAGACACTGAGAATTCACAAGGGAATACTAGGAAAATATTTAGGAAGGTGCCAGAAACAGTACAAACACAGGTTCATACATCCTTATTATCTCAAAGGCAGTGTTTCATCCTAGATTAATTGTGTTCGCAGAGTAGATAACTAAGGAGAACACTGGCTACGTTGATGATTCTGTCTACATTTGTTGCGTTTTAGGAAGAAAGAATGTGTAACATAAATTTATGTCCATTGAGCTGATATGACACCATAGAAGTAGTCACAACTCTGAGAAATCAAAACGGTAGTAAAGCTAGGATTCCAAGTGGTAATACTTAACATTTAAAGCCGGTATATTAGGCAAAATCTCTAGACATTGTTGGAATTCACAGTGAGTGACCTCGTATCACTGGATAAAAGAGAATCAAACAATGAAATTCACAATGAAATGCTAGGGAAATATTCAGCACGGTGCCTAAAACGGTACAAGTACAGGTAAATAAAGGCTGATTATGTCAAGCGCACTGTTTTTTCCCAGAGAAATCGTGTTCACAGAGAAGAGAACTAAGTTGAACACTGGCTACATTTATAGTTCTGTCTCAATGTGCTGACTTAACAAGAAAGAGGGTGAGACATAAATGCATGTTCATTGAGCTGATATAACACTAAAGAAGTATTCGCAACTCTTAGATATCAAAACGGTAGTAAAGCTAGTATTCGATGTGGTAATGCTTTACATTGAAAGCCGGTGTATTTGTCGACAATCTCTGGACATCGTTGGAATTCACGTTCAGTGAGCTCGTATCCCCGGATAAGAGAGAATCAAACAATGAACTTCTCACTGAAAGGCAAGGGAAATATTTGGGCCCGTGCCTAAAACAGTACAAATACAGGTTTATAAAGGCTGATTATGTCAAGCGCACTGTTTCATCCCAGAGAATTCGTGTTCACAGAGCAGAGAACTAACTTGACCACTGGCTACATTTATAATTCTGTCTAAATGTGTTGACTTTTGGGAAGAAAGGAGGTGACACAGGAATGCATGTTCATTGAGCTGATATAACAGTGAAGAAGATATTCGCAACTCTCAGGTATCAAAATGGTAGTACAGTTAGTATTAGAAATGGTAATAATTTACATTTAAAGTCGGATTCATTTGGCACAAAAACTCTAGAAATAGTTGACATTCACTGGGAATGAGCTTAAACACTGGACAAAGTGAAGCAGACACTCAGATTTCACAAGGAAAGACGCGGGAAATAGTTAGAAGGTGCCTGAAACAGTGGAAATACTAGTACATTGAGCCTTAAGATCTGAGGGAGATGGCTGGATCCCAGTGAAATGATGATCAGAGAGCTGAGAAGTGAGTTTGATACTGGCCACATTTTTAATTCATGCTAACTAAATGCGTGGGTATTTGGAAAGGACGTTTGTTAAACATGTAACTTTCTGTTTTATAGGACTCAAATTCCGGTATGAAAATGTGAAAACCCTGACAACTTACGATCACCGACGAGGAAACGAATAGGTATGTGTCCTAAAGCCTTTGAACACATTAGTAGAACCTTAATATCTCTCGTGCAGTGTTGAAATGTCACGTGTTTGTTTCGAAAGAGCTGAGAAAGGTAGGACAGTGGTTAAAATAGAATTGACATTTGTAGAGCTGGTATATATGAAAAAGGTGGATAAACACTTGGAATACACAGGGAATGAGCTTGAATCACAGGACAAAGTGAAGCAGACACTGAGAATTCACAAGGGAATACTAGGAAAATATTTTAGGAAGGTGCCAGAAACAGTACAAACACAGGTTCATACATCCTTATTATCTCAAAGGCAGTGTTTCATCCTAGATTAATTGTGTTCGCAGAGTAGATAACTAAGGAGAACACTGGCTACGTTGATGATTCTGTCTACATTTGTTGCGTTTTAGGAAGAAAGAATGTGTAACATAAATTTATGTCCATTGAGCTGATATGACACCATAGAAGTAGTCACAACTCTGAGAAATCAAAACGGTAGTAAAGCTAGGATTCCAAGTGGTAATACTTAACATTTAAAGCCGGTATATTAGGCAAAATCTCTAGACATTGTTGGAATTCACAGTGAGTGACCTCGTATCACTGGATAAAAGAGAATCAAACAATGAAATTCACAATGAAATGCTAGGGAAATATTCAGCACGGTGCCTAAAACGGTACAAATACAGGTAAATAAAGGCTGATTATGTCAAGCGCACTGTTTTTTCCCAGAGAAATCGTGTTCACAGAGAAGAGAACTAAGTTGAACACTGGCTACATTTATAGTTCTGTCTCAATGTGCTGACTTAACAAGAAAGAGGGTGAGACATAAATGCATGTTCATTGAGCTGATATAACACTAAAGAAGTATTCGCAACTCTTAGATATCAAAACGGTAGTAAAGCTAGTATTCGATGTGGTAATGCTTTACATTGAAAGCCGGTGTATTTGGCGGCAATCTCTGGACATCTTTGGAATTCACGGTCAGTGAGCTCGTATCCCCGGATAAGAGAGAATCAAACAATGAACTTCTCACTGAAAGGCAAGGGAAATATTTGGGCCGGTGCCTAAAACAGTACAAATACAGGTGTATAAAGGCTGATTATGTCAAGCGCACTGTTTCATCCCAGAGAATTCGTGTTCACAGAGCAGAGAACTAACTTGACCACTGGCTACATTTATAATTCTGTCTAAATGTGTTGACTTTTGGGAAGAAAGGAGGTGACACAGGAATGCATGTTCATTGAGCTGATATAACAGTGAAGAAGATATTCGCAACTCTTAGGTATCAAAATGGTAGTACAGTTAGTATTAGAAATGGTAATAATTTACATTTAAAGTCGGATTCATTTGGCACAAAAACTCTAGAAATAGTTGACATTCACTGGGAATGAGCTTGAAACACTGGACAAAGTGAAGCAGACACTCAGATTTCACAAGGAAAGACGCGGGAAATAGTTAGAAGGTGCCTGAAACAGTGGAAATACTAGTACATTGAGCCTTAAGATCTGAGGGAGATGGCTGGATCCCAGTGAAATGATGATCAGAGAGCTGAGAAGTGAGTTTGATACTGGCCACATTTTTAATTCATGCTAACTAAATGCGTGGGTATTTGGAAAGGACGTTTGTTAAACATGTAACTTTCTGTTTTATAGGACTCAAATTCCGGTATGAAAATGTGAAAACCCTGACAACTTACGATCACCGACGAGGAAACGAATAGGTATGTGTCCTAAAGCCTTTGAACACATTAGTAGAACCTTAATATCTCTCGTGCAGTGTTGAAATGTCACGTGTTTGTTTCGAAAGAGCTGAGAAAGGTAGGACAGTGGTTAAAATAGAATTGACATTTGTAGAGCTGGTATATATGAAAAAGGTGGATAAACACTTGGAATACACAGGGAATGAGCTTGAATCACAGGACAAAGTGAAGCAGACACTGAGAATTCACAAGGGAATACTAGGAAAATATTTTAGGAAGGTGCCAGAAACAGTACAAACACAGGTTCATACATCCTTATTATCTCAAAGGCAGTGTTTCATCCTAGATTAATTGTGTTCGCAGAGCAGATAACTAAGGAGAACACTGGCTACGTTGATGATTCTGTCTACATTTGTTGCGTTTTAGGAAGAAAGAATGTGTAACATAAATTTATGTCCATTGAGCTGATATGACACCATAGAAGTAGTCACAACTCTGAGAAATCAAAACGGTAGTAAAGCTAGGATTCCAAGTGGTAATACTTAACATTTAAAGCCGGTATATTAGGCAAAATCTCTAGACATTGTTGGAATTCACAGTGAGTGACCTCGTATCACTGGATAAAAGAGAATCAAACAATGAAATTCACAATGAAATGCTAGGGAAATATTCAGCACGGTGCCTAAAACGGTACAAATACAGGTAAATAAAGGCTGATTATGTCAAGCGCACTGTTTTTTCCCAGAGAAATCGTGTTCACAGAGAAGAGAACTAAGTTGAACACTGGCTACATTTATAGTTCTGTCTCAATGTGCTGACTTAACAAGAAAGAGGGTGAGACATAAATGCATGTTCATTGAGCTGATATAACACTAAAGAAGTATTGGCAACTCTTAGATATCAAAACGGTAGTAAAGCTAGTATTCGATGTGGTAATGCTTTACATTGAAAGCCGGTGTATTTGGCGGCAATCTCTGGACATCGTTGGAATTCACGTTCAGTGAGCTCGTATCCCCGGATAAGAGAGAATCAAACAATGAACTTCTCACTGAAAGGCAAGGGAAATATTTGGGCCCGTGCCTAAAACAGTACAAATACAGGTTTATAAAGGCTGATTATGTCAAGCGCACTGTTTCATCCCAGAGAATTCGTGTTCACAGAGCAGAGAACTAACTTGACCACTGGCTACATTTATAATTCTGTCTAAATGTGTTGACTTTTGGGAAGAAAGGAGGTGACACAGGAATGCATGTTCATTGAGCTGATATAACAGTGAAGAAGATATTCGCAACTCTCAGGTATCAAAATGGTAGTACAGTTAGTATTAGAAATGGTAATAATTTACATTTAAAGTCGGATTCATTTGGCACAAAAACTCTAGAAATAGTTGACATTCACTGGGAATGAGCTTAAACACTGGACAAAGTGAAGCAGACACTCAGATTTCACAAGGAAAGACGCGGGAAATAGTTAGAAGGTGCCTGAAACAGTGGAAATACTAGTACATTGAGCCTTAAGATCTGAGGGAGATGGCTGGATCCCAGTGAAATGATGATCAGAGAGCTGAGAAGTGAGTTTGATACTGGCCACATTTTTAATTCATGCTAACTAAATGCGTGGGTATTTGGAAAGGACGTTTGTTAAACATGTAACTTTCTGTTTTATAGGACTCAAATTCCGGTATGAAAATGTGAAAACCCTGACAACTTACGATCACCGACGAGGAAACGAATAGGTATGTGTCCTAAAGCCTTTGAACACATTAGTAGAACCTTAATATCTCTCGTGCAGTGTTGAAATGTCACGTGTTTGTTTCGAAAGAGCTGAGAAAGGTAGGACAGTGGTTAAAATAGAATTGACATTTGTAGAGCTGGTATATATGAAAAAGGTGGATAAACACTTGGAATACACAGGGAATGAGCTTGAATCACAGGACAAAGTGAAGCAGACACTGAGAATTCACAAGGGAATACTAGGAAAATATTTTAGGAAGGTGCCAGAAACAGTACAAACACAGGTTCATACATCCTTATTATCTCAAAGGCAGTGTTTCATCCTAGATTAATTGTGTTCGCAGAGTAGATAACTAAGGAGAACACTGGCTACGTTGATGATTCTGTCTACATTTGTTGCGTTTTAGGAAGAAAGAATGTGTAACATAAATTTATGTCCATTGAGCTGATATGACACCATAGAAGTAGTCACAACTCTGAGAAATCAAAACGGTAGTAAAGCTAGGATTCCAAGTGGTAATACTTAACATTTAAAGCCGGTATATTAGGCAAAATCTCTAGACATTGTTGGAATTCACAGTGAGTGACCTCGTATCACTGGATAAAAGAGAATCAAACAATGAAATTCACAATGAAATGCTAGGGAAATATTCAGCACGGTGCCTAAAACGGTACAAATACAGGTAAATAAAGGCTGATTATGTCAAGCGCACTGTTTTTTCCCAGAGAAATCGTGTTCACAGAGAAGAGAACTAAGTTGAACACTGGCTACATTTATAGTTCTGTCTCAATGTGCTGACTTAACAAGAAAGAGGGTGAGACATAAATGCATGTTCATTGAGCTGATATAACACTAAAGAAGTATTCGCAACTCTTAGATATCAAAACGGTAGTAAAGCTAGTATTCGATGTGGTAATGCTTTACATTGAAAGCCGGTGTATTTGGCGACAATCTCTGGACATCGTTGGAATTCACGTTCAGTGAGCTCGTATCCCCGGATAAGAGAGAATCAAACAATGAACTTCTCACTGAAAGGCAAGGGAAATATTTGGGCCGGTGCCTAAAACAGTACAAATACAGGTGTATAAAGGCTGATTATGTCAAGCGCACTGTTTCATCCCAGAGAATTCGTGTTCACAGAGCAGAGAACTAACTTGACCACTGGCTACATTTATAATTCTGTCTAAATGTGTTGACTTTTGGGAAGAAAGGAGGTGACACAGGAATGCATGTTCATTGAGCTGATATAACAGTGAAGAAGATATTCGCAACTCTTAGGTATCAAAATGGTAGTACAGTTAGTATTAGAAATGGTAATAATTTACATTTAAAGTCGGATTCATTTGGCACAAAAACTCTAGAAATAGTTGACATTCACTGGGAATGAGCTTGAAACACTGGACAAAGTGAAGCAGACACTCAGATTTCACAAGGAAAGACGCGGGAAATAGTTAGAAGGTGCCTGAAACAGTGGAAATACTAGTACATTGAGCCTTAAGATCTGAGGGAGATGGCTGGATCCCAGTGAAATGATGATCAGAGAGCTGAGAAGTGCGTTTGATACTGGCCACATTTTTAATTCATGCTAACTAAATGCGTGGGTATTTGGAAAGGACGTTTGTTAAACATGTAACTTTCTGTTTTATAGGACTCAAATTCCGGTATGAAAATGTGAAAACCCTGACAACTTACGATCACCGACGAGGAAACGAATAGGTATGTGTCCTAAAGCCTTTGAACACATTAGTAGAACCTTAATATCTCTCGTGCAGTGTTGAAATGTCACGTGTTTGTTTCGAAAGAGCTGAGAAAGGTAGGACAGTGGTTAAAATAGAATTGACATTTGTAGAGCTGGTATATATGAAAAAGGTGGATAAACACTTGGAATACACAGGGAATGAGCTTGAATCACAGGACAAAGTGAAGCAGACACTGAGAATTCACAAGGGAATACTAGGAAAATATTTTAGGAAGGTGCCAGAAACAGTACAAACACAGGTTCATACATCCTTATTATCTCAAAGGCAGTGTTTCATCCTAGATTAATTGTGTTCGCAGAGTAGATAACTAAGGAGAACACTGGCTACGTTGATGATTCTGTCTACATTTGTTGCGTTTTAGGAAGAAAGAATGTGTAACATAAATTTATGTCCATTGAGCTGATATGACACCATAGAAGTAGTCACAACTCTGAGAAATCAAAACGGTAGTAAAGCTAGGATTCCAAGTGGTAATACTTAACATTTAAAGCCGGTATATTAGGCAAAATCTCTAGACATTGTTGGAATTCACAGTGAGTGACCTCGTATCACTGGATAAAAGAGAATCAAACAATGAAATTCACAATGAAATGCTAGGGAAATATTCAGCACGGTGCCTAAAACGGTACAAATACAGGTAAATAAAGGCTGATTATGTCAAGCGCACTGTTTTTTCCCAGAGAAATCGTGTTCACAGAGAAGAGAACTAAGTTGAACACTGGCTACATTTATAGTTCTGTCTCAATGTGCTGACTTAACAAGAAAGAGGGTGAGACATAAATGCATGTTCATTGAGCTGATATAACACTAAAGAAGTATTCGCAACTCTTAGATATCAAAACGGTAGTAAAGCTAGTATTCGATGTGGTAATGCTTTACATTGAAAGCCGGTGTATTTGGCGACAATCTCTGGACATCGTTGGAATTCACGTTCAGTGAGCTCGTATCCCCGGATAAGAGAGAATCAAACAATGAACTTCTCACTGAAAGGCAAGGGAAATATTTGGGCCGGTGCCTAAAACAGTACAAATACAGGTGTATAAAGGCTGATTATGTCAAGCGCACTGTTTCATCCCAGAGAATTCGTGTTCACAGAGCAGAGAACTAACTTGACCACTGGCTACATTTATAATTCTGTCTAAATGTGTTGACTTTTGGGAAGAAAGGAGGTGACACAGGAATGCATGTTCATTGAGCTGATATAACAGTGAAGAAGATATTCGCAACTCTTAGGTATCAAAATGGCAGTACAGTTAGTATTAGAAATGGTAATAATTTACATTTAAAGTCGGATTCATTTGGCACAAAAACTCTAGAAATAGTTGACATTCACTGGGAATGAGCTTGAAACACTGGACAAAGTGAAGCAGACACTCAGATTTCGCAAGGAAAGACGCGGGAAATAGTTAGAAGGTGCCTGAAACAGTGGAAATACTAGTACATTGAGCCTTAAGATCTGAGGGAGATGGCTGGATCCCAGTGAAATGATGATCAGAGAGCTGAGAAGTGAGTTTGATACTGGCCACATTTTTAATTCATGCTAACTAAATGCGTGGGTATTTGGAAAGGACGTTTGTTAAACATGTAACTTTCTGTTTTATAGGACTCAAATTCCGGTATGAAAATGTGAAAACCCTGACAACTTACGATCACCGACGAGGAAACGAATAGGTATGTGTCCTAAAGCCTTTGAACACATTAGTAGAACCTTAATATCTCTCGTGCAGTGTTGAAATGTCACGTGTTTGTTTCGAAAGAGCTGAGAAAGGTAGGACAGTGGTTAAAATAGAATTGACATTTGTAGAGCTGGTATATATGAAAAAGGTGGATAAACACTTGGAATACACAGGGAATGAGCTTGAATCACAGGACAAAGTGAAGCAGACACTGAGAATTCACAAGGGAATACTAGGAAAATATTTTAGGAAGGTGCCAGAAACAGTACAAACACAGGTTCATACATCCTTATTATCTCAAAGGCAGTGTTTCATCCTAGATTAATTGTGTTCGCAGAGTAGATAACTAAGGAGAACACTGGCTACGTTGATGATTCTGTCTACATTTGTTGCGTTTTAGGAAGAAAGAATGTGTAACATAAATTTATGTCCATTGAGCTGATATGACACCATAGAAGTAGTCACAACTCTGAGAAATCAAAACGGTAGTAAAGCTAGGATTCCAAGTGGTAATACTTAACATTTAAAGCCGGTATATTAGGCAAAATCTCTAGACATTGTTGGAATTCACAGTGAGTGACCTCGTATCACTGGATAAAAGAGAATCAAACAATGAAATTCACAATGAAATGCTAGGGAAATATTCAGCACGGTGCCTAAAACGGTACAAATACAGGTGTATAAAGGCTGATTATGTCAAGCGCACTGTTTCATCCCAGAGAATTCGTGTTCACAGAGCAGAGAACTAACTTGACCACTGGCTACATTTATAATTCTGTCTAAATGTGTTGACTTTTGGGAAGAAAGGAGGTGACACAGGAATGCATGTTCATTGAGCTGATATAACAGTGAAGAAGATATTCGCAACTCTTAGGTATCAAAATGGTAGTACAGTTAGTATTAGAAATGGTAATAATTTACATTTAAAGTCGGATTCATTTGGCACAAAAACTCTAGAAATAGTTGACATTCACTGGGAATGAGCTTGAAACACTGGACAAAGTGAAGCAGACACTGAGAATTCACAAGGGAATACTAGGAAAATATTTAGGAAGGTGCCAGAAACAGTACAAACACAGGTTCATACATCCTTATTATCTCAAAGGCAGTGTTTCATCCTAGATTAATTGTGTTCGCAGAGTAGATAACTAAGGAGAACACTGGCTACGTTGATGATTCTGTCTACATTTGTTGCGTTTTAGGAAGAAAGAATGTGTAACATAAATTTATGTCCATTGAGCTGATATGACACCATAGAAGTAGTCACAACTCTGAGAAATCAAAACGGTAGTAAAGCTAGGATTCCAAGTGGTAATACTTAACATTTAAAGCCGGTATATTAGGCAAAATCTCTAGACATTGTTGGAATTCACAGTGAGTGACCTCGTATCACTGGATAAAAGAGAATCAAACAATGAAATTCACAATGAAATGCTAGGGAAATATTCAGCACGGTGCCTAAAACGGTACAAGTACAGGTAAATAAAGGCTGATTATGTCAAGCGCACTGTTTTTTCCCAGAGAAATCGTGTTCACAGAGAAGAGAACTAAGTTGAACACTGGCTACATTTATAGTTCTGTCTCAATGTGCTGACTTAACAAGAAAGAGGGTGAGACATAAATGCATGTTCATTGAGCTGATATAACACTAAAGAAGTATTCGCAACTCTTAGATATCAAAACGGTAGTAAAGCTAGTATTCGATGTGGTAATGCTTTACATTGAAAGCCGGTGTATTTGTCGACAATCTCTGGACATCGTTGGAATTCACGTTCAGTGAGCTCGTATCCCCGGATAAGAGAGAATCAAACAATGAACTTCTCACTGAAAGGCAAGGGAAATATTTGGGCCCGTGCCTAAAACAGTACAAATACAGGTTTATAAAGGCTGATTATGTCAAGCGCACTGTTTCATCCCAGAGAATTCGTGTTCACAGAGCAGAGAACTAACTTGACCACTGGCTACATTTATAATTCTGTCTAAATGTGTTGACTTTTGGGAAGAAAGGAGGTGACACAGGAATGCATGTTCATTGAGCTGATATAACAGTGAAGAAGATATTCGCAACTCTCAGGTATCAAAATGGTAGTACAGTTAGTATTAGAAATGGTAATAATTTACATTTAAAGTCGGATTCATTTGGCACAAAAACTCTAGAAATAGTTGACATTCACTGGGAATGAGCTTAAACACTGGACAAAGTGAAGCAGACACTCAGATTTCACAAGGAAAGACGCGGGAAATAGTTAGAAGGTGCCTGAAACAGTGGAAATACTAGTACATTGAGCCTTAAGATCTGAGGGAGATGGCTGGATCCCAGTGAAATGATGATCAGAGAGCTGAGAAGTGAGTTTGATACTGGCCACATTTTTAATTCATGCTAACTAAATGCGTGGGTATTTGGAAAGGACGTTTGTTAAACATGTAACTTTCTGTTTTATAGGACTCAAATTCCGGTATGAAAATGTGAAAACCCTGACAACTTACGATCACCGACGAGGAAACGAATAGGTATGTGTCCTAAAGCCTTTGAACACATTAGTAGAACCTTAATATCTCTCGTGCAGTGTTGAAATGTCACGTGTTTGTTTCGAAAGAGCTGAGAAAGGTAGGACAGTGGTTAAAATAGAATTGACATTTGTAGAGCTGGTATATATGAAAAAGGTGGATAAACACTTGGAATACACAGGGAATGAGCTTGAATCACAGGACAAAGTGAAGCAGACACTGAGAATTCACAAGGGAATACTAGGAAAATATTTTAGGAAGGTGCCAGAAACAGTACAAACACAGGTTCATACATCCTTATTATCTCAAAGGCAGTGTTTCATCCTAGATTAATTGTGTTCGCAGAGTAGATAACTAAGGAGAACACTGGCTACGTTGATGATTCTGTCTACATTTGTTGCGTTTTAGGAAGAAAGAATGTGTAACATAAATTTATGTCCATTGAGCTGATATGACACCATAGAAGTAGTCACAACTCTGAGAAATCAAAACGGTAGTAAAGCTAGGATTCCAAGTGGTAATACTTAACATTTAAAGCCGGTATATTAGGCAAAATCTCTAGACATTGTTGGAATTCACAGTGAGTGACCTCGTATCACTGGATAAAAGAGAATCAAACAATGAAATTCACAATGAAATGCTAGGGAAATATTCAGCACGGTGCCTAAAACGGTACAAATACAGGTAAATAAAGGCTGATTATGTCAAGCGCACTGTTTTTTCCCAGAGAAATCGTGTTCACAGAGAAGAGAACTAAGTTGAACACTGGCTACATTTATAGTTCTGTCTCAATGTGCTGACTTAACAAGAAAGAGGGTGAGACATAAATGCATGTTCATTGAGCTGATATAACACTAAAGAAGTATTCGCAACTCTTAGATATCAAAACGGTAGTAAAGCTAGTATTCGATGTGGTAATGCTTTACATTGAAAGCCGGTGTATTTGGCGACAATCTCTGGACATCGTTGGAATTCACGTTCAGTGAGCTCGTATCCCCGGATAAGAGAGAATCAAACAATGAACTTCTCACTGAAAGGCAAGGGAAATATTTGGGCCGGTGCCTAAAACAGTACAAATACAGGTGTATAAAGGCTGATTATGTCAAGCGCACTGTTTCATCCCAGAGAATTCGTGTTCACAGAGCAGAGAACTAACTTGACCACTGGCTACATTTATAATTCTGTCTAAATGTGTTGACTTTTGGGAAGAAAGGAGGTGACACAGGAATGCATGTTCATTGAGCTGATATAACAGTGAAGAAGATATTCGCAACTCTCAGGTATCAAAATGGTAGTACAGTTAGTATTAGAAATGGTAATAATTTACATTTAAAGTCGGATTCATTTGGCACAAAAACTCTAGAAATAGTTGACATTCACTGGGAATGAGCTTGAAACACTGGACAAAGTGAAGCAGACACTCAGATTTCGCAAGGAAAGACGCGGGAAATAGTTAGAAGGTGCCTGAAACAGTGGAAATACTAGTACATTGAGCCTTAAGATCTGAGGGAGATGGCTGGATCCCAGTGAAATGATGATCAGAGAGCTGAGAAGTGCGTTTGATACTGACCACATTTTTAATTCATGCTAACTAAATGCGTGGGTATTTGGAAAGGACGTTTGTTAAACATGTAACTTTCTGTTTTATAGGACTCAAATTCCGGTATGAAAATGTGAAAACCCTGACAACTTACGATCACCGACGAGGAAACGAATAGGTATGTGTCCTAAAGCCTTTGAACACATTAGTAGAACCTTAATATCTCTCGTGCAGTGTTGAAATGTCACGTGTTTGTTTCGAAAGAGCTGAGAAAGGTAGGACAGTGGTTAAAATAGAATTGACATTTGTAGAGCTGGTATATATGAAAAAGGTGGATAAACACTTGGAATACACAGGGAATGAGCTTGAATCACAGGACAAAGTGAAGCAGACACTGAGAATTCACAAGGGAATACTAGGAAAATATTTTAGGAAGGTGCCAGAAACAGTACAAACACAGGTTCATACATCCTTATTATCTCAAAGGCAGTGTTTCATCCTAGATTAATTGTGTTCGCAGAGTAGATAACTAAGGAGAACACTGGCTACGTTGATGATTCTGTCTACATTTGTTGCGTTTTAGGAAGAAAGAATGTGTAACATAAATTTATGTCCATTGAGCTGATATGACACCATAGAAGTAGTCACAACTCTGAGAAATCAAAACGGTAGTAAAGCTAGGATTCCAAGTGGTAATACTTAACATTTAAAGCCGGTATATTAGGCAAAATCTCTAGACATTGTTGGAATTCACAGTGAGTGACCTCGTATCACTGGATAAAAGAGAATCAAACAATGAAATTCACAATGAAATGCTAGGGAAATATTCAGCACGGTGCCTAAAACGGTACAAATACAGGTAAATAAAGGCTGATTATGTCAAGCGCACTGTTTTTTCCCAGAGAAATCGTGTTCACAGAGAAGAGAACTAAGTTGAACACTGGCTACATTTATAGTTCTGTCTCAATGTGCTGACTTAACAAGAAAGAGGGTGAGACATAAATGCATGTTCATTGAGCTGATATAACACTAAAGAAGTATTGGCAACTCTTAGATATCAAAACGGTAGTAAAGCTAGTATTCGATGTGGTAATGCTTTACATTGAAAGCCGGTGTATTTGGCGACAATCTCTGGACATCGTTGGAATTCACGTTCAGTGAGCTCGTATCCCCGGATAAGAGAGAATCAAACAATGAACTTCTCACTGAAAGGCAAGGGAAATATTTGGGCCGGTGCCTAAAACAGTACAAATACAGGTGTATAAAGGCTGATTATGTCAAGCGCACTGTTTCATCCCAGAGAATTCGTGTTCACAGAGCAGAGAACTAACTTGACCACTGGCTACATTTATAATTCTGTCTAAATGTGTTGACTTTTGGGAAGAAAGGAGGTGACACAGGAATGCATGTTCATTGAGCTGATATAACAGTGAAGAAGATATTCGCAACTCTTAGGTATCAAAATGGCAGTACAGTTAGTATTAGAAATGGTAATAATTTACATTTAAAGTCGGATTCATTTGGCACAAAAACTCTAGAAATAGTTGACATTCACTGGGAATGAGCTTGAAACACTGGACAAAGTGAAGCAGACACTCAGATTTCGCAAGGAAAGACGCGGGAAATAGTTAGAAGGTGCCTGAAACAGTGGAAATACTAGTACATTGAGCCTTAAGATCTGAGGGAGATGGCTGGATCCCAGTGAAATGATGATCAGAGAGCTGAGAAGTGAGTTTGATACTGGCCACATTTTTAATTCATGCTAACTAAATGCGTGGGTATTTGGAAAGGACGTTTGTTAAACATGTAACTTTCTGTTTTATAGGACTCAAATTCCGGTATGAAAATGTGAAAACCCTGACAACTTACGATCACCGACGAGGAAACGAATAGGTATGTGTCCTAAAGCCTTTGAACACATTAGTAGAACCTTAATATCTCTCGTGCAGTGTTGAAATGTCACGTGTTTGTTTCGAAAGAGCTGAGAAAGGTAGGACAGTGGTTAAAATAGAATTGACATTTGTAGAGCTGGTATATATGAAAAAGGTGGATAAACACTTGGAATACACAGGGAATGAGCTTGAATCACAGGACAAAGTGAAGCAGACACTGAGAATTCACAAGGGAATACTAGGAAAATATTTTAGGAAGGTGCCAGAAACAGTACAAACACAGGTTCATACATCCTTATTATCTCAAAGGCAGTGTTTCATCCTAGATTAATTGTGTTCGCAGAGTAGATAACTAAGGAGAACACTGGCTACGTTGATGATTCTGTCTACATTTGTTGCGTTTTAGGAAGAAAGAATGTGTAACATAAATTTATGTCCATTGAGCTGATATGACACCATAGAAGTAGTCACAACTCTGAGAAATCAAAACGGTAGTAAAGCTAGGATTCCAAGTGGTAATACTTAACATTTAAAGCCGGTATATTAGGCAAAATCTCTAGACATTGTTGGAATTCACAGTGAGTGACCTCGTATCACTGGATAAAAGAGAATCAAACAATGAAATTCACAATGA
Organism: Corynorhinus townsendii; assembly: GCA_026230045.1. Lineage (NCBI taxonomy): Eukaryota > Metazoa > Chordata > Mammalia > Chiroptera > Vespertilionidae > Corynorhinus > Corynorhinus townsendii. The sequence continues at coordinate 44,798,831 of JAPDVU010000013.1, forward strand.
AATGCTAGGGAAATATTCAGCACGGTGCCTAAAACGGTACAAATACAGGTGTATAAAGGCTGATTATGTCAAGCGCACTGTTTCATCCCAGAGAATTCGTGTTCACAGAGCAGAGAACTAACTTGACCACTGGCTACATTTATAATTCTGTCTAAATGTGTTGACTTTTGGGAAGAAAGGAGGTGACACAGGAATGCATGTTCATTGAGCTGATATAACAGTGAAGAAGATATTCGCAACTCTTAGGTATCAAAATGGTAGTACAGTTAGTATTAGAAATGGTAATAATTTACATTTAAAGTCGGATTCATTTGGCACAAAAACTCTAGAAATAGTTGACATTCACTGGGAATGAGCTTGAAACACTGGACAAAGTGAAGCAGACACTGAGAATTCACAAGGGAATACTAGGAAAATATTTAGGAAGGTGCCAGAAACAGTACAAACACAGGTTCATACATCCTTATTATCTCAAAGGCAGTGTTTCATCCTAGATTAATTGTGTTCGCAGAGTAGATAACTAAGGAGAACACTGGCTACGTTGATGATTCTGTCTACATTTGTTGCGTTTTAGGAAGAAAGAATGTGTAACATAAATTTATGTCCATTGAGCTGATATGACACCATAGAAGTAGTCACAACTCTGAGAAATCAAAACGGTAGTAAAGCTAGGATTCCAAGTGGTAATACTTAACATTTAAAGCCGGTATATTAGGCAAAATCTCTAGACATTGTTGGAATTCACAGTGAGTGACCTCGTATCACTGGATAAAAGAGAATCAAACAATGAAATTCACAATGAAATGCTAGGGAAATATTCAGCACGGTGCCTAAAACGGTACAAGTACAGGTAAATAAAGGCTGATTATGTCAAGCGCACTGTTTTTTCCCAGAGAAATCGTGTTCACAGAGAAGAGAACTAAGTTGAACACTGGCTACATTTATAGTTCTGTCTCAATGTGCTGACTTAACAAGAAAGAGGGTGAGACATAAATGCATGTTCATTGAGCTGATATAACACTAAAGAAGTATTCGCAACTCTTAGATATCAAAACGGTAGTAAAGCTAGTATTCGATGTGGTAATGCTTTACATTGAAAGCCGGTGTATTTGGCGACAATCTCTGGACATCGTTGGAATTCACGTTCAGTGAGCTCGTATCCCCGGATAAGAGAGAATCAAACAATGAACTTCTCACTGAAAGGCAAGGGAAATATTTGGGCCCGTGCCTAAAACAGTACAAATACAGGTTTATAAAGGCTGATTATGTCAAGCGCACTGTTTCATCCCAGAGAATTCGTGTTCACAGAGCAGAGAACTAACTTGACCACTGGCTACATTTATAATTCTGTCTAAATGTGTTGACTTTTGGGAAGAAAGGAGGTGACACAGGAATGCATGTTCATTGAGCTGATATAACAGTGAAGAAGATATTCGCAACTCTCAGGTATCAAAATGGTAGTACAGTTAGTATTAGAAATGGTAATAATTTACATTTAAAGTCGGATTCATTTGGCACAAAAACTCTAGAAATAGTTGACATTCACTGGGAATGAGCTTAAACACTGGACAAAGTGAAGCAGACACTCAGATTTCACAAGGAAAGACGCGGGAAATAGTTAGAAGGTGCCTGAAACAGTGGAAATACTAGTACATTGAGCCTTAAGATCTGAGGGAGATGGCTGGATCCCAGTGAAATGATGATCAGAGAGCTGAGAAGTGAGTTTGATACTGGCCACATTTTTAATTCATGCTAACTAAATGCGTGGGTATTTGGAAAGGACGTTTGTTAAACATGTAACTTTCTGTTTTATAGGACTCAAATTCCGGTATGAAAATGTGAAAACCCTGACAACTTACGATCACCGACGAGGAAACGAATAGGTATGTGTCCTAAAGCCTTTGAACACATTAGTAGAACCTTAATATCTCTCGTGCAGTGTTGAAATGTCACGTGTTTGTTTCGAAAGAGCTGAGAAAGGTAGGACAGTGGTTAAAATAGAATTGACATTTGTAGAGCTGGTATATATGAAAAAGGTGGATAAACACTTGGAATACACAGGGAATGAGCTTGAATCACAGGACAAAGTGAAGCAGACACTGAGAATTCACAAGGGAATACTAGGAAAATATTTTAGGAAGGTGCCAGAAACAGTACAAACACAGGTTCATACATCCTTATTATCTCAAAGGCAGTGTTTCATCCTAGATTAATTGTGTTCGCAGAGTAGATAACTAAGGAGAACACTGGCTACGTTGATGATTCTGTCTACATTTGTTGCGTTTTAGGAAGAAAGAATGTGTAACATAAATTTATGTCCATTGAGCTGATATGACACCATAGAAGTAGTCACAACTCTGAGAAATCAAAACGGTAGTAAAGCTAGGATTCCAAGTGGTAATACTTAACATTTAAAGCCGGTATATTAGGCAAAATCTCTAGACATTGTTGGAATTCACAGTGAGTGACCTCGTATCACTGGATAAAAGAGAATCAAACAATGAAATTCACAATGAAATGCTAGGGAAATATTCAGCACGGTGCCTAAAACGGTACAAATACAGGTAAATAAAGGCTGATTATGTCAAGCGCACTGTTTTTTCCCAGAGAAATCGTGTTCACAGAGAAGAGAACTAAGTTGAACACTGGCTACATTTATAGTTCTGTCTCAATGTGCTGACTTAACAAGAAAGAGGGTGAGACATAAATGCATGTTCATTGAGCTGATATAACACTAAAGAAGTATTCGCAACTCTTAGATATCAAAACGGTAGTAAAGCTAGTATTCGATGTGGTAATGCTTTACATTGAAAGCCGGTGTATTTGGCGACAATCTCTGGACATCGTTGGAATTCACGTTCAGTGAGCTCGTATCCCCGGATAAGAGAGAATCAAACAATGAACTTCTCACTGAAAGGCAAGGGAAATATTTGGGCCGGTGCCTAAAACAGTACAAATACAGGTGTATAAAGGCTGATTATGTCAAGCGCACTGTTTCATCCCAGAGAATTCGTGTTCACAGAGCAGAGAACTAACTTGACCACTGGCTACATTTATAATTCTGTCTAAATGTGTTGACTTTTGGGAAGAAAGGAGGTGACACAGGAATGCATGTTCATTGAGCTGATATAACAGTGAAGAAGATATTCGCAACTCTCAGGTATCAAAATGGTAGTACAGTTAGTATTAGAAATGGTAATAATTTACATTTAAAGTCGGATTCATTTGGCACAAAAACTCTAGAAATAGTTGACATTCACTGGGAATGAGCTTGAAACACTGGACAAAGTGAAGCAGACACTCAGATTTCGCAAGGAAAGACGCGGGAAATAGTTAGAAGGTGCCTGAAACAGTGGAAATACTAGTACATTGAGCCTTAAGATCTGAGGGAGATGGCTGGATCCCAGTGAAATGATGATCAGAGAGCTGAGAAGTGCGTTTGATACTGACCACATTTTTAATTCATGCTAACTAAATGCGTGGGTATTTGGAAAGGACGTTTGTTAAACATGTAACTTTCTGTTTTATAGGACTCAAATTCCGGTATGAAAATGTGAAAACCCTGACAACTTACGATCACCGACGAGGAAACGAATAGGTATGTGTCCTAAAGCCTTTGAACACATTAGTAGAACCTTAATATCTCTCGTGCAGTGTTGAAATGTCACGTGTTTGTTTCGAAAGAGCTGAGAAAGGTAGGACAGTGGTTAAAATAGAATTGACATTTGTAGAGCTGGTATATATGAAAAAGGTGGATAAACACTTGGAATACACAGGGAATGAGCTTGAATCACAGGACAAAGTGAAGCAGACACTGAGAATTCACAAGGGAATACTAGGAAAATATTTTAGGAAGGTGCCAGAAACAGTACAAACACAGGTTCATACATCCTTATTATCTCAAAGGCAGTGTTTCATCCTAGATTAATTGTGTTCGCAGAGTAGATAACTAAGGAGAACACTGGCTACGTTGATGATTCTGTCTACATTTGTTGCGTTTTAGGAAGAAAGAATGTGTAACATAAATTTATGTCCATTGAGCTGATATGACACCATAGAAGTAGTCACAACTCTGAGAAATCAAAACGGTAGTAAAGCTAGGATTCCAAGTGGTAATACTTAACATTTAAAGCCGGTATATTAGGCAAAATCTCTAGACATTGTTGGAATTCACAGTGAGTGACCTCGTATCACTGGATAAAAGAGAATCAAACAATGAAATTCACAATGAAATGCTAGGGAAATATTCAGCACGGTGCCTAAAACGGTACAAATACAGGTAAATAAAGGCTGATTATGTCAAGCGCACTGTTTTTTCCCAGAGAAATCGTGTTCACAGAGAAGAGAACTAAGTTGAACACTGGCTACATTTATAGTTCTGTCTCAATGTGCTGACTTAACAAGAAAGAGGGTGAGACATAAATGCATGTTCATTGAGCTGATATAACACTAAAGAAGTATTGGCAACTCTTAGATATCAAAACGGTAGTAAAGCTAGTATTCGATGTGGTAATGCTTTACATTGAAAGCCGGTGTATTTGGCGACAATCTCTGGACATCGTTGGAATTCACGTTCAGTGAGCTCGTATCCCCGGATAAGAGAGAATCAAACAATGAACTTCTCACTGAAAGGCAAGGGAAATATTTGGGCCGGTGCCTAAAACAGTACAAATACAGGTGTATAAAGGCTGATTATGTCAAGCGCACTGTTTCATCCCAGAGAATTCGTGTTCACAGAGCAGAGAACTAACTTGACCACTGGCTACATTTATAATTCTGTCTAAATGTGTTGACTTTTGGGAAGAAAGGAGGTGACACAGGAATGCATGTTCATTGAGCTGATATAATACTGAAGAAGATATTCGCAACTCTTAGGTATCAAAATGGTAGTACAGTTAGTATTAGAAATGGTAATAATTTACATTTAAAGTCGGATTCATTTGGCACAAAAACTCTAGAAATAGTTGACATTCACTGGGAATGAGCTTGAAACACTGGACAAAGTGAAACAGACACTCAGATTTCGCAAGGAAAGACGCGGGAAATAGTTAGAAGGTGCCTGAAACAGTGGAAATACTAGTACATTGAGCCTTAAGATCTGAGGGAGATGGCTGGATCCCAGTGAAATGATGATCAGAGAGCTGAGAAGTGAGTTTGATACTGGCCACATTTTTAATTCATGCTAACTAAATGCGTGGGTATTTGGAAAGGACGTTTGTTAAACATGTAACTTTCTGTTTTATAGGACTCAAATTCCGGTATGAAAATGTGAAAACCCTGACAACTTACGATCACCGACGAGGAAACGAATAGGTATGTGTCCTAAAGCCTTTGAACACATTAGTAGAACCTTAATATCTCTCGTGCAGTGTTGAAATGTCACGTGTTTGTTTCGAAAGAGCTGAGAAAGGTAGGACAGTGGTTAAAATAGAATTGACATTTGTAGAGCTGGTATATATGAAAAAGGTGGATAAACACTTGGAATACACAGGGAATGAGCTTGAATCACAGGACAAAGTGAAGCAGACACTGAGAATTCACAAGGGAATACTAGGAAAATATTTTAGGAAGGTGCCAGAAACAGTACAAACACAGGTTCATACATCCTTATTATCTCAAAGGCAGTGTTTCATCCTAGATTAATTGTGTTCGCAGAGTAGATAACTAAGGAGAACACTGGCTACGTTGATGATTCTGTCTACATTTGTTGCGTTTTAGGAAGAAAGAATGTGTAACATAAATTTATGTCCATTGAGCTGATATGACACCATAGAAGTAGTCACAACTCTGAGAAATCAAAACGGTAGTAAAGCTAGGATTCCAAGTGGTAATACTTAACATTTAAAGCCGGTATATTAGGCAAAATCTCTAGACATTGTTGGAATTCACAGTGAGTGACCTCGTATCACTGGATAAAAGAGAATCAAACAATGAAATTCACAATGAAATGCTAGGGAAATATTCAGCACGGTGCCTAAAACGGTACAAATACAGGTGTATAAAGGCTGATTATGTCAAGCGCACTGTTTTTTCCCAGATAAATCGTGTTCACAGAGAAGAGAACTAAGTTGAACACTGGCTACATTTATAGTTCTGTCTCAATGTGCTGACTTAACAAGAAAGAGGGTGAGACATAAATGCATGTTCATTGAGCTGATATAACACTAAAGAAGTATTGGCAACTCTTAGATATCAAAACGGTAGTAAAGCTAGTATTCGATGTGGTAATGCTTTACATTGAAAGCCGGTGTATTTGGCGACAATCTCTGGACATCGTTGGAATTCACGTTCAGTGAGCTCGTATCCCCGGATAAGAGAGAATCAAACAATGAACTTCTCACTGAAAGGCAAGGGAAATATTTGGGCCGGTGCCTAAAACAGTACAAATACAGGTGTATAAAGGCTGATTATGTCAAGCGCACTGTTTCATCCCAGAGAATTCGTGTTCACAGAGCAGAGAACTAACTTGACCACTGGCTACATTTATAATTCTGTCTAAATGTGTTGACTTTTGGGAAGAAAGGAGGTGACACAGGAATGCATGTTCATTGAGCTGATATAACAGTGAAGAAGATATTCGCAACTCTTAGGTATCAAAATGGTAGTACAGTTAGTATTAGAAATGGTAATAATTTACATTTAAAGTCGGATTCATTTGGCACAAAAACTCTAGAAATAGTTGACATTCACTGGGAATGAGCTTGAAACACTGGACAAAGTGAAGCAGACACTGAGAATTCACAAGGGAATACTAGGAAAATATTTAGGAAGGTGCCAGAAACAGTACAAACACAGGTTCATACATCCTTATTATCTCAAAGGCAGTGTTTCATCCTAGATTAATTGTGTTCGCAGAGTAGATAACTAAGGAGAACACTGGCTACGTTGATGATTCTGTCTACATTTGTTGCGTTTTAGGAAGAAAGAATGTGTAACATAAATTTATGTCCATTGAGCTGATATGACACCATAGAAGTAGTCACAACTCTGAGAAATCAAAACGGTAGTAAAGCTAGGATTCCAAGTGGTAATACTTAACATTTAAAGCCGGTATATTAGGCAAAATCTCTAGACATTGTTGGAATTCACAGTGAGTGACCTCGTATCACTGGATAAAAGAGAATCAAACAATGAAATTCACAATGAAATGCTAGGGAAATATTCAGCACGGTGCCTAAAACGGTACAAGTACAGGTAAATAAAGGCTGATTATGTCAAGCGCACTGTTTTTTCCCAGATAAATCGTGTTCACAGAGAAGAGAACTAAGTTGAACACTGGCTACATTTATAGTTCTGTCTCAATGTGCTGACTTAACAAGAAAGAGGGTGAGACATAAATGCATGTTCATTGAGCTGATATAACACTAAAGAAGTATTGGCAACTCTTAGATATCAAAACGGTAGTAAAGCTAGTATTCGATGTGGTAATGCTTTACATTGAAAGCCGGTGTATTTGGCGACAATCTCTGGACATCGTTGGAATTCACGTTCAGTGAGCTCGTATCCCCGGATAAGAGAGAATCAAACAATGAACTTCTCACTGAAAGGCAAGGGAAATATTTGGGCCCGTGCCTAAAACAGTACAAATACAGGTTTATAAAGGCTGATTATGTCAAGCGCACTGTTTCATCCCAGAGAATTCGTGTTCACAGAGCAGAGAACTAACTTGACCACTGGCTACATTTATAATTCTGTCTAAATGTGTTGACTTTTGGGAAGAAAGGAGGTGACACAGGAATGCATGTTCATTGAGCTGATATAACAGTGAAGAAGATATTCGCAACTCTCAGGTATCAAAATGGTAGTACAGTTAGTATTAGAAATGGTAATAATTTACATTTAAAGTCGGATTCATTTGGCACAAAAACTCTAGAAATAGTTGACATTCACTGGGAATGAGCTTAAACACTGGACAAAGTGAAGCAGACACTCAGATTTCACAAGGAAAGACGCGGGAAATAGTTAGAAGGTGCCTGAAACAGTGGAAATACTAGTACATTGAGCCTTAAGATCTGAGGGAGATGGCTGGATCCCAGTGAAATGATGATCAGAGAGCTGAGAAGTGAGTTTGATACTGGCCACATTTTTAATTCATGCTAACTAAATGCGTGGGTATTTGGAAAGGACGTTTGTTAAACATGTAACTTTCTGTTTTATAGGACTCAAATTCCGGTATGAAAATGTGAAAACCCTGACAACTTACGATCACCGACGAGGAAACGAATAGGTATGTGTCCTAAAGCCTTTGAACACATTAGTAGAACCTTAATATCTCTCGTGCAGTGTTGAAATGTCACGTGTTTGTTTCGAAAGAGCTGAGAAAGGTAGGACAGTGGTTAAAATAGAATTGACATTTGTAGAGCTGGTATATATGAAAAAGGTGGATAAACACTTGGAATACACAGGGAATGAGCTTGAATCACAGGACAAAGTGAAGCAGACACTGAGAATTCACAAGGGAATACTAGGAAAATATTTTAGGAAGGTGCCAGAAACAGTACAAACACAGGTTCATACATCCTTATTATCTCAAAGGCAGTGTTTCATCCTAGATTAATTGTGTTCGCAGAGTAGATAACTAAGGAGAACACTGGCTACGTTGATGATTCTGTCTACATTTGTTGCGTTTTAGGAAGAAAGAATGTGTAACATAAATTTATGTCCATTGAGCTGATATGACACCATAGAAGTAGTCACAACTCTGAGAAATCAAAACGGTAGTAAAGCTAGGATTCCAAGTGGTAATACTTAACATTTAAAGCCGGTATATTAGGCAAAATCTCTAGACATTGTTGGAATTCACAGTGAGTGACCTCGTATCACTGGATAAAAGAGAATCAAACAATGAAATTCACAATGAAATGCTAGGGAAATATTCAGCACGGTGCCTAAAACGGTACAAATACAGGTAAATAAAGGCTGATTATGTCAAGCGCACTGTTTTTTCCCAGAGAAATCGTGTTCACAGAGAAGAGAACTAAGTTGAACACTGGCTACATTTATAGTTCTGTCTCAATGTGCTGACTTAACAAGAAAGAGGGTGAGACATAAATGCATGTTCATTGAGCTGATATAACACTAAAGAAGTATTCGCAACTCTTAGATATCAAAACGGTAGTAAAGCTAGTATTCGATGTGGTAATGCTTTACATTGAAAGCCGGTGTATTTGGCGACAATCTCTGGACATCGTTGGAATTCACGTTCAGTGAGCTCGTATCCCCGGATAAGAGAGAATCAAACAATGAACTTCTCACTGAAAGGCAAGGGAAATATTTGGGCCGGTGCCTAAAACAGTACAAATACAGGTGTATAAAGGCTGATTATGTCAAGCGCACTGTTTCATCCCAGAGAATTCGTGTTCACAGAGCAGAGAACTAACTTGACCACTGGCTACATTTATAATTCTGTCTAAATGTGTTGACTTTTGGGAAGAAAGGAGGTGACACAGGAATGCATGTTCATTGAGCTGATATAACAGTGAAGAAGATATTCGCAACTCTCAGGTATCAAAATGGTAGTACAGTTAGTATTAGAAATGGTAATAATTTACATTTAAAGTCGGATTCATTTGGCACAAAAACTCTAGAAATAGTTGACATTCACTGGGAATGAGCTTAAACACTGGACAAAGTGAAGCAGACACTCAGATTTCGCAAGGAAAGACGCGGGAAATAGTTAGAAGGTGCCTGAAACAGTGGAAATACTAGTACATTGAGCCTTAAGATCTGAGGGAGATGGCTGGATCCCAGTGAAATGATGATCAGAGAGCTGAGAAGTGAGTTTGATACTGGCCACATTTTTAATTCATGCTAACTAAATGCGTGGGTATTTGGAAAGGACGTTTGTTAAACATGTAACTTTCTGTTTTATAGGACTCAAATTCCGGTATGAAAATGTGAAAACCCTGACAACTTACGATCACCGACGAGGAAACGAATAGGTATGTGTCCTAAAGCCTTTGAACACATTAGTAGAACCTTAATATCTCTCGTGCAGTGTTGAAATGTCACGTGTTTGTTTCGAAAGAGCTGAGAAAGGTAGGACAGTGGTTAAAATAGAATTGACATTTGTAGAGCTGGTATATATGAAAAAGGTGGATAAACACTTGGAATACACAGGGAATGAGCTTGAATCACAGGACAAAGTGAAGCAGACACTGAGAATTCACAAGGGAATACTAGGAAAATATTTTAGGAAGGTGCCAGAAACAGTACAAACACAGGTTCATACATCCTTATTATCTCAAAGGCAGTGTTTCATCCTAGATTAATTGTGTTCGCAGAGTAGATAACTAAGGAGAACACTGGCTACGTTGATGATTCTGTCTACATTTGTTGCGTTTTAGGAAGAAAGAATGTGTAACATAAATTTATGTCCATTGAGCTGATATGACACCATAGAAGTAGTCACAACTCTGAGAAATCAAAACGGTAGTAAAGCTAGGATTCCAAGTGGTAATACTTAACATTTAAAGCCGGTATATTAGGCAAAATCTCTAGACATTGTTGGAATTCACAGTGAGTGACCTCGTATCACTGGATAAAAGAGAATCAAACAATGAAATTCACAATGAAATGCTAGGGAAATATTCAGCACGGTGCCTAAAACGGTACAAATACAGGTAAATAAAGGCTGATTATGTCAAGCGCACTGTTTTTTCCCAGAGAAATCGTGTTCACAGAGAAGAGAACTAAGTTGAACACTGGCTACATTTATAGTTCTGTCTCAATGTGCTGACTTAACAAGAAAGAGGGTGAGACATAAATGCATGTTCATTGAGCTGATATAACACTAAAGAAGTATTCGCAACTCTTAGATATCAAAACGGTAGTAAAGCTAGTATTCGATGTGGTAATGCTTTACATTGAAAGCCGGTGTATTTGGCGACAATCTCTGGACATCGTTGGAATTCACGTTCAGTGAGCTCGTATCCCCGGATAAGAGAGAATCAAACAATGAACTTCTCACTGAAAGGCAAGGGAAATATTTGGGCCGGTGCCTAAAACAGTACAAATACAGGTGTATAAAGGCTGATTATGTCAAGCGCACTGTTTCATCCCAGAGAATTCGTGTTCACAGAGCAGAGAACTAACTTGACCACTGGCTACATTTATAATTCTGTCTAAATGTGTTGACTTTTGGGAAGAAAGGAGGTGACACAGGAATGCATGTTCATTGAGCTGATATAACAGTGAAGAAGATATTCGCAACTCTTAGGTATCAAAATGGTAGTACAGTTAGTATTAGAAATGGTAATAATTTACATTTAAAGTCGGATTCATTTGGCACAAAAACTCTAGAAATAGTTGACATTCACTGGGAATGAGCTTGAAACACTGGACAAAGTGAAGCAGACACTCAGATTTCGCAAGGAAAGACGCGGGAAATAGTTAGAAGGTGCCTGAAACAGTGGAAATACTAGTACATTGAGCCTTAAGATCTGAGGGAGATGGCTGGATCCCAGTGAAATGATGATCAGAGAGCTGAGAAGTGCGTTTGATACTGGCCACATTTTTAATTCATGCTAACTAAATGCGTGGGTATTTGGAAAGGACGTTTGTTAAACATGTAACTTTCTGTTTTATAGGACTCAAATTCCGGTATGAAAATGTGAAAACCCTGACAACTTACGATCACCGACGAGGAAACGAATAGGTATGTGTCCTAAAGCCTTTGAACACATTAGTAGAACCTTAATATCTCTCGTGCAGTGTTGAAATGTCACGTGTTTGTTTCGAAAGAGCTGAGAAAGGTAGGACAGTGGTTAAAATAGAATTGACATTTGTAGAGCTGGTATATATGAAAAAGGTGGATAAACACTTGGAATACACAGGGAATGAGCTTGAATCACAGGACAAAGTGAAGCAGACACTGAGAATTCACAAGGGAATACTAGGAAAATATTTTAGGAAGGTGCCAGAAACAGTACAAACACAGGTTCATACATCCTTATTATCTCAAAGGCAGTGTTTCATCCTAGATTAATTGTGTTCGCAGAGTAGATAACTAAGGAGAACACTGGCTACGTTGATGATTCTGTCTACATTTGTTGCGTTTTAGGAAGAAAGAATGTGTAACATAAATTTATGTCCATTGAGCTGATATGACACCATAGAAGTAGTCACAACTCTGAGAAATCAAAACGGTAGTAAAGCTAGGATTCCAAGTGGTAATACTTAACATTTAAAGCCGGTATATTAGGCAAAATCTCTAGACATTGTTGGAATTCACAGTGAGTGACCTCGTATCACTGGATAAAAGAGAATCAAACAATGAAATTCACAATGAAATGCTAGGGAAATATTCAGCACGGTGCCTAAAACGGTACAAATACAGGTAAATAAAGGCTGATTATGTCAAGCGCACTGTTTTTTCCCAGAGAAATCGTGTTCACAGAGAAGAGAACTAAGTTGAACACTGGCTACATTTATAGTTCTGTCTCAATGTGCTGACTTAACAAGAAAGAGGGTGAGACATAAATGCATGTTCATTGAGCTGATATAACACTAAAGAAGTATTGGCAACTCTTAGATATCAAAACGGTAGTAAAGCTAGTATTCGATGTGGTAATGCTTTACATTGAAAGCCGGTGTATTTGGCGACAATCTCTGGACATCGTTGGAATTCACGTTCAGTGAGCTCGTATCCCCGGATAAGAGAGAATCAAACAATGAACTTCTCACTGAAAGGCAAGGGAAATATTTGGGCCGGTGCCTAAAACAGTACAAATACAGGTGTATAAAGGCTGATTATGTCAAGCGCACTGTTTCATCCCAGAGAATTCGTGTTCACAGAGCAGAGAACTAACTTGACCACTGGCTACATTTATAATTCTGTCTAAATGTGTTGACTTTTGGGAAGAAAGGAGGTGACACAGGAATGCATGTTCATTGAGCTGATATAACAGTGAAGAAGATATTCGCAACTCTTAGGTATCAAAATGGTAGTACAGTTAGTATTAGAAATGGTAATAATTTACATTTAAAGTCGGATTCATTTGGCACAAAAACTCTAGAAATAGTTGACATTCACTGGGAATGAGCTTGAAACACTGGACAAAGTGAAGCAGACACTCAGATTTCGCAAGGAAAGACGCGGGAAATAGTTAGAAGGTGCCTGAAACAGTGGAAATACTAGTACATTGAGCCTTAAGATCTGAGGGAGATGGCTGGATCCCAGTGAAATGATGATCAGAGAGCTGAGAAGTGCGTTTGATACTGACCACATTTTTAATTCATGCTAACTAAATGCGTGGGTATTTGGAAAGGACGTTTGTTAAACATGTAACTTTCTGTTTTATAGGACTCAAATTCCGGTATGAAAATGTGAAAACCCTGACAACTTACGATCACCGACGAGGAAACGAATAGGTATGTGTCCTAAAGCCTTTGAACACATTAGTAGAACCTTAATATCTCTCGTGCAGTGTTGAAATGTCACGTGTTTGTTTCGAAAGAGCTGAGAAAGGTACGACAGTGGTTAAAATAGAATTGACATTTGTAGAGCTGGTATATATGAAAAAGGTGGATAAACACTTGGAATACACAGGGAATGAGCTTGAATCACAGGACAAAGTGAAGCAGACACTGAGAATTCACAAGGGAATACTAGGAAAATATTTTAGGAAGGTGCCAGAAACAGTACAAACACAGGTTCATACATCCTTATTATCTCAAAGGCAGTGTTTCATCCTAGATTAATTGTGTTCGCAGAGTAGATAACTAAGGAGAACACTGGCTACGTTGATGATTCTGTCTACATTTGTTGCGTTTTAGGAAGAAAGAATGTGTAACATAAATTTATGTCCATTGAGCTGATATGACACCATAGAAGTAGTCACAACTCTGAGAAATCAAAACGGTAGTAAAGCTAGGATTCCAAGTGGTAATACTTAACATTTAAAGCCGGTATATTAGGCAAAATCTCTAGACATTGTTGGAATTCACAGTGAGTGACCTCGTATCACTGGATAAAAGAGAATCAAACAATGAAATTCACAATGAAATGCTAGGGAAATATTCAGCACGGTGCCTAAAACGGTACAAATACAGGTAAATAAAGGCTGATTATGTCAAGCGCACTGTTTTTTCCCAGAGAAATCGTGTTCACAGAGAAGAGAACTAAGTTGAACACTGGCTACATTTATAGTTCTGTCTCAATGTGCTGACTTAACAAGAAAGAGGGTGAGACATAAATGCATGCTCAGTGAGCTGATATAACACTATAGAAGTATTGGCAACTCTTAGATATCAAAACGGTAGTAAAGCTAGTATTCGATGTGGTAATGCTTTACATTGAAAGCCGGTGTATTTGGCGACAATCTCTGGACATCGTTGGAATTCACGTTCAGTGAGCTCGTATCCCCGGATAAGAGAGAATCAAACAATGAACTTCTCACTGAAAGGCAAGGGAAATATTTGGGCCGGTGCCTAAAACAGTACAAATACAGGTGTATAAAGGCTGATTATGTCAAGCGCACTGTTTCATCCCAGAGAATTCGTGTTCACAGAGCAGAGAACTAACTTGACCACTGGCTACATTTATAATTCTGTCTAAATGTGTTGACTTTTGGGAAGAAAGGAGGTGACACAGGAATGCATGTTCATTGAGCTGATATAACAGTGAAGAAGATATTCGCAACTCTTAGGTATCAAAATGGTAGTACAGTTAGTATTAGAAATGGTAATAATTTACATTTAAAGTCGGATTCATTTGGCACAAAAACTCTAGAAATAGTTGACATTCACTGGGAATGAGCTTGAAACACTGGACAAAGTGAAGCAGACACTCAGATTTCGCAAGGAAAGACGCGGGAAATAGTTAGAAGGTGCCTGAAACAGTGGAAATACTAGTACATTGAGCCTTAAGATCTGAGGGAGATGGCTGGATCCCAGTGAAATGATGATCAGAGAGCTGAGAAGTGAGTTTGATACTGGCCACATTTTTAATTCATGCTAACTAAATGCGTGGGTATTTGGAAAGGACGTTTGTTAAACATGTAACTTTCTGTTTTATAGGACTCAAATTCCGGTATGAAAATGTGAAAACCCTGACAACTTACGATCACCGACGAGGAAACGAATAGGTATGTGTCCTAAAGCCTTTGAACACATTAGTAGAACCTTAATATCTCTCGTGCAGTGTTGAAATGTCACGTGTTTGTTTCGAAAGAGCTGAGAAAGGTAGGACAGTGGTTAAAATAGAATTGACATTTGTAGAGCTGGTATATATGAAAAAGGTGGATAAACACTTGGAATACACAGGGAATGAGCTTGAATCACAGGACAAAGTGAAGCAGACACTGAGAATTCACAAGGGAATACTAGGAAAATATTTTAGGAAGGTGCCAGAAACAGTACAAACACAGGTTCATACATCCTTATTATCTCAAAGGCAGTGTTTCATCCTAGATTAATTGTGTTCGCAGAGTAGATAACTAAGGAGAACACTGGCTACGTTGATGATTCTGTCTACATTTGTTGCGTTTTAGGAAGAAAGAATGTGTAACATAAATTTATGTCCATTGAGCTGATATGACACCATAGAAGTAGTCACAACTCTGAGAAATCAAAACGGTAGTAAAGCTAGGATTCCAAGTGGTAATACTTAACATTTAAAGCCGGTATATTAGGCAAAATCTCTAGACATTGTTGGAATTCACAGTGAGTGACCTCGTATCACTGGATAAAAGAGAATCAAACAATGAAATTCACAATGAAATGCTAGGGAAATATTCAGCACGGTGCCTAAAACGGTACAAATACAGGTAAATAAAGGCTGATTATGTCAAGCGCACTGTTTTTTCCCAGAGAAATCGTGTTCACAGAGAAGAGAACTAAGTTGAACACTGGCTACATTTATAGTTCTGTCTCAATGTGCTGACTTAACAAGAAAGAGGGTGAGACATAAATGCATGTTCATTGAGCTGATATAACACTAAAGAAGTATTGGCAACTCTTAGATATCAAAACGGTAGTAAAGCTAGTATTCGATGTGGTAATGCTTTACATTGAAAGCCGGTGTATTTGGCGACAATCTCTGGACATCGTTGGAATTCACGTTCAGTGAGCTCGTATCCCCGGATAAGAGAGAATCAAACAATGAACTTCTCACTGAAAGGCAAGGGAAATATTTGGGCCGGTGCCTAAAACAGTACAAATACAGGTGTATAAAGGCTGATTATGTCAAGCGCACTGTTTCATCCCAGAGAATTCGTGTTCACAGAGCAGAGAACTAACTTGACCACTGGCTACATTTATAATTCTGTCTAAATGTGTTGACTTTTGGGAAGAAAGGAGGTGACACAGGAATGCATGTTCATTGAGCTGATATAATACTGAAGAAGATATTCGCAACTCTTAGGTATCAAAATGGTAGTACAGTTAGTATTAGAAATGGTAATAATTTACATTTAAAGTCGGATTCATTTGGCACAAAAACTCTAGAAATAGTTGACATTCACTGGGAATGAGCTTGAAACACTGGACAAAGTGAAACAGACACTCAGATTTCGCAAGGAAAGACGCGGGAAATAGTTAGAAGGTGCCTGAAACAGTGGAAATACTAGTACATTGAGCCTTAAGATCTGAGGGAGATGGCTGGATCCCAGTGAAATGATGATCAGAGAGCTGAGAAGTGAGTTTGATACTGGCCACATTTTTAATTCATGCTAACTAAATGCGTGGGTATTTGGAAAGGACGTTTGTTAAACATGTAACTTTCTGTTTTATAGGACTCAAATTCCGGTATGAAAATGTGAAAACCCTGACAACTTACGATCACCGACGAGGAAACGAATAGGTATGTGTCCTAAAGCCTTTGAATACATTAGTAGAACCTTAATATCTCTCGTGCAGTGTTGAAATGTCACGTGTTTGTTTCGAAAGAGCTGAGAAAGGTAGGACATTGGTTAAAATAGAATTGACATTTGTAGAGCTGGTATATATGAAAAAGGTGGATAAACACTTGGAATACGCAGGGAATGAGCTTGAATCACAGGACAAAGTGAAGCAGACACTGAGAATTCACAAGGGAATACTAGGAAAATATTTAGGAAGGTGCCAGAAACAGTACAAACACAGGTTCATACATCCTTATTATCTCAAAGGCAGTGTTTCATCCTAGATTAATTGTGTTCGCAGAGTAGATAACTAAGGAGAACACTGGCTACGTTGATGATTCTGTCTACATTTGTTGCGTTTTAGGAAGAAAGAATGTGTAACATAAATTTATGTCCATTGAGCTGATATGACACCATAGAAGTAGTCACAACTCTGAGAAATCAAAACGGTAGTAAAGCTAGGATTCCAAGTGGTAATACTTAACATTTAAAGCCGGTATATTAGGCAAAATCTCTAGACATTGTTGGAATTCACAGTGAGTGACCTCGTATCACTGGATAAAAGAGAATCAAACAATGAAATTCACAATGAAATGCTAGGGAAATATTCAGCACGGTGCCTAAAACGGTACAAGTACAGGTAAATAAAGGCTGATTATGTCAAGCGCACTGTTTTTTCCCAGATAAATCGTGTTCACAGAGAAGAGAACTAAGTTGAACACTGGCTACATTTATAGTTCTGTCTCAATGTGCTGACTTAACAAGAAAGAGGGTGAGACATAAATGCATGTTCATTGAGCTGATATAACACTAAAGAAGTATTCGCAACTCTTAGATATCAAAACGGTAGTAAAGCTAGTATTCGATGTGGTAATGCTTTACATTGAAAGCCGGTGTATTTGGCGACAATCTCTGGACATCGTTGGAATTCACGTTCAGTGAGCTCGTATCCCCGGATAAGAGAGAATCAAACAATGAACTTCTCACTGAAAGGCAAGGGAAATATTTGGGCCGGTGCCTGAAACAGTACAAATACAGGTTTATAAAGGCTGATTATGTCAAGCGCACTGTTTCATCCCAGAGAATTCGTGTTCACAGAGCAGAGAACTAACTTGACCACTGGCTACATTTATAATTCTGTCTAAATGTGTTGACTTTTGGGAAGAAAGGAGGTGACACAGGAATGCATGTTCATTGAGCTGATATAACAGTGAAGAAGATATTCGCAACTCTTAGGTATCAAAATGGTAGTAAAGTTAGTATTAGAAATGGTAATAATTTACATTTAAAGTCGGATTCATTTGGCACAAAAACTCTAGAAATAGTTGACATTCACTGGGAATGAGCTTGAAACACTGGACAAAGTGAAGCAGACACTCAGATTTCACAAGGAAAGACGCGGGAAATAGTTAGAAGGTGCCTGAAACAGTGGAAATACTAGTACATTGAGCCTTAAGATCTGAGGGAGATGGCTGGATCCCAGTGAAATGATGATCAGAGAGCTGAGAAGTGAGTTTGATACTGGCCACATTTTTAATTCATGCTAACTAAATGCGTGGGTATTTGGAAAGGACGTTTGTTAAACATGTAACTTTCTGTTTTATAGGACTCAAATTCCGGTATGAAAATGTGAAAACCCTGACAACTTACGATCACCGACGAGGAAACGAATAGGTATGTGTCCTAAAGCCTTTGAACACATTAGTAGAACCTTAATATCTCTCGTGCAGTGTTGAAATGTCACGTGTTTGTTTCGAAAGAGCTGAGAAAGGTAGGACAGTGGTTAAAATAGAATTGACATTTGTAGAGCTGGTATATATGAAAAAGGTGGATAAACACTTGGAATACACAGGGAATGAGCTTGAATCACAGGACAAAGTGAAGCAGACACTGAGAATTCACAAGGGAATACTAGGAAAATATTTAGGAAGGTGCCAGAAACAGTACAAACACAGGTTCATACATCCTTATTATCTCAAAGGCAGTGTTTCATCCTAGATTAATTGTGTTCGCAGAGTAGATAACTAAGGAGAACACTGGCTACGTTGATGATTCTGTCTACATTTGTTGCGTTTTAGGAAGAAAGAATGTGTAACATAAATTTATGTCCATTGAGCTGATATGACACCATAGAAGTAGTCACAACTCTGAGAAATCAAAACGGTAGTAAAGCTAGGATTCCAAGTGGTAATACTTAACATTTAAAGCCGGTATATTAGGCAAAATCTCTAGACATTGTTGGAATTCACAGTGAGTGACCTCGTATCACTGGATAAAAGAGAATCAAACAATGAAATTCACAATGAAATGCTAGGGAAATATTCAGCACGGTGCCTAAAACGGTACAAGTACAGGTAAATAAAGGCTGATTATGTCAAGCGCACTGTTTTTTCCCAGATAAATCGTGTTCACAGAGAAGAGAACTAAGTTGAACACTGGCTACATTTATAGTTCTGTCTCAATGTGCTGACTTAACAAGAAAGAGGGTGAGACATAAATGCATGTTCATTGAGCTGATATAACACTAAAGAAGTATTCGCAACTCTTAGATATCAAAACGGTAGTAAAGCTAGTATTCGATGTGGTAATGCTTTACATTGAAAGCCGGTGTATTTGGCGACAATCTCTGGACATCGTTGGAATTCACGTTCAGTGAGCTCGTATCCCCGGATAAGAGAGAATCAAACAATGAACTTCTCACTGAAAGGCAAGGGAAATATTTGGGCCGGTGCCTGAAACAGTACAAATACAGGTTTATAAAGGCTGATTATGTCAAGCGCACTGTTTCATCCCAGAGAATTCGTGTTCACAGAGCAGAGAACTAACTTGACCACTGGCTACATTTATAATTCTGTCTAAATGTGTTGACTTTTGGGAAGAAAGGAGGTGACACAGGAATGCATGTTCATTGAGCTGATATAACAGTGAAGAAGATATTCGCAACTCTTAGGTATCAAAATGGTAGTACAGTTAGTATTAGAAATGGTAATAATTTACATTTAAAGTCGGATTCATTTGGCACAAAAACTCTAGAAATAGTTGACATTCACTGGGAATGAGCTTGAAACACTGGACAAAGTGAAGCAGACACTCAGATTTCACAAGGAAAGACGCGGGAAATAGTTAGAAGGTGCCTGAAACAGTGGAAATACTAGTACATTGAGCCTTAAGATCTGAGGGAGATGGCTGGATCCCAGTGAAATGATGATCAGAGAGCTGAGAAGTGCGTTTGATACTGGCCACATTTTTAATTCATGCTAACTAAATGCGTGGGTATTTGGAAAGGACGTTTGTTAAACATGTAACTTTCTGTTTTATAGGACTCAAATTCCGGTATGAAAATGTGAAAACCCTGACAACTTACGATCACCGACGAGGAAACGAATAGGTATGTGTCCTAAAGCCTTTGAACACATTAGTAGAACCTTAATATCTCTCGTGCAGTGTTGAAATGTCACGTGTTTGTTTCGAAAGAGCTGAGAAAGGTACGACAGTGGTTAAAATAGAATTGACATTTGTAGAGCTGGTATATATGAAAAAGGTGGATAAACACTTGGAATACACAGGGAATGAGCTTGAATCACAGGACAAAGTGAAGCAGACACTGAGAATTCACAAGGGAATACTAGGAAAATATTTTAGGAAGGTGCCAGAAACAGTACAAACACAGGTTCATACATCCTTATTATCTCAAAGGCAGTGTTTCATCCTAGATTAATTGTGTTCGCAGAGTAGATAACTAAGGAGAACACTGGCTACGTTGATGATTCTGTCTACATTTGTTGCGTTTTAGGAAGAAAGAATGTGTAACATAAATTTATGTCCATTGAGCTGATATGACACCATAGAAGTAGTCACAACTCTGAGAAATCAAAACGGTAGTAAAGCTAGGATTCCAAGTGGTAATACTTAACATTTAAAGCCGGTATATTAGGCAAAATCTCTAGACATTGTTGGAATTCACAGTGAGTGACCTCGTATCACTGGATAAAAGAGAATCAAACAATGAAATTCACAATGAAATGCTAGGGAAATATTCAGCACGGTGCCTAAAACGGTACAAATACAGGTAAATAAAGGCTGATTATGTCAAGCGCACTGTTTTTTCCCAGAGAAATCGTGTTCACAGAGAAGAGAACTAAGTTGAACACTGGCTACATTTATAGTTCTGTCTCAATGTGCTGACTTAACAAGAAAGAGGGTGAGACATAAATGCATGTTCATTGAGCTGATATAACACTAAAGAAGTATTGGCAACTCTTAGATATCAAAACGGTAGTAAAGCTAGTATTCGATGTGGTAATGCTTTACATTGAAAGCCGGTGTATTTGGCGACAATCTCTGGACATCGTTGGAATTCACGTTCAGTGAGCTCGTATCCCCGGATAAGAGAGAATCAAACAATGAACTTCTCACTGAAAGGCAAGGGAAATATTTGGGCCGGTGCCTAAAACAGTACAAATACAGGTGTATAAAGGCTGATTATGTCAAGCGCACTGTTTCATCCCAGAGAATTCGTGTTCACAGAGCAGAGAACTAACTTGACCACTGGCTACATTTATAATTCTGTCTAAATGTGTTGACTTTTGGGAAGAAAGGAGGTGACACAGGAATGCATGTTCATTGAGCTGATATAACAGTGAAGAAGATATTCGCAACTCTTAGATATCAAAATGGTAGTACAGTTAGTATTAGAAATGGTAATAATTTACATTTAAAGTCGGATTCATTTGGCACAAAAACTCTAGAAATAGTTGACATTCACTGGGAATGAGCTTGAAACACTGGACAAAGTGAAGCAGACACTCAGATTTCGCAAGGAAAGACGCGGGAAATAGTTAGAAGGTGCCTGAAACAGTGGAAATACTAGTACATTGAGCCTTAAGATCTGAGGGAGATGGCTGGATCCCAGTGAAATGATGATCAGAGAGCTGAGAAGTGCGTTTGATACTGACCACATTTTTAATTCATGCTAACTAAATGCGTGGGTATTTGGAAAGGACGTTTGTTAAACATGTAACTTTCTGTTTTATAGGACTCAAATTCCGGTATGAAAATGTGAAAACCCTGACAACTTACGATCACCGACGAGGAAACGAATAGGTATGTGTCCTAAAGCCTTTGAACACATTAGTAGAACCTTAATATCTCTCGTGCAGTGTTGAAATGTCACGTGTTTGTTTCGAAAGAGCTGAGAAAGGTACGACAGTGGTTAAAATAGAATTGACATTTGTAGAGCTGGTATATATGAAAAAGGTGGATAAACACTTGGAATACACAGGGAATGAGCTTGAATCACAGGACAAAGTGAAGCAGACACTGAGAATTCACAAGGGAATACTAGGAAAATATTTTAGGAAGGTGCCAGAAACAGTACAAACACAGGTTCATACATCCTTATTATCTCAAAGGCAGTGTTTCATCCTAGATTAATTGTGTTCGCAGAGTAGATAACTAAGGAGAACACTGGCTACGTTGATGATTCTGTCTACATTTGTTGCGTTTTAGGAAGAAAGAATGTGTAACATAAATTTATGTCCATTGAGCTGATATGACACCATAGAAGTAGTCACAACTCTGAGAAATCAAAACGGTAGTAAAGCTAGGATTCCAAGTGGTAATACTTAACATTTAAAGCCGGTATATTAGGCAAAATCTCTAGACATTGTTGGAATTCACAGTGAGTGACCTCGTATCACTGGATAAAAGAGAATCAAACAATGAAATTCACAATGAAATGCTAGGGAAATATTCAGCACGGTGCCTAAAACGGTACAAATACAGGTAAATAAAGGCTGATTATGTCAAGCGCACTGTTTTTTCCCAGAGAAATCGTGTTCACAGAGAAGAGAACTAAGTTGAACACTGGCTACATTTATAGTTCTGTCTCAATGTGCTGACTTAACAAGAAAGAGGGTGAGACATAAATGCATGCTCAGTGAGCTGATATAACACTATAGAAGTATTGGCAACTCTTAGATATCAAAACGGTAGTAAAGCTAGTATTCGATGTGGTAATGCTTTACATTGAAAGCCGGTGTATTTGGCGACAATCTCTGGACATCGTTGGAATTCACGTTCAGTGAGCTCGTATCCCCGGATAAGAGAGAATCAAACAATGAACTTCTCACTGAAAGGCAAGGGAAATATTTGGGCCGGTGCCTAAAACAGTACAAATACAGGTGTATAAAGGCTGATTATGTCAAGCGCACTGTTTCATCCCAGAGAATTCGTGTTCACAGAGCAGAGAACTAACTTGACCACTGGCTACATTTATAATTCTGTCTAAATGTGTTGACTTTTGGGAAGAAAGGAGGTGACACAGGAATGCATGTTCATTGAGCTGATATAACAGTGAAGAAGATATTCGCAACTCTTAGGTATCAAAATGGTAGTACAGTTAGTATTAGAAATGGTAATAATTTACATTTAAAGTCGGATTCATTTGGCACAAAAACTCTAGAAATAGTTGACATTCACTGGGAATGAGCTTGAAACACTGGACAAAGTGAAGCAGACACTCAGATTTCGCAAGGAAAGACGCGGGAAATAGTTAGAAGGTGCCTGAAACAGTGGAAATACTAGTACATTGAGCCTTAAGATCTGAGGGAGATGGCTGGATCCCAGTGAAATGATGATCAGAGAGCTGAGAAGTGAGTTTGATACTGGCCACATTTTTAATTCATGCTAACTAAATGCGTGGGTATTTGGAAAGGACGTTTGTTAAACATGTAACTTTCTGTTTTATAGGACTCAAATTCCGGTATGAAAATGTGAAAACCCTGACAACTTACGATCACCGACGAGGAAACGAATAGGTATGTGTCCTAAAGCCTTTGAACACATTAGTAGAACCTTAATATCTCTCGTGCAGTGTTGAAATGTCACGTGTTTGTTTCGAAAGAGCTGAGAAAGGTAGGACAGTGGTTAAAATAGAATTGACATTTGTAGAGCTGGTATATATGAAAAAGGTGGATAAACACTTGGAATACACAGGGAATGAGCTTGAATCACAGGACAAAGTGAAGCAGACACTGAGAATTCACAAGGGAATACTAGGAAAATATTTTAGGAAGGTGCCAGAAACAGTACAAACACAGGTTCATACATCCTTATTATCTCAAAGGCAGTGTTTCATCCTAGATTAATTGTGTTCGCAGAGTAGATAACTAAGGAGAACACTGGCTACGTTGATGATTCTGTCTACATTTGTTGCGTTTTAGGAAGAAAGAATGTGTAACATAAATTTATGTCCATTGAGCTGATATGACACCATAGAAGTAGTCACAACTCTGAGAAATCAAAACGGTAGTAAAGCTAGGATTCCAAGTGGTAATACTTAACATTTAAAGCCGGTATATTAGGCAAAATCTCTAGACATTGTTGGAATTCACAGTGAGTGACCTCGTATCACTGGATAAAAGAGAATCAAACAATGAAATTCACAATGAAATGCTAGGGAAATATTCAGCACGGTGCCTAAAACGGTACAAATACAGGTAAATAAAGGCTGATTATGTCAAGCGCACTGTTTTTTCCCAGAGAAATCGTGTTCACAGAGAAGAGAACTAAGTTGAACACTGGCTACATTTATAGTTCTGTCTCAATGTGCTGACTTAACAAGAAAGAGGGTGAGACATAAATGCATGTTCATTGAGCTGATATAACACTAAAGAAGTATTGGCAACTCTTAGATATCAAAACGGTAGTAAAGCTAGTATTCGATGTGGTAATGCTTTACATTGAAAGCCGGTGTATTTGGCGACAATCTCTGGACATCGTTGGAATTCACGTTCAGTGAGCTCGTATCCCCGGATAAGAGAGAATCAAACAATGAACTTCTCACTGAAAGGCAAGGGAAATATTTGGGCCGGTGCCTAAAACAGTACAAATACAGGTGTATAAAGGCTGATTATGTCAAGCGCACTGTTTCATCCCAGAGAATTCGTGTTCACAGAGCAGAGAACTAACTTGACCACTGGCTACATTTATAATTCTGTCTAAATGTGTTGACTTTTGGGAAGAAAGGAGGTGACACAGGAATGCATGTTCATTGAGCTGATATAACAGTGAAGAAGATATTCGCAACTCTTAGGTATCAAAATGGTAGTACAGTTAGTATTAGAAATGGTAATAATTTACATTTAAAGTCGGATTCATTTGGCACAAAAACTCTAGAAATAGTTGACATTCACTGGGAATGAGCTTGAAACACTGGACAAAGTGAAACAGACACTCAGATTTCGCAAGGAAAGACGCGGGAAATAGTTAGAAGGTGCCTGAAACAGTGGAAATACTAGTACATTGAGCCTTAAGATCTGAGGGAGATGGCTGGATCCCAGTGAAATGATGATCAGAGAGCTGAGAAGTGAGTTTGATACTGGCCACATTTTTAATTCATGCTAACTAAATGCGTGGGTATTTGGAAAGGACGTTTGTTAAACATGTAACTTTCTGTTTTATAGGACTCAAATTCCGGTATGAAAATGTGAAAACCCTGACAACTTACGATCACCGACGAGGAAACGAATAGGTATGTGTCCTAAAGCCTTTGAACACATTAGTAGAACCTTAATATCTCTCGTGCAGTGTTGAAATGTCACGTGTTTGTTTCGAAAGAGCTGAGAAAGGTAGGACATTGGTTAAAATAGAATTGACATTTGTAGAGCTGGTATATATGAAAAAGGTGGATAAACACTTGGAATACACAGGGAATGAGCTTGAATCACAGGACAAAGTGAAGCAGACACTGAGAATTCACAAGGGAATACTAGGAAAATATTTAGGAAGGTGCCAGAAACAGTACAAACACAGGTTCATACATCCTTATTATCTCAAAGGCAGTGTTTCATCCTAGATTAATTGTGTTCGCAGAGTAGATAACTAAGGAGAACACTGGCTACGTTGATGATTCTGTCTACATTTGTTGCGTTTTAGGAAGAAAGAATGTGTAACATAAATTTATGTCCATTGAGCTGATATGACACCATAGAAGTAGTCACAACTCTGAGAAATCAAAACGGTAGTAAAGCTAGGATTCCAAGTGGTAATACTTAACATTTAAAGCCGGTATATTAGGCAAAATCTCTAGACATTGTTGGAATTCACTGTGAGTGACCTCGTATCACTGGATAAAAGAGAATCAAACAATGAAATTCACAATGAAATGCTAGGGAAATATTCAGCACGGTGCCTAAAACGGTACAAGTACAGGTAAATAAAGGCTGATTATGTCAAGCGCACTGTTTTTTCCCAGATAAATCGTGTTCACAGAGAAGAGAACTAAGTTGAACACTGGCTACATTTATAGTTCTGTCTCAATGTGCTGACTTAACAAGAAAGAGGGTGAGACATAAATGCATGTTCATTGAGCTGATATAACACTAAAGAAGTATTCGCAACTCTTAGATATCAAAACGGTAGTAAAGCTAGTATTCGATGTGGTAATGCTTTACATTGAAAGCCGGTGTATTTGGCGACAATCTCTGGACATCGTTGGAATTCACGTTCAGTGAGCTCGTATCCCCGGATAAGAGAGAATCAAACAATGAACTTCTCACTGAAAGGCAAGGGAAATATTTGGGCCGGTGCCTGAAACAGTACAAATACAGGTTTATAAAGGCTGATTATGTCAAGCGCACTGTTTCATCCCAGAGAATTCGTGTTCACAGAGCAGAGAACTAACTTGACCACTGGCTACATTTATAATTCTGTCTAAATGTGTTGACTTTTGGGAAGAAAGGAGGTGACACAGGAATGCATGTTCATTGAGCTGATATAACAGTGAAGAAGATATTCGCAACTCTTAGGTATCAAAATGGTAGTACAGTTAGTATTAGAAATGGTAATAATTTACATTTAAAGTCGGATTCATTTGGCACAAAAACTCTAGAAATAGTTGACATTCACTGGGAATGAGCTTGAAACACTGGACAAAGTGAAGCAGACACTCAGATTTCACAAGGAAAGACGCGGGAAATAGTTAGAAGGTGCCTGAAACAGTGGAAATACTAGTACATTGAGCCTTAAGATCTGAGGGAGATGGCTGGATCCCAGTGAAATGATGATCAGAGAGCTGAGAAGTGAGTTTGATACTGGCCACATTTTTAATTCATGCTAACTAAATGCGTGGGTATTTGGAAAGGACGTTTGTTAAACATGTAACTTTCTGTTTTATAGGACTCAAATTCCGGTATGAAAATGTGAAAACCCTGACAACTTACGATCACCGACGAGGAAACGAATAGGTATGTGTCCTAAAGCCTTTGAACACATTAGTAGAACCTTAATATCTCTCGTGCAGTGTTGAAATGTCACGTGTTTGTTTCGAAAGAGCTGAGAAAGGTAGGACAGTGGTTAAAATAGAATTGACATTTGTAGAGCTGGTATATATGAAAAAGGTGGATAAACACTTGGAATACACAGGGAATGAGCTTGAATCACAGGACAAAGTGAAGCAGACACTGAGAATTCACAAGGGAATACTAGGAAAATATTTAGGAAGGTGCCAGAAACAGTACAAACACAGGTTCATACATCCTTATTATCTCAAAGGCAGTGTTTCATCCTAGATTAATTGTGTTCGCAGAGTAGATAACTAAGGAGAACACTGGCTACGTTGATGATTCTGTCTACATTTGTTGCGTTTTAGGAAGAAAGAATGTGTAACATAAATTTATGTCCATTGAGCTGATATGACAACATAGAAGTAGTCACAACTCTGAGAAATCAAAACGGTAGTAAAGCTAGGATTCCAAGTGGTAATACTTAACATTTAAAGCCGGTATATTAGGCAAAATCTCTAGACATTGTTGGAATTCACAGTGAGTGACCTCGTATCACTGGATAAAAGAGAATCAAACAATGAAATTCACAATGAAATGCTAGGGAAATATTCAGCACGGTGCCTAAAACGGTACAAATACAGGTAAATAAAGGCTGATTATGTCAAGCGCACTGTTTTTTCCCAGAGAAATCGTGTTCACAGAGAAGAGAACTAAGTTGAACACTGGCTACATTTATAGTTCTGTCTCAATGTGCTGACTTAACAAGAAAGAGGGTGAGACATAAATGCATGTTCATTGAGCTGATATAACACTAAAGAAGTATTCGCAACTCTTAGATATCAAAACGGTAGTAAAGCTAGTATTCGATGTGGTAATGCTTTACATTGAAAGCCGGTGTATTTGGCGACAATCTCTGGACATCGTTGGAATTCACGTTCAGTGAGCTCGTATCCACGGATAAGAGAGAATCAAACAATGAACTTCTCACTGAAAGGCAAGGGAAATATTTGGGCCGGTGCCTAAAACAGTACAAATACAGGTGTATAAAGGCTGATTATGTCAAGCGCACTGTTTCATCCCAGAGAATTCGTGTTCACAGAGCAGAGAACTAACTTGACCACTGGCTACATTTATAATTCTGTCTAAATGTGTTGACTTTTGGGAAGAAAGGAGGTGACACAGGAATGCATGTTCATTGAGCTGATATAACAGTGAAGAAGATATTCGCAACTCTTAGGTATCAAAATGGTAGTACAGTTAGTATTAGAAATGGTAATAATTTACATTTAAAGTCGGATTCATTTGGCACAAAAACTCTAGAAATAGTTGACATTCACTGGGAATGAGCTTGAAACACTGGACAAAGTGAAGCAGACACTCAGATTTCGCAAGGAAAGACGCGGGAAATAGTTAGAAGGTGCCTGAAACAGTGGAAATACTAGTACATTGAGCCTTAAGATCTGAGGGAGATGGCTGGATCCCAGTGAAATGATGATCAGAGAGCTGAGAAGTGAGTTTGATACTGGCCACATTTTTAATTCATGCTAACTAAATGCGTGGGTATTTGGAAAGGACGTTTGTTAAACATGTAACTTTCTGTTTTATAGGACTCAAATTCCGGTATGAAAATGTGAAAACCCTGACAACTTACGATCACCGACGAGGAAACGAATAGGTATGTGTCCTAAAGCCTTTGAACACATTAGTAGAACCTTAATATCTCTCGTGCAGTGTTGAAATGTCACGTGTTTGTTTCGAAAGAGCTGAGAAAGGTAGGACAGTGGTTAAAATAGAATTGACATTTGTAGAGCTGGTATATATGAAAAAGGTGGATAAACACTTGGAATACACAGGGAATGAGCTTGAATCACAGGACAAAGTGAAGCAGACACTGAGAATTCACAAGGGAATACTAGGAAAATATTTAGGAAGGTGCCAGAAACAGTACAAACACAGGTTCATACATCCTTATTATCTCAAAGGCAGTGTTTCATCCTAGATTAATTGTGTTCGCAGAGTAGATAACTAAGGAGAACACTGGCTACGTTGATGATTCTGTCTACATTTGTTGCGTTTTAGGAAGAAAGAATGTGTAACATAAATTTATGTCCATTGAGCTGATATGACAACATAGAAGTAGTCACAACTCTGAGAAATCAAAACGGTAGTAAAGCTAGGATTCCAAGTGGTAATACTTAACATTTAAAGCCGGTATATTAGGCAAAATCTCTAGACATTGTTGGAATTCACAGTGAGTGACCTCGTATCACTGGATAAAAGAGAATCAAACAATGAAATTCACAATGAAATGCTAGGGAAATATTCAGCACGGTGCCTAAAACGGTACAAATACAGGTAAATAAAGGCTGATTATGTCAAGCGCACTGTTTTTTCCCAGAGAAATCGTGTTCACAGAGAAGAGAACTAAGTTGAACACTGGCTACATTTATAGTTCTGTCTCAATGTGCTGACTTAACAAGAAAGAGGGTGAGACATAAATGCATGTTCATTGAGCTGATATAACACTAAAGAAGTATTGGCAACTCTTAGATATCCAAACGGTAGTAAAGCTAGTATTCGATGTGGTAATGCTTTACATTGAAAGCCGGTGTATTTGGCGACAATCTCTGGACATCGTTGGAATTCACGTTCAGTGAGCTCGTATCCCCGGATAAGAGAGAATCAAACAATGAACTTCTCACTGAAAGGCAAGGGAAATATTTGGGCCGGTGCCTAAAACAGTACAAATACAGGTGTATAAAGGCTGATTATGTCAAGCGCACTGTTTCATCCCAGAGAATTCGTGTTCACAGAGCAGAGAACTAACTTGACCACTGGCTACATTTATAATTCTGTCTAAATGTGTTGACTTTTGGGAAGAAAGGAGGTGACACAGGAATGCATGTTCATTGAGCTGATATAACACTGAAGAAGATATTCGCAACTCTTAGGTATCAAAATGGTAGTACAGTTAGTATTAGAAATGGTAATAATTTACATTTAAAGTCGGATTCATTTGGCAGAAAAACTCTAGAAATAGTTGACATTCACTGGGAATGAGCTTGAAACACTGGACAAAGTGAAACAGACACTCAGATTTCGCAAGGAAAGACGCGGGAAATAGTTAGAAGGTGCCTGAAACAGTGGAAATACTAGTACATTGAGCCTTAAGATCTGAGGGAGATGGCTGGATCCCAGTGAAATGATGATCAGAGAGCTGAGAAGTGAGTTTGATACTGGCCACATTTTTAATTCATGCTAACTAAATGCGTGGGTATTTGGAAAGGACGTTTGTTAAACATGTAACTTTCTGTTTTATAGGACTCAAATTCCGGTATGAAAATGTGAAAACCCTGACAACTTACGATCACCGACGAGGAAACGAATAGGTATGTGTCCTAAAGCCTTTGAACACATTAGTAGAACCTTAATATCTCTCGTGCAGTGTTGAAATGTCACGTGTTTGTTTCGAAAGAGCTGAGAAAGGTAGGACAGTGGTTAAAATAGAATTGACATTTGTAGAGCTGGTATATATGAAAAAGGTGGATAAACACTTGGAATACACAGGGAATGAGCTTGAATCACAGGACAAAGTGAAGCAGACACTGAGAATTCACAAGGGAATACTAGGAAAATATTTAGGAAGGTGCCAGAAACAGTACAAACACAGGTTCATACATCCTTATTATCTCAAAGGCAGTGTTTCATCCTAGATTAATTGTGTTCGCAGAGTAGATAACTAAGGAGAACACTGGCTACGTTGATGATTCTGTCTACATTTGTTGCGTTTTAGGAAGAAAGAATGTGTAACATAAATTTATGTCCATTGAGCTGATATGACACCATAGAAGTAGTCACAACTCTGAGAAATCAAAACGGTAGTAAAGCTAGGATTCCAAGTGGTAATACTTAACATTTAAAGCCGGTATATTAGGCAAAATCTCTAGACATTGTTGGAATTCACAGTGAGTGACCTCGTATCACTGGATAAAAGAGAATCAAACAATGAAATTCACAATGAAATGCTAGGGAAATATTCAGCACGGTGCCTAAAACGGTACAAGTACAGGTAAATAAAGGCTGATTATGTCAAGCGCACTGTTTTTTCCCAGATAAATCGTGTTCACAGAGAAGAGAACTAAGTTGAACACTGGCTACATTTATAGTTCTGTCTCAATGTGCTGACTTAACAAGAAAGAGGGTGAGACATAAATGCATGTTCATTGAGCTGATATAACACTAAAGAAGTATTCGCAACTCTTAGATATCAAAACGGTAGTAAAGCTAGTATTCGATGTGGTAATGCTTTACATTGAAAGCCGGTGTATTTGGCGACAATCTCTGGACATCGTTGGAATTCACGTTCAGTGAGCTCGTATCCCCGGATAAGAGAGAATCAAACAATGAACTTCTCACTGAAAGGCAAGGGAAATATTTGGGCCGGTGCCTGAAACAGTACAAATACAGGTTTATAAAGGCTGATTATGTCAAGCGCACTGTTTCATCCCAGAGAATTCGTGTTCACAGAGCAGAGAACTAACTTGACCACTGGCTACATTTATAATTCTGTCTAAATGTGTTGACTTTTGGGAAGAAAGGAGGTGACACAGGAATGCATGTTCATTGAGCTGATATAACAGTGAAGAAGATATTCGCAACTCTTAGGTATCAAAATGGTAGTACAGTTAGTATTAGAAATGGTAATAATTTACATTTAAAGTCGGATTCATTTGGCACAAAAACTCTAGAAATAGTTGACATTCACTGGGAATGAGCTTGAAACACTGGACAAAGTGAAGCAGACACTCAGATTTCACAAGGAAAGACGCGGGAAATAGTTAGAAGGTGCCTGAAACAGTGGAAATACTAGTACATTGAGCCTTAAGATCTGAGGGAGATGGCTGGATCCCAGTGAAATGATGATCAGAGAGCTGAGAAGTGAGTTTGATACTGGCCACATTTTTAATTCATGCTAACTAAATGCGTGGGTATTTGGAAAGGACGTTTGTTAAACATGTAACTTTCTGTTTTATAGGACTCAAATTCCGGTATGAAAATGTGAAAACCCTGACAACTTACGATCACCGACGAGGAAACGAATAGGTATGTGTCCTAAAGCCTTTGAACACATTAGTAGAACCTTAATATCTCTCGTGCAGTGTTGAAATGTCACGTGTTTGTTTCGAAAGAGCTGAGAAAGGTAGGACAGTGGTTAAAATAGAATTGACATTTGTAGAGCTGGTATATATGAAAAAGGTGGATAAACACTTGGAATACACAGGGAATGAGCTTGAATCACAGGACAAAGTGAAGCAGACACTGAGAATTCACAAGGGAATACTAGGAAAATATTTAGGAAGGTGCCAGAAACAGTACAAACACAGGTTCATACATCCTTATTATCTCAAAGGCAGTGTTTCATCCTAGATTAATTGTGTTCGCAGAGTAGATAACTAAGGAGAACACTGGCTACGTTGATGATTCTGTCTACATTTGTTGCGTTTTAGGAAGAAAGAATGTGTAACATAAATTTATGTCCATTGAGCTGATATGACACCATAGAAGTAGTCACAACTCTGAGAAATCAAAACGGTAGTAAAGCTAGGATTCCAAGTGGTAATACTTAACATTTAAAGCCGGTATATTAGGCAAAATCTCTAGACATTGTTGGAATTCACAGTGAGTGACCTCGTATCACTGGATAAAAGAGAATCAAACAATGAAATTCACAATGAAATGCTAGGGAAATATTCAGCACGGTGCCTAAAACGGTACAAATACAGGTAAATAAAGGCTGATTATGTCAAGCGCACTGTTTTTTCCCAGAGAAATCGTGTTCACAGAGAAGAGAACTAAGTTGAACACTGGCTACATTTATAGTTCTGTCTCAATGTGCTGACTTAACAAGAAAGAGGGTGAGACATAAATGCATGTTCATTGAGCTGATATAACACTAAAGAAGTATTCGCAACTCTTAGATATCAAAACGGTAGTAAAGCTAGTATTCGATGTGGTAATGCTTTACATTGAAAGTCGGTGTATTTGGCGACAATCTCTGGACATCGTTGGAATTCACGTTCAGTGAGCTCGTATCCCCGGATAAGAGAGAATCAAACAATGAACTTCTCACTGAAAGGCAAGGGAAATATTTGGGCCGGTGCCTAAAACAGTACAAATACAGGTGTATAAAGGCTGATTATGTCAAGCGCACTGTTTCATCCCAGAGAATTCGTGTTCACAGAGCAGAGAACTAACTTGACCACTGGCTACATTTATAATTCTGTCTAAATGTGTTGACTTTTGGGAAGAAAGGAGGTGACACAGGAATGCATGTTCATTGAGCTGATATAACAGTGAAGAAGATATTCGCAACTCTTAGGTATCAAAATGGTAGTACAGTTAGTATTAGAAATGGTAATAATTTACATTTAAAGTCGGATTCATTTGGCACAAAAACTCTAGAAATAGTTGACATTCACTGGGAATGAGCTTGAAACACTGGACAAAGTGAAACAGACACTCAGATTTCGCAAGGAAAGACGCGGGAAATAGTTAGAAGGTGCCTGAAACAGTGGAAATACTAGTACATTGAGCCTTAAGATCTGAGGGAGATGGCTGGATCCCAGTGAAATGATGATCAGAGAGCTGAGAAGTGAGTTTGATACTGGCCACATTTTTAATTCATGCTAACTAAATGCGTGGGTATTTGGAAAGGACGTTTGTTAAACATGTAACTTTCTGTTTTATAGGACTCAAATTCCGGTATGAAAATGTGAAAACCCTGACAACTTACGATCACCGACGAGGAAACGAATAGGTATGTGTCCTAAAGCCTTTGAACACATTAGTAGAACCTTAATATCTCTCGTGCAGTGTTGAAATGTCACGTGTTTGTTTCGAAAGAGCTGAGAAAGGTAGGACAGTGGTTAAAATAGAATTGACATTTGTAGAGCTGGTATATATGAAAAAGGTGGATAAACACTTGGAATACACAGGGAATGAGCTTGAATCACAGGACAAAGTGAAGCAGACACTGAGAATTCACAAGGGAATACTAGGAAAATATTTAGGAAGGTGCCAGAAACAGTACAAACACAGGTTCATACATCCTTATTATCTCAAAGGCAGTGTTTCATCCTAGATTAATTGTGTTCGCAGAGTAGATAACTAAGGAGAACACTGGCTACGTTGATGATTCTGTCTACATTTGTTGCGTTTTAGGAAGAAAGAATGTGTAACATAAATTTATGTCCATTGAGCTGATATGACACCATAGAAGTAGTCACAACTCTGAGAAATCAAAACGGTAGTAAAGCTAGGATTCCAAGTGGTAATACTTAACATTTAAAGCCGGTATATTAGGCAAAATCTCTAGACATTGTTGGAATTCACAGTGAGTGACCTCGTATCACTGGATAAAAGAGAATCAAACAATGAAATTCACAATGAAATGCTAGGGAAATATTCAGCACGGTGCCTAAAACGGTACAAGTACAGGTAAATAAAGGCTGATTATGTCAAGCGCACTGTTTTTTCCCAGATAAATCGTGTTCACAGAGAAGAGAACTAAGTTGAACACTGGCTACATTTATAGTTCTGTCTCAATGTGCTGACTTAACAAGAAAGAGGGTGAGACATAAATGCATGTTCATTGAGCTGATATAACACTAAAGAAGTATTCGCAACTCTTAGATATCAAAACGGTAGTAAAGCTAGTATTCGATGTGGTAATGCTTTACATTGAAAGCCGGTGTATTTGGCGACAATCTCTGGACATCGTTGGAATTCACGTTCAGTGAGCTCGTATCCCCGGATAAGAGAGAATCAAACAATGAACTTCTCACTGAAAGGCAAGGGAAATATTTGGGCCGGTGCCTGAAACAGTACAAATACAGGTTTATAAAGGCTGATTATGTCAAGCGCACTGTTTCATCCCAGAGAATTCGTGTTCACAGAGCAGAGAACTAACTTGACCACTGGCTACATTTATAATTCTGTCTAAATGTGTTGACTTTTGGGAAGAAAGGAGGTGACACAGGAATGCATGTTCATTGAGCTGATATAACAGTGAAGAAGATATTCGCAACTCTTAGGTATCAAAATGGTAGTACAGTTAGTATTAGAAATGGTAATAATTTACATTTAAAGTCGGATTCATTTGGCACAAAAACTCTAGAAATAGTTGACATTCACTGGGAATGAGCTTGAAACACTGGACAAAGTGAAGCAGACACTCAGATTTCACAAGGAAAGACGCGGGAAATAGTTAGAAGGTGCCTGAAACAGTGGAAATACTAGTACATTGAGCCTTAAGATCTGAGGGAGATGGCTGGATCCCAGTGAAATGATGATCAGAGAGCTGAGAAGTGAGTTTGATACTGGCCACATTTTTAATTCATGCTAACTAAATGCGTGGGTATTTGGAAAGGACGTTTGTTAAACATGTAACTTTCTGTTTTATAGGACTCAAATTCCGGTATGAAAATGTGAAAACCCTGACAACTTACGATCACCGACGAGGAAACGAATAGGTATGTGTCCTAAAGCCTTTGAACACATTAGTAGAACCTTAATATCTCTCGTGCAGTGTTGAAATGTCACGTGTTTGTTTCGAAAGAGCTGAGAAAGGTAGGACAGTGGTTAAAATAGAATTGACATTTGTAGAGCTGGTATATATGAAAAAGGTGGATAAACACTTGGAATACACAGGGAATGAGCTTGAATCACAGGACAAAGTGAAGCAGACACTGAGAATTCACAAGGGAATACTAGGAAAATATTTAGGAAGGTGCCAGAAACAGTACAAACACAGGTTCATACATCCTTATTATCTCAAAGGCAGTGTTTCATCCTAGATTAATTGTGTTCGCAGAGTAGATAACTAAGGAGAACACTGGCTACGTTGATGATTCTGTCTACATTTGTTGCGTTTTAGGAAGAAAGAATGTGTAACATAAATTTATGTCCATTGAGCTGATATGACACCATAGAAGTAGTCACAACTCTGAGAAATCAAAACGGTAGTAAAGCTAGGATTCCAAGTGGTAATACTTAACATTTAAAGCCGGTATATTAGGCAAAATCTCTAGACATTGTTGGAATTCACAGTGAGTGACCTCGTATCACTGGATAAAAGAGAATCAAACAATGAAATTCACAATGAAATGCTAGGGAAATATTCAGCACGGTGCCTAAAACGGTACAAATACAGGTAAATAAAGGCTGATTATGTCAAGCGCACTGTTTTTTCCCAGAGAAATCGTGTTCACAGAGAAGAGAACTAAGTTGAACACTGGCTACATTTATAGTTCTGTCTCAATGTGCTGACTTAACAAGAAAGAGGGTGAGACATAAATGCATGTTCATTGAGCTGATATAACACTAAAGAAGTATTCGCAACTCTTAGATATCAAAACGGTAGTAAAGCTAGTATTCGATGTGGTAATGCTTTACATTGAAAGTCGGTGTATTTGGCGACAATCTCTGGACATCGTTGGAATTCACGTTCAGTGAGCTCGTATCCCCGGATAAGAGAGAATCAAACAATGAACTTCTCACTGAAAGGCAAGGGAAATATTTGGGCCGGTGCCTAAAACAGTACAAATACAGGTGTATAAAGGCTGATTATGTCAAGCGCACTGTTTCATCCCAGAGAATTCGTGTTCACAGAGCAGAGAACTAACTTGACCACTGGCTACATTTATAATTCTGTCTAAATGTGTTGACTTTTGGGAAGAAAGGAGGTGACACAGGAATGCATGTTCATTGAGCTGATATAACAGTGAAGAAGATATTCGCAACTCTTAGGTATCAAAATGGTAGTACAGTTAGTATTAGAAATGGTAATAATTTACATTTAAAGTCGGATTCATTTGGCACAAAAACTCTAGAAATAGTTGACATTCACTGGGAATGAGCTTGAAACACTGGACAAAGTGAAGCAGACACTCAGATTTCGCAAGGAAAGACGCGGGAAATAGTTAGAAGGTGCCTGAAACAGTGGAAATACTAGTACATTGAGCCTTAAGATCTGAGGGAGATGGCTGGATCCCAGTGAAATGATGATCAGAGAGCTGAGAAGTGAGTTTGATACTGGCCACATTTTTAATTCATGCTAACTAAATGCGTGGGTATTTGGAAAGGACGTTTGTTAAACATGTAACTTTCTGTTTTATAGGACTCAAATTCCGGTATGAAAATGTGAAAACCCTGACAACTTACGATCACCGACGAGGAAACGAATAGGTATGTGTCCTAAAGCCTTTGAACACATTAGTAGAACCTTAATATCTCTCGTGCAGTGTTGAAATGTCACGTGTTTGTTTCGAAAGAGCTGAGAAAGGTAGGACAGTGGTTAAAATAGAATTGACATTTGTAGAGCTGGTATATATGAAAAAGGTGGATAAACACTTGGAATACACAGGGAATGAGCTTGAATCACAGGACAAAGTGAAGCAGACACTGAGAATTCAAAAGGGAATACTAGGAAAATATTTTAGGAAGGTGCCAGAAACAGTACAAACACAGGTTCATACATCCTTATTATCTCAAAGGCAGTGTTTCATCCTAGATTAATTGTGTTCGCAGAGTAGATAACTAAGGAGAACACTGGCTACGTTGATGATTCTGTCTACATTTGTTGCGTTTTAGGAAGAAAGAATGTGTAACATAAATTTATGTCCATTGAGCTGATATGACACCATAGAAGTAGTCACAACTCTGAGAAATCAAAACGGTAGTAAAGCTAGGATTCCAAGTGGTAATACTTAACATTTAAAGCCGGTATATTAGGCAAAATCTCTAGACATTGTTGGAATTCACAGTGAGTGACCTCGTATCACTGGATAAAAGAGAATCAAACAATGAAATTCACAATGAAATGCTAGGGAAATATTCAGCACGGTGCCTAAAACGGTACAAATACAGGTAAATAAAGGCTGATTATGTCAAGCGCACTGTTTTTTCCCAGAGAAATCGTGTTCACAGAGAAGAGAACTAAGTTGAACACTGGCTACATTTATAGTTCTGTCTCAATGTGCTGACTTAACAAGAAAGAGGGTGAGACATAAATGCATGTTCATTGAGCTGATATAACACTAAAGAAGTATTCGCAACTCTTAGATATCAAAACGGTAGTAAAGCTAGTATTCGATGTGGTAATGCTTTACATTGAAAGCCGGTGTATTTGGCGACAATCTCTGGACATCGTTGGAATTCACGTTCAGTGAGCTCGTATCCCCGGATAAGAGAGAATCAAACAATGAACTTCTCACTGAAAGGCAAGGGAAATATTTGGGCCGGTGCCTAAAACAGTACAAATACAGGTGTATAAAGGCTGATTATGTCAAGCGCACTGTTTCATCCCAGAGAATTCGTGTTCACAGAGCAGAGAACTAACTTGACCACTGGCTACATTTATAATTCTGTCTAAATGTGTTGACTTTTGGGAAGAAAGGAGGTGACACAGGAATGCATGTTCATTGAGCTGATATAACACTGAAGAAGATATTCGCAACTCTTAGGTATCAAAATGGTAGTACAGTTAGTATTAGAAATGGTAATAATTTACATTTAAAGTCGGATTCATTTGGCAGAAAAACTCTAGAAATAGTTGACATTCACTGGGAATGAGCTTGAAACACTGGACAAAGTGAAGCAGACACTCAGATTTCGCAAGGAAAGACGCGGGAAATAGTTAGAAGGTGCCTGAAACAGTGGAAATACTAGTACATTGAGCCTTAAGATCTGAGGGAGATGGCTGGATCCCAGTGAAATGATGATCAGAGAGCTGAGAAGTGAGTTTGATACTGGCCACATTTTTAATTCATGCTAACTAAATGCGTGGGTATTTGGAAAGGACGTTTGTTAAACATGTAACTTTCTGTTTTATAGGACTCAAATTCCGGTATGAAAATGTGAAAACCCTGACAACTTACGATCACCGACGAGGAAACGAATAGGTATGTGTCCTAAAGCCTTTGAATACATTAGTAGAACCTTAATATCTCTCGTGCAGTGTTGAAATGTCACGTGTTTGTTTCGAAAGAGCTGAGAAAGGTAGGACATTGGTTAAAATAGAATTGACATTTGTAGAGCTGGTATATATGAAAAAGGTGGATAAACACTTGGAATACACAGGGAATGAGCTTGAATCACAGGACAAAGTGAAGCAGACACTGAGAATTCACAAGGGAATACTAGGAAAATATTTAGGAAGGTGCCAGAAACAGTACAAACACAGGTTCATACATCCTTATTATCTCAAAGGCAGTGTTTCATCCTAGATTAATTGTGTTCGCAGAGTAGATAACTAAGGAGAACACTGGCTACGTTGATGATTCTGTCTACATTTGTTGCGTTTTAGGAAGAAAGAATGTGTAACATAAATTTATGTCCATTGAGCTGATATGACAGCATAGAAGTAGTCACAACTCTGAGAAATCAAAACGGTAGTAAAGCTAGGATTCCAAGTGGTAATACTTAACATTTAAAGCCGGTATATTAGGCAAAATCTCTAGACATTGTTGGAATTCACAGTGAGTGACCTCGTATCACTGGATAAAAGAGAATCAAACAATGAAATTCACAATGAAATGCTAGGGAAATATTCAGCACGGTGCCTAAAACGGTACAAGTACAGGTAAATAAAGGCTGATTATGTCAAGCGCACTGTTTTTTCCCAGATAAATCGTGTTCACAGAGAAGAGAACTAAGTTGAACACTGGCTACATTTATAGTTCTGTCTCAATGTGCTGACTTAACAAGAAAGAGGGTGAGACATAAATGCATGTTCATTGAGCTGATATAACACTAAAGAAGTATTCGCAACTCTTAGATATCAAAACGGTAGTAAAGCTAGTATTCGATGTGGTAATGCTTTACATTGAAAGCCGGTGTATTTGGCGACAATCTCTGGACATCGTTGGAATTCACGTTCAGTGAGCTCGTATCCCCGGATAAGAGAGAATCAAACAATGAACTTCTCACTGAAAGGCAAGGGAAATATTTGGGCCGGTGCCTGAAACAGTACAAATACAGGTTTATAAAGGCTGATTATGTCAAGCGCACTGTTTCATCCCAGAGAATTCGTGTTCACAGAGCAGAGAACTAACTTGACCACTGGCTACATTTATAATTCTGTCTAAATGTGTTGACTTTTGGGAAGAAAGGAGGTGACACAGGAATGCATGTTCATTGAGCTGATATAACAGTGAAGAAGATATTCGCAACTCTTAGGTATCAAAATGGTAGTACAGTTAGTATTAGAAATGGTAATAATTTACATTTAAAGTCGGATTCATTTGGCACAAAAACTCTAGAAATAGTTGACATTCACTGGGAATGAGCTTGAAACACTGGACAAAGTGAAGCAGACACTCAGATTTCACAAGGAAAGACGCGGGAAATAGTTAGAAGGTGCCTGAAACAGTGGAAATACTAGTACATTGAGCCTTAAGATCTGAGGGAGATGGCTGGATCCCAGTGAAATGATGATCAGAGAGCTGAGAAGTGAGTTTGATACTGGCCACATTTTTAATTCATGCTAACTAAATGCGTGGGTATTTGGAAAGGACGTTTGTTAAACATGTAACTTTCTGTTTTATAGGACTCAAATTCCGGTATGAAAATGTGAAAACCCTGACAACTTACGATCACCGACGAGGAAACGAATAGGTATGTGTCCTAAAGCCTTTGAACACATTAGTAGAACCTTAATATCTCTCGTGCAGTGTTGAAATGTCACGTGTTTGTTTCGAAAGAGCTGAGAAAGGTAGGACAGTGGTTAAAATAGAATTGACATTTGTAGAGCTGGTATATATGAAAAAGGTGGATAAACACTTGGAATACACAGGGAATGAGCTTGAATCACAGGACAAAGTGAAGCAGACACTGAGAATTCACAAGGGAATACTAGGAAAATATTTAGGAAGGTGCCAGAAACAGTACAAACACAGGTTCATACATCCTTATTATCTCAAAGGCAGTGTTTCATCCTAGATTAATTGTGTTCGCAGAGTAGATAACTTAGGAGAACACTGGCTACGTTGATGATTCTGTCTACATTTGTTGCGTTTTAGGAAGAAAGAATGTGTAACATAAATTTATGTCCATTGAGCTGATATGACACCATAGAAGTATTCACAACTCTGAGAAATCAAAATGGTAGTAAAGCTAGGATTCCAAGTGGTAATACTTAACATTTAAAGCCGGTATATTAGGCAAAATCTCTAGACATTGTTGGAATTCACAGTGAGTGACCTCGTATCACTGGATAAAAGAGAATCAAACAATGAAATTCACAATGAAATGCTAGGGAAATATTCAGCACGGTGCCTAAAACGGTACAAGTACAGGTAAATAAAGGCTGATTATGTCAAGCGCACTGTTTTTTCCCAGATAAATCGTGTTCACAGAGAAGAGAACTAAGTTGAACACTGGCTACATTTATAGTTCTGTCTCAATGTGCTGACTTAACAAGAGAGGGTGAGACATAAATGCATGTTCATTGAGCTGATATAGCACTAAAGAAGTATTCGCAACTCTTAGATATCAAAACGGTAGTAAAGCTAGTATTCGATGTGGTAATGCTTTACATTGAAAGCCGGTGTATTTGGCGATAATCTCTGAGCATCGTTGGAATTCACGGTCAGTGAGCTCGTATCCCCGGATAAGAGAGATTCAAACAATGAACTTCTCACTGAAAGGCAAGGGAAATATTTGGGCCGGTGCCTAAAACAGTACAAATACAGGTTTATAAAGGCTGATTATGTCAAGCGCACTGTTTCATCCCAGAGAATTCGTGTTCACAGAGCAGAGAACTAACTTGACCACTGGCTACATTTATAATTCTGTGTAAATGTGTTGACTTTTGGGAAGAAAGGAGGTGACACAGGAATGCATGTTCATTGAGCTGATATAACACTGAAGAAGATATTCGCAACTCTTAGGTATCAAAATGGTAGTACAGTTAGTATTAGAAATGGTAATAATTTATATTTAAAGTCGGATTCATTTGGCACAAAAACTCTAGAAATAGTTGACATTCACTGGGAATGAGCTTGAAACACTGGACAAAGTGAAGCAGACACTCAGATTTCACAAGGAAAGACTCGGGAAATAGTTAGAAGGTGCCTGAAACAGTGGAAATACTAGTACATTGAGCCTTAAGATCTGAGGGAGATGGCTGGATCCCAGTGAAATGATGATCAGAGAGCTGAGAAGTGAGTTTGATACTGGCCACATTTTTAATTCATGCTAACTAAATGCGTGGGTATTTGGAAAGGACGTTTGTTAAACATGTAACTTTCTGTTTTATAGGACTCAAATTCCGGTATGAAAATGTGAAAACCCTGACAACTTACGATCACCGACGAGGAAACGAATAGGTATGTGTCCTAAAGCCTTTGAATACATTAGTAGAACCTTAATATCTCTCGTGCTGTGTTGAAATGTCACGTGTTTGTTTCGAAAGAGCTGAGAAATGTAGGACAGTGGTTAAAATAGAATTGACATTTGTAGAGCTGGTATATATGAAAAAGGTGGATAAACACTTGGAATACACAGGGAATGAGCTTGAATCACAGGACAAAGTGAAGCAGACACTGAGAATTCACAAGGGAATACTAGGAAAATATTTAGGAAGGTGCCAGAAACAGTACAAACACAGGTTCATACATCCTTATTATCTCAAAGGCAGTGTTTCATCCTAGATTAATTGTGTTCGCAGAGTAGATAACTTAGGAGAACACTGGCTACGTTGATGATTCTGTCTACATTTGTTGCGTTTTAGGAAGAAAGAATGTGTAACATAAATTTATGTCCATTGAGCTGATATGACAGCATAGAAGTACTCACAACTCTGAGAAATCAAAACGGTAGTGAAGCTAGGATTCCAAGTGGTAATACTTAACATTTAAAGCCGGTATATTAGGCAAAATCTCTAGACATTGTTGGAATTCACAGTGAGTGACCTCGTATCACTGGATAAAAGAGAATCAAACAATGAAATTCACAATGAAATGCTAGGGAAATATTCAGCACGGTGCCTAAAACGGTACAAGTACAGGTAAATAAAGGCTGATTATGTCAAGTGCACTGTTTTTTCCCAGAGAAATCGTGTTCACAGAGAAGAGAACTAAGTTGAACACTGGCTACATTTATAGTTCTGTCTCAATGTGCTGACTTAACAAGAGAGGGTGAGACATAAATGCATGTTCATTGAGCTGATATAACACTAAAGAAGTATTCGCAACTCTTAGATATCAAAACGGTAGTAAAGCTAGTATTCGATGTGGTAATGCTTTACATTGAAAGCCGGTGTATTTGGCGACAATCTCTGAGCATCGTTGGAATTCACGGTCAGTGAGCTCGTATCCCCGGATAAGAGAGATTCAAACAATGAACTTCTCACTGAAAGGCAAGGGAAATATTTGGGCCGGTGCCTAAAACAGTACAAATACAGGTTTATAAAGGCTGATTATGTCAAGCGCACTGTTTCATCCCAGAGAATTCGTGTTCACAGAGCAGAGAACTAACTTGACCACTGGCTACATTTATAATTCTGTGTAAATGTGTTGACTTTTGGGAAGAAAGGAGGTGACACAGGAATGCATGTTCATTGAGCTGATATAACACTGAAGAAGATATTCGCAACTCTTAGGTATCAAAATGGTAGTACAGTTAGTATTAGAAATGGTAATAATTTACATTTAAAGTCGGATTCATTTGGCACAAAAACTCTAGAAATAGTTGACATTCACTGGGAATGAGCTTGAATCACTGGAAAATGTGAAGGAGACACTGAGAATTCACAAGTAAAGACTAGGGAAATATGTAGCAAGGTGCCTGAAACAGTGGAAATATAAGTAAATTGAGCCTTATGATCTGAAGCAGTCGGTTTGATCTCAGTGAAATTATGTTCAGAGAGCTGATAACTGAGTTGGATACTGGGTACATTTTTAATTCATGCTAAATGAGCGGGCATTTGAAAGAACATTGGTTTAACATTTAACTGTCTTTTTCATAGGACTCAAATTCTGTATGAAAATGTGAAAACCCTGACAACTCATAGTCACCGACCAGTAAATGAATAGGTATGTGTCTTAAACCCTTGTAATACATTTGTGGAAACTTAATATCTCTAAATGCAGTGTTGAAATATCAAGTATTTGTATCCAAAGAGCTGAGAATGGTAGGACCGTCTTTTAAATAGTATTTACATTTGTAGTGCTGGTATATTTGAAAAAATAGTGGATAAACACTTGGAATACACAGGGAATGATCGTAAATCACTCGACACAGTGAAGCAGACACTTAAATTTCAAAATGAAAGGCTAGGGAAATATTTAGTAACGTGCTTGAAATAGTGCAAATACAGGTTAATAAAAGCTTATTATCTCACGGGTCCTGTTTCATTCCAGAAAAATCGTGTTCACATAGCAGAGATGTAAATTGAACACTGGCTACATTTATGTCTGTCTAAATGTGTTGAATTATTGGAAGAAAATAGGTGAAATATAAATTGAGGTGCATTGAGCTGATATAATAGTTTTGAATTATTCACTAGTCTTAGAAATCCAAATGGTATTAAAACCTTTATTCAAAGTGGTAATAATTTACATTTAAATTCCGATTTATTTGGTGAAAATCTCTAGAAATAGTTGACATTCACAAGGAATGAGTTTGAATCACTGGACAAAGTGAAGCTGACACTGAGAATTCACTCTGAAATACTCGGGAAATAATTAAGAAGGTGGCTGAAACAGTACAAATACAGGTTCATAAAGTCTCACTATCTCAAGGGCACTGTTTC
This sequence comes from Corynorhinus townsendii, assembly GCA_026230045.1. NCBI lineage: Eukaryota > Metazoa > Chordata > Mammalia > Chiroptera > Vespertilionidae > Corynorhinus > Corynorhinus townsendii. The sequence goes on from JAPDVU010000013.1 coordinate 44,843,770, forward strand.
ATCCTAGAGAAATCCTGTTCAAATACCAGAACAGTGAGTTTAACACTGGGTAGATTTATAATTCTGTCTAAATGTGTTGATTTTTAGGAAGAAAGAAGGTGAAACAAATTTATGTTCATTGAGTTGATATAACAGTCTAAAAGTATTCACATCTCTTAGAAATGAAAATGGTAGTAAAGCCATTTATATCGGACTTTCCATTTAAGTCCGATATGTTTGGCGAAAATCTCTAGAAATAGTTTGAATGCACAGAGAGTGAGCTCGAATCACTGGATAAAAGCGAATCAAACACTGAAATTTACAATGAAAGAAAAGGGATATTTTTAGGAATAGAACAATAGAAATACAAGTTCATTGAGCCCTTAATATCTGAAAGACACTGTTTGATCACTGGGAAATCATGTTCAGAGAACAGAGAACTGAGTTGGATACTGGCTACATTTATAATTCAGGGTAAATGAGTTGGCCTTCTGAAAGAATGTTGGTTAAACAGTAAACTTTCCTTTTCATAGGACTCACATTCCCGTATGAAAATTTGAAAACCCTAAGAACTCACAATAAATGACCAGGGAAATGAATGGGTATGTGTCTGAAAAACTCGAAATACATTTGTAGAACCTTACTATCTCTAGTGCAGTGTTGAAATATCATGTATTTGCATCCAAAGTGCTGAGAAAAGCATAGGAATGCTTCAAGGACTGTGTGAGGGTAACTAACTCATTTCCAAATGTTAGGGAACAGTACAAAGGTGTTTGAAAATACTTGGAAATCACTGGTAGCGTTCAAAGATGCCAGAAAGGAAAATGTCACCGAGGCCAGAATCTTACCTCCACCTTCTTAGCGTTTGTGGAGAGCAGGCCTGAAAAATTCACTTGACACATGGGGGTGGGAGTTGGGGGGGTCGGGGAGGGGGGGAGAGAGAGAGAGTGATAGAGCATGTGCACAGGCACAAAAATGAGTCCCCTATGCAGTCATCATTGTCTCTCCCACCCACCCTCCATTCCCCACCCCCTTGATCTTTATGTCCAGTTGGAGTCTTCTTTTGCTATCTGGGCACTTTGGAATACTGTCTGTGGCTCGCCTGTGCTGCAGCTCGGTGGCCTGAGGGAGGAAAGGAGAAGATTGGGTTGGTCCAGCTATGGAATTGTGCCAGAAGCCAGCAGGGCAGACAGGAGTCAGTCAATATGCAAAAGAGAGTGCCCCCAAGGTATTTCTAAGAGAGTGAGCAAGGGCATGCTGTAGAAAGAGAGCAGCTGGAGTTGTGTTTGCTGGCTGGGTGCTTGCAGGGGATAGGGAGGAGCTGGGGTCCCCTGCTCCTTTGTTTATGTCATGATTTCTTTCCTTCATTTCTTCTTTCTTTTACTCTCTCTCTCTCTCTCTCTCTCTCCCTCTCTCTCTCCTTCCTTCCTTTCTTCTTTCCTTCCTTCGTTCGTTCCTTCCTTCCTTCTTTCTTTCTGAACTCAGGTGAGAACTCTTTGCGTGGAAGTATTTTCTGCTTCAAGAAAGCCTCTGGCAGGACAGGACACAGAGCGGGATATATGGGCCAGGCCAGTCCATTGACCAGAAAATCGAAAGGATCTGTAGTGGCTCTGACTAGCGGCCTTCCTTTAAGAAACAGGAAGACAGGGTAGTTTAGCTCCGGTGCCACCCCCTCCTCCCCGCCCCCCCCACCCCTACCAACGCCACTGCCACTGCAACTCCAGAGGTTTCCAGAACGAACGGAATTCCATGAGCCGGCAAAGCAGCAAGGAAAAGATGATATAAAAACGGCCACCAGCCCTGACAGGTTTGGCTCAGTGGATGGAGCATTGGCCTGTGGACTGAAGGGCCCTAGGTTCGATTCCGGTCAAGGGCATGTACCTTGGTTGCGGGCACATCCCCAGTAGGGGATGTGCAGGAGGCAGCTGATCGATGTTTCTCCCTCATTATTGTTTCTAACTCTCTACCCCTCTCCCTTCCTCTCTGTAAAAAATTAATACAATATATTTTTAAAAAATTAAAAAGTGGCCGCCAGGTGGCGCCCGAAAACTAACGAGGACTTCAGCTGGCCGGCTCCTCCTGTGCTGGCGCCCCCGCCACCCGATATGGAGGGGGAGGTGGGGAGCAGCGGGGTGTGAGTGTGGCCATGGCCCATCTCCTCCCAGACCCCACCTCTCCAGTCGGACCCTGTCGGAGAGTGCCCGTGGCGGGCGGGCTGCAGGCTGGGGGTTGGCAGGGCAGGGCGTCCCCACCTGGTGTTCCCCTCTCCCCCGTCCTCCGTCCCCCCTTCCTCTCCCCACCGAAGGTCTCACCTGTGCGCACGGCCTGGCCGTGGAAGGTGGACTGGAAAAGTTTTGTGGGTTTTTTTTATTCGCGAGGGGGCCGGGGAGGGGGTGTGATAGAGGACCGAGAGGACGTACCCAGAACAGTCTTTGTGGCCCGGGTCCCTCAACACATAAGCCGGGGGGACTCTGAGAGCCTGAACGTGGTGAGTATTCACGGGACAACAAAGGAGGAATTGTTTTCTCTTTTTCTGTCTCCTTTCAGTTTCCTTTCTTTTCTTTTTTGGAATTGAATTTATGGGGGGTGGGGGAGATATCGGTTAATAAAGTGCTACAGGCTTTACAAGGGAATGTAAGAGGATAAAATAAAACTTGTAAATACAGAAGAAGCCTTGCACTGTGGATGAAAAGGGGCCACAGGCTAACCTGACCCACTCCGGGGAGGCCTGTGTGGCGGCCTGGCTGGGCCTTGCAAACTCAAGACTCCTAAAGTGACCACCCAGGCTGTTCTGAAATTTAAAAAAAAATTTTTTTTTTTAAATGAAAAGCAGTCCATAGTGGGTAGTCACGCCCTAGGCCCGGTATCTTCCCTGAGAGACAGCAACTTTGAACTTACTGGTAGCTGAGGCTGTTGTCTTTCTATGCCTCTAGGATCACATTTCTTTGGACTAGTCTAGTGAATGTCAAGGTAACTAGTCACTTCCCTTTTTCCCAGTGCCCAGGGTCCCTCCCAGGGCAGAGACCACAAATTCCCTCACTGTGACGGTAGTATATATATTTTTGAAAAGCTAGGGACGCATGAATAAACAAGTGGAACAACACCTCTCCCTCTCTGTCTCTCTCCTTCCCCCCTTCCCTCCCTCTCCATATTCCTCCTCCTCTCCCTCTCCCTCTCCCTTCACCTCTCTCTCCAAACAAACAAACAAACAAACAAACGACCCTAGCCAATTTGGCTCAGTGGATAGAGTGTCAGCTGGCTGACCGAGGGCCCCGGGTTCGATTCCGGTCAAGGCCACATCCCCGGGTTGCGGGCTCAATCCCCAGTAGGGGGTGTGCAGGAGGGGGCCGACCAGTGATTCTCTCTCTTCGTGGATGTTTCTATCGCTTTCTCCCTCTCCCTTCCTCTCTGAAAATAATAAAGATATATAAACAACAACAACAACACAAATATATTATTACACCTCTATGTAGTAAAAAGCATACTTGTACAATGTTTTGTGTTTCGTGTTATTAAAACAGTGAAATGAAAATGGGGGTGGGGTGGGGGCGACGGGTAGGAGGATAAAAGGGAGAGGTTGACCTTCGCCATTTCAAAATGGCGGTTGCCTAAACTCCCGTCTTTTTTCTTTTTCTTTTTTTTTGCGATATATAGTTTTATTGATTTCAGAATCAATCAGGAATGGAGAGGGAGAGATGGAAACATCCACGCTGAGAGAGAATCATGGATCGGCTGCCTCTTTCATGCCCTCTACTGGGGATCGAGCCCACAACCGAGGCAGGCGCCCTTGACCGGAATCCAACCTGGGACCCTAAGGTCCGCAGGCCGACATCGGTCCACTCTACCCACTGACTGAGACAAACTGTCCAGGGCCACACCTACTTCTTATACTTAGGTGGGTGCAGGATAGACTGTTCACAGGCAACCATACACATGATAACAATGACAATGAAGGAATCTATGGTCTCTGTCCTGGTGCCTCACTGAGGATTTTTCTGTATCTCTCTCTCCTGCCTCCCTTCCTCTCAGAAATCAATGAAAATGTACTAAATTAAAAGAGAGAGAGAGAGAGACAGAGAGAGACAGAGAATGAATAAAAGAAAATGAAAAACAGCCATTCTCCAGAGCATTGTCCCAACCCCTTGAGATTCTGCTTCCCGGCAAGTGTGGACAGTTTGGCTCAAGTGAACGCATAAAAGTTCTCTACAGATTTGAATGTTTTCACGTGAACACGACGTGTACACCTGCTGGTTTCTGATGGTGGGGCAACGGAATCAGACCTCCATGAGGTCTGCTGTGAAACTGTAGAGGATCTGTTTTTGCTGTCAAAAGCCAGGTCACCCTTAGAAAGAGTGCAGGAAAAACAAAATGGGATTTACAAAGAGGAGACAGAATCGAACATAGGGATGCTCCGAGGACTGTGAGAGGGTATCTTCCCCTCTCCTCACTCATACTGCTTTCGGAAAACAATGGAAATGATCCTAAGAGGTGAAGAAGGTTCTGAAGCTCTTGGAGAGACCAGGGCCTGCTATAAAGGGGACGATGGAAAGGTCTGGCCATTTCCTGGCACCACGGGGTTGCATGCTACCCTGCCTGCAGCTAGACCCGGTTTGCCATTCCCAGGGAAGTGAATGGAGAATGAGGCCTTCTCAGATCCCTGTGTCTTTTTCCGTACACGTGAGCCCTTACGACTCCTCAGCTCTAGGCTCCCTGCAAACCAGACAGATTGCCCTGTAATGGCTGCAGAGCCTCAGAGAAAAACATGCTCAGCTAGAGAGACACATCTCCAGAATGGGCGAATAGACTCGTTAGCCCACTGCCAACCCTCGCCAGTGCTCCAGGAATTAAAACAGCACTGTCCCCCTTTGACGATGGGGTCGGTACAGGGTCGGAGGTGTGTGGCTCCAGAATATCAAAGCGCAACACATCCTCTTAGCGCCTCAATTGTTCCGATGCTGGGTTGAGGAGAGAGAGGCAATTGCGGAAAAGCACCTCATTAGGCAGGGGGCGGGCGCTTGCATTGGGTGTGTGTGTGTGTGTTGTTGTTTTTCACCTTTTTGTATACATTACAATCAAAAGAGGAGATGGAAGTGGGTTACATAAACTCCATTGGTGATAGATGAGGGAGGCGAGAGAAAGCAAAGCAGGGCAGGAAACCTCTGGGATTGGATGAAAATGAAAATGAAATGATAGACACATACTCAGCAACTCACTGGATAACAATGAGGGGATTTAAAAAAGAACATTACACCCTAGCCGGTTTGGCTCAGTGGCTAGAGCGTCGGCCTGAGGACTCAGGGTCCCAGGTTCGATTCAGGTCAAGGGCATGTATCTGCGTTGCGGGCACATCCCCGGTGGGGGGGGGGGGGTGCAGGAGGCAGCTGATTGATGTTTCTCTCTCATCAATGTTTCTAACTCTCTATCCCTCCCCCTTCCTCTCTGTAAAAGAAATCCATAAAATATTTTTTAAAAATAAAGATTGACCTTCCTCAGGGAAGGTAGCAGCCTAGGATGTGACTACCCATCATCACTGTTTTTTTTGTTGTTAAACATTGAATTTCAAAGCATCCCTTGTGGTCTCTTTTCCATCCACAGATGGATGGATGTGTCCTCTCTCCCTCCCTCCCTCCCTCTGCCCGCCCACCCACCCGCTTTCCATGGGAAATCCTCAGTCTCATATCACACAGTCACTGGTGATTTCACTCACTGCCCCCTCCCATTGAAAAAGAGGAAGAAAAATGGACAAACCTGTTTGAGCCGCACAGGCCGCAACCGTGAATGAAGTGGGCGCACATATGTGCGTATGTGGCATCTGTCAACAATGTAAGAAATATTACAACCTGTGAAGAATTTTTGTGAGTGTCTTTGAGCCAAACTGTCCACAAATGTCCCACGCATGCACGCAGGGAAGCACAATCTCAACGGTTGGAGATAACGTTCCCAAGAATGGAAATGTCGGCGCCCCCCCTCCCCGTCCCCGCCCTTTATCTTATACACTGCAATCTAAAGTGGAGATCGTACGTGGGTGACATGAAATCCATTGGTGATATTTTATGGTGGCGGGAGAAAGCAAAGCTGGGAAACCTCTGGGATTGGATGCAAAGTCAAATGATGGACCAAGACTTCTTGTACCTTAAGTGGGTGTAGGCTAGTTCATAGTCAATCATGAACTCAGTCACCGTGACGGGATCTGTGATATTCACAGAGCCGTGCCTGTGATTCCAGGGGTCTGGAAAAGATGGAGAATCCCTTTGACATTTCAAAGATGTGTGATGATGGATTCAAGAAAGAAAGAAGGAAAGAGATAGGCAGGCTCTGTCAGGGAAGATGACGGCCCAGGACAGGATCAACCACCCCAAAGTGATTTAAGCTGATTTTAGTCTGTAAGGCCAGCACGCATGGCCTCCCCTGAGCTTGTCGGTTTTATCACAGTATTTTGTCCCTTTTCACCACCACCACCATCCCACCACCTCCCTGTTCTCCGACTCCCCAAACACACACACACACACACACACACACACACACACACACACACACACACACACGAGTACTCTCATTGGGCAAACCATGGTGACTCTAAAGTCCTGATCCCGACCCCTGACCCTGGGAGTTGTATTAAAAATCAAGCTAAAGGAATATGAGTGTAAACTGTAGGCTTATCAAAGGTTCAAAGGAGGTCTGTGTTTACCACCATTTAAAGAAAACAAACCAAGAAAGAGATGAAAGGTCAAAACACCCTCTCTTGGACTGGGAGTGAGAGTGTTCCTGCATCTGTCCAAGAGGGTCATCTGCAGTGTGAAAAGACAGGGTTCTTTTGGCAACGGGATATTTTCTTCCTCTCAGGGATCATGAGAAGCATCCATGACAGTAAGGGGGTGGGCGCTGTCATTGTAAAGGCAGGGAAGGAGAGCAGGGAGAGCTATGCCATTTGAAGGCACACCCTATCTGCTTTTCCTTTGACAGCATGTACACAATGAATTCATGTTTCGTTTGCAACCGCATTACTTCTTGAGTCTCCTCCTCCTCCTCCTCCTCCTCCTCCTCCTCCTCCTCCTCCATCCCCCCTGTGGCAGCAGCAGAGGGCTGTTGTTTCCAAGTTTTCGGTTGATACTCAGGTGTAGGACAGACGTATGTACGTACGTATGTATGTATGTATGTATGTATGTATGTATGTATACTGTCTGAGGGTCGCTGGGGTGGGGGGAGAGGGAGGGCTTTAAAAGCTTCTCTCTCTCTCTCTCTCTCTCTCTCTCTCTCTCTCTCTCTCTCTCTCCCCCTCTCCCTCTCCATCTCCTCTCCTAGAATTCAACAAGGACAGACTTCCCAAGATGCGGATGAAGGGCCATCGGTTAGACTTTAGGAATTTCCTTGAAGCGAGCACACCCATCACTGTGCCGCCACCAATGCCAACACCAACACAGCCTGGAAACATCCCTACAGGGTAGGTAGTAATAGAAACAGGAACGGTAAGCATTGCAACATGTTTTCTGGGGATTTGTGTCTTTTAGAGACCTAGAAATGCATAACGCTGTGATAAGTTTGCCACTTCACCAGTGCATTGTAAGCTATGTAAATGTGGAATCATGGTAAGAATGTACTATTGTATGTGGGCTGTACATTAAAATGAAGAAACAAAGGAAGGAACAAATAAATAAATAAATAAGCAAGCAAATAAATAAATGAATAAGTAAATAAGTAAGTGAGCAAATACATACATACATACATACATACATACATGAACGAATAAAAAATAAAAAATAAACAATAAATAAAAAATAATAAATAAATAAATAAAACAGCCCTAACCGGTTTGGCTTAGTGGCCAGAGCTTCGGCCTGTGGACCAAAGGGTTCCAGGTTCGTTTCTGGTCAAGGGCATGTACCTAAGTTGCGGGCACATGCCCAGTAGGGGGTGTGCAGGAGGCAGCTGCTCACCCCCAACTGCCCCTCCTGCCTGTCTGCTTGCCCCTAACTGCCCCCCCCCACTGACTTGATCACACCCAACTGCCTTCCCCTCCTCGCCTGATCGCCCCTAACTGCCTCTGCCTTGGCCCTACCACCATGGCTTTGTCTGGAAGGTCTCCTGGTCTAATTAGCATATTACCCTTTTATTAGTATAGATTCTTTATTATATTAGCAGATAACCTGCTAATCTTTAATAATAAAACTGTAATATGCAAATCAACTGAATGACTATTCGGACGACCACACTATGACACCCACTGGCGCCAGGCCACCCAAGGCAGGTGCAATGCGATTGGTCTGGGACTGGCCATTGCCTCATGATTGCACCGCAGAGGGAGGCCCAGCCCACCGACCAGTGGGCTCGGGCAGGTGGATGGTGCCTCCCTCTGTGGGGCGAGATGGATCAACCATAAGCCTGGCTGATGGCTGAGAGTGTAGCAGCGGTGGCGGGAGCCTCTCCCGTCTCTTCAGCAGTGCTAAGGATGTCTGACTGCCTGAGGAGGGGGCCTAAGCTGGCACATGGACATCCCCTGAGGGCTCCTGGGCTGCCAGAGGGATGTCTGAGTACCAGCTTAGGCCCGCTCTCTGGGACCAGCAGGTGGACATCTCCCAAGGGGTCACAGGCTGGGCTGAGGAACCCCCCCGAGTGCACGAATTTTCATGCTCTGGGCCTCTAGTGAATGCTATAAAATATTTTTATAGGGAGACCACATTCCCACCACCTTTATTACATTGCTACGATTGTACCATTTTATTATTAATTACTAGAGGCCCAGTGCATGAAATTAGTGCACTGAGGGGGTGTCCCTCAGCCCAGCCTGCACCCTTTCCAATATGAGACCCCTGCGGGATTGGGCCTAAACCGGCAGTCAGACATCCCTCTCACAATCTGGGAGTGTTGGCTCCTAACCACTTGCCTGCATGCCAGCCTGATCACCCCCTAACCATTCCCCTGCTGGCCTGATTGATGCCTAACTGCTCCCCTGCTGGCCCAATCGCTTCCAACTGCCCTCCCCTGCTGGCCTGTTTGCCCCCAAATGCCCTCCCCTACCATTCTGATTATCCACAACTGCCCTCCCCTGCCGGCCATCTTGTGGTGACCATCTTGTGGCAGCCATCTTGTGACAATGTGGGGGCGGCTATCTTGTGATGATGTGAGGGCATCGCTTGAGGGCGTGAGGGCCACCTAGGCTTTTATTAGTATAGATTGTTTTAATCTTTTATGCCTAATTTATTAGTCAAACTTTATTTATTTTTTAAATATATTTTTAACAGAGAAGAAGGGAGAGAGATAGAGAGTAGAAACATCGATGAGAGAGGAACATCGATCAACTGCCTCCTGCACGCCCCCTACTGGGGATGTGCCTACAACCCAGGTACATGCCCTTGACCGGAATCGAACCTGGGACCTTTCAGTCTGCAGGCTGATGCTCTATCCACTGAGCCAAACTGGTTTCGGCTTATTAATCAAACTTTATAAAAGGTAGGAAGTAACCATTTTGGAAGTCTCAAGTCCCCTGAAGTCTTGCACTTCCAGGGACAAGCTTAGAAAGCACATGGTGGTTAATGTCAGTCAATTTCAGTCCTCAGTACAATAATAGTTCCCACTATCACCCAAGCACCATGGCAGGCAAGTCTACATATGTCCCTGAGGCACCATGCACACAGTTTGTGGAGGAGCCAGACCTGGGGAAAAACAGCATCCTCCAAATACTAGTGCTCTCATCACTGCTTGCTGCTGATGAGTAAATACGAGCAGACAGAGAGCAGGTGGTCATTGTTCTTGTGCCTTCCCCCATTGTTGCAAGCGCCTCCCTGTCTATATAAAGTGATTCCCAAGGGTTTCAAAGGGCCAGTGCCTTTTTCCCCATTATTTTTCTCTTTTTGTCTTTTGGGACTCAGACATTAAAGACTAGGACATACAAAAAGCAATTATGCCTACAGGAAAAATTAGAAAGTGGTCATACATGCCTAGGGGAAGGCACAGGCTCAGAAAATATTTGGGAAGACCTTAAGTCTACGCCTCAGAAAGATCTTTGTCAGAGACAACCTAATACAATAAAACAACAACAACAAACCAGAACACTCTAAGGAAGAGGGAGAGTCTGCCAGAGTTATTTACATTATTAAATCCAAATGTCCAGTTTTCAACAAAACAATTACAAGGCATACAAAGAAACACAAACTATGGCCCCTTCAAAGGAAGAAAATAAATCAACAGAAACTATTCCTGAAAAAGACCTGATAGCAACTCTACTAGACAAAAAGTTTAAAACAACTACCTTAAGGACCCTAAAACATTAAAGAAAGATGTGAAGAAAGTCAAGAATGTGAGTTATGAACAAAATGAAACATCAAAAAAGAGATATAAAACCTAAAAAGAAATGGAAAAGAAAGTCTGGAGCTGAAAAATACAATCACTGAAATGAATTCACTAAAGGTAATCAAAGGTAGATCTGAGCAAACAAAAGAAACAATCAGAATTTTAAAATAGCATAATAAAAATTATCTAATCTGAGGAATGGAAGGACAAAGATTGAAGAAAAGTGAACAGAGCCGAAGGGACCTGTGGAAGACCAATGTATATGGACACCAACATATACATTGCGGGAGTCCAGAAGGAGAAGAGAAAGAAAAATGAGCAGAAAAAATACTTGAAATAATAGTAAAAAAAAGTCCCAAATTTGATGAAATACATGAAGATCAGTATAAAAAGGCTCAAGAAATTCCAAGTAAGATGAATTCCAAAAGAACCATGCCAAGACAGAATAAAATCAAATTTTCAAAAGGAAAGGACAAAGAGATAACCTTGAAGAAGCAAAAGAGAAGGGACTCAACATACAAGGGATCCTCAACAAGAGTAGATTTCTCAACAGAAACTTCAGAGGTAAAAAGGCAGTGGGCCAATATTCTCAAAATGTTTAAAAAACCTGCCATCCAGTGATTCTATAGCCAGCAAAATTGTCCTTCAAAAGTGAAAAAGAAATTAAGACATTCCCAGATAAACAAAAGTAATGCTCAAGGGAGACCTGCAGGATGAAACAAAAGGACATTCAACAGTAACTCAAAGCCATATGATGAAAGAAAGAATTATTTACTTAATAAAGGGAAATACATGGCAGTAATATTGTAACAACAGTTTTTGTTTTCTATATGATTTAGGAAACTAATACATTTTTTAAAAACACTAATCTAAAAGCTAGTATTATGATAACTTTGGTTTGTAATTACACATTTTGTTATCTACACAATATGAGAGAGTAATGCATTTATTTGTTTACTAGAGGCCTGGTTCAGGAATTCGTGTACAGGTGGGGTTTCTCTGCCTGGCCAGTGATTGGAGCCATCTCTCTCAGTCCTGATCGGGGCCGGTGGCCAACCTCCCACAGCCCCTCACCCTGAAGGGGCCGCTGGAGTTTGGTCAGCCAGAAGGAGGGGCCACGAGAGATTGGCTGGCTGAGGGCAAGAACGGCAGTAAGGCTACCCAGCCCCCTCATCGGGGCTGATCAGGGGGGCCGGCTGGTCAGGGGAAGGGACCACAGGAGGTTGGCCAGCTACAGGAGGTTGGCTGTGGGAGCTGACTGACCACCAGGGGACAGCTCCTGCGTTGAGCATCTGCCCCCTGCTGGTAGTGCATGTTATACCAACCAGCACCTGCCATTCGGTCAATTTGCATATTAGCCTTTTAGGCCTGTGGGATTGGCCGAAACCAGCTCTCTGACATTCCCCAACGGGTCCCAGAATGCGAGAGGGCACAGGCGCGGCTGAGGGACCCTACCAGTGCACAATCGAGGCCAGGGAGGGACGCGGGAGTTTGACCAGCCAGAGAGGGACCACAGGAGGGCTCCAGGGCATGTCCACCCATCTCATTCTGTCCCGATTGGCTGGACCCCATCAGCAAGCTAACCTACTGGTCAGAGCATCTACCCCCTGGTGGTCAGTGCATGTTATAGTGAGCGATTGAGTGGCCTTAGCATATCATTAGCATATTATGCTTTGATTGGTTGAACCAACAACCAGACACTTAGCATATTAGGCTTTTATTATATAGGATGTTTTTTGGGCAAATCATGTAAAAAGATATAGGTTTTGACATCAACAACCAAAGGGGTGGGCATGGAACTATGAAAGGAGTAGAGTTTGTATATTATTAACACGTTAAATGCCCTGTCAGTCACCTGCGACTAACACTATACTTTCCATCCTTAAGACAAAACAGGCTGGGTGCTTAACGTGTTAATATTAAGCTGGCATAATTCAAATGAGATTGTTATAACTTTAGGAAATTCAATATAATCCTTGTGTTAATCACAAAAAAATAGCTATAGAACATATATAAGAGGAAATAAAAAGCAATTTAAATGTTCTACTATGGAAAATAAACTAAACATAAAAGAAGACAGTAATGCAGAAAAAGAGAGAAAGGCATCTATAAGGCATATAGAAAACAAACAGTAATATGACAGAAGTCCTAGCTCATCAGTAATTACTTGAAATGTAAATGATTTAACTTTCCTAATCAAAAGACAAAATCTGAAGAATAGGAGGAAAAATCCATGATCCAATTATACACTGCCTGTAAGAGACTCATTTCAGATCCAAAGACAAAAGGGTTTGGAAGTGAAAGGATGGGGAAAATAATCCATCCAAATGATAACCAAAGGACAGCCAGGAATGGCTGCACCAGAGATTCCCAGCGTGAGGCACATGCCCACAGGAAGGCAGTTTGATTGTTAAGCGGGGCAATTTGAGAATGAGTTCCTCACGGTGCATTTCTTGCCTTTCTTACTGTTGTAGGGGCCTCACACACAGTGTATAAATACATGTTGTGACATATTTATGCATTTCAGCTCAGTTCTCTATTATATGTTTGGAAACTTCATTTGCTATTTTTTCATGTCACTTCATATTATTATTAGTTTTTAAACAATTTCTTAGTGATTGCTTCCTCAGTACAACTGTCCTTTTGTTCTTTAGGACCCGGGCAGCTTGGAGAGTCCCGTTTCTTTTCCTGTTTACTAAGGAGCTTTTCCTTCTCTGTTCACCTGTTTTTTACTTTTGTTTCTCTGGAACCATCTGGTCATGGCAGGTGCGGGTGTCCCGCCCAAGCCCTGGGGGTGCTTCCTGGTGGATATAGGCCCAGCCCAGCACACAGGTGCCGCTCATGCTCAGCCCCCAGCCTCCTGTCCCTCTGCCTCAGGGCACCCGCTGGGAGTGAATTATGCCCCTTAGTTCCCTACCCTGGGCCGCAGCCTCCAGGCAGAATAGCTGCTGCAGCCCTGTCCTCCCCAACCCCCCCAGTTGTTTCCCTGACTCACACTCCTGTGTGATCCTTCCTCTTGGTCATGCTTCGTCCTTCCTCCTAATAGCGTGTCCAGGAGCCCTGACCTCAGCTCCTGCTTCTAGGGAATCTGCCTGAGAAACTGGTGCACCTACCGCTTGCAGGGAAAATGGATGCTTCAAAGTAAAACACATTTTCCCTCTCATTTTGGACTTTTCCTCTAATTCCCGGTATTAGCCATAGCTTCTGAGCTTTATGAGAGTATGAGTGACTAATGTGTCTCATTCGTTTAGAATTAAATGGTGACTGCTATGGAAGGAGACCTAGCACTGTTACAGAGAACCGGAATACACCAAGCTGCTCGGAGAGTTTGGAGTCACACCATGATTATTACGTGATCAGAGAAAAATGCCTTTCAAATTCTGGGCAAAGCTACAAACAGAACTTCCCTTTTTATTGAAGAGCCAGTCCCGTGAGCTTAGTGGTTATCTCGCTGCTCGCCTTGAAAACAACAGGGGTTAGCCTTCTCAGCACTTGGCCAAGGAGGTGGTGGTGGGGGTCATTAAGACAGAGATCTGGTCCCCTGTCTCCTGAATGGCCCCCCATGCCTTTGGGCTTCACTGTTGAAGAACTACTCCCTTGGGTTTTAAAGGGTCGCTGGGCCTTAGCGAACCTCTGAATGATGTGACCTTGTGAGGTTTAGAAACACAGTTGACCCTTAAACAACGCAAGGGTCAGGCGCGCCAACCCCTGCACAGTCAAACACCTGCATTGACTTCTGATCCCTCCAAGCCAACTCCCGGTCGCCTGCTGTTGATGGGAGCCTTACCAATAACAAACAGTCAAGTAACGCACATTTTGTATGTTACATGTTACAGACTGTGTTCTTCCAATAAAGTGAGTTAGAGAGAAAATGTTATTAACCAGGTAACTGCCACGCGTCCAAAATGGAAACCATCCCCACTGTGTCTGTAGATGCTTATGGCATACAAAAGGTTAAGAAAGTCATAAGGAATAGAAGATATTTTATAAAAAGCTGCGTATACGTGGACTTGCCCAGTTCACACCAGGCTTGCTTCAAGGTCACCTGTAAAGGGTTAAGTAGGCAGCCAGGTGGTGGTGATGGGGAGGGGATCTGCCTGTGCGACCAGTGCAGCACTAGTGGCCCGGATGGGACTACTCAGAGATGCCCCGGTCACATCCCTGTTCCTTCTGTTTCTGTGGCTCCATCCCACGGGGCTTTTCTTCTCTATTGAAACGGGAATTTTTAGGTGTGAAAAAGACAGGTCTAGGAGCTCACAGAAATTTTAGAAGTTAAGGGGACCATGACAAAAACACAGGGCTGCAGAGCAGCAGAAGTTATATTTCCATAGAACAGTGGAGCTGAAAAGCTGCATCAGGTGTATTTCCATTGGATTAGGGAGCTGGGAACAGCTGAAGGTCTACATTTGCAAAATAAAGGGAAGGAGCCCCTCATCCAGAAGGAGAGGAAAGCCAAGGGGAATAGTAAAACAATAAGGAAGGACAGGGAGAACCTCACGTGTCCCCTGTGAGGTTCAACCTTGGACCTCAGGAGTTACTATAGTAACCAGTCTAAGGGAGTAGTGGCCAGCTTTTATAGGCCCCAGCGAAAAGGGACTCAGCGGGGACCCTTTCCCCTCCCCACATGGGAGTGTATGCTGTGGGAGTCTCTCCCTCCCCACGCAGGAGTCTGTGCTCTGGGAGTCTCTCCCCTCCACATGCGGGAGTCTGTGCTCTGGGAGTCTCTCCCCTCCACCTGCGGGAGTCTGTGCTGTGGGAGTCTGCATTTGTTATTTCATACATTTCCACCTTCTGTCTGTGGATTCATTCTTCAACTCTGATGCAGAAAGAGCCCAGGAACCATCTGGCCCAGGGGCACACAGAGTGTTCCAGTCCAAAACTCCCGCTTCTCTATGACCCGGTACTCCTCTCAGCCCATGAAGCTGTTGCAGAACCAAAGAACACCAAGGACGCTTCTTTCAGAGAAATGGAGGGACACTGTTTAATACGCTGGCGGACTCAGGGAACAGCCCTCTAGATCTGAGTGAAGGAACACGCATGGGGCCCTGCCTTATATTCCTCCCTCCCTCCCTCCCTCCTTCCTTCCCTCCTTCCCTCCCTCCCTCCCTCCCTCTCTGTGATCTTTGTCCCACAAAAATGGATTATGCTTCTGGTCCTTTTCGAGGGCCTTGCAAAAAGGCCCCCAGGTGTTGGGGGGATCTCCAGGCCATATCTGATGGTCTGGCCTGGCGCTAGCATTAATAATCCTCCTCCGGGGCAGTGCACTGTTCACAGTAACAGGTTCTGGGAGACCAGTATCTGGGAAGGAGAGAGGGACTTAATTATAGTTTATCAGGAATGTACACTGAGCTTGCTGGCTTGGATTCAGGTCACTAGCTCCACGTATCAGGGTTACATTGGAATTAGTCCTTTTTAGCCTTCTCAAAGGGAGCACCACAGTGAAAGAGTTAGAGCAGAATTAGATGGAGAGGGGAGGGTGAGAGAGGGAGGAATGGGCTGAAACAAACCGAAAATGTGTTTTGCAGGAAACAAGAAGCAGAAAAACATGAGGGATAGCAGAAACACAGGGTGTTTTGAAACAAGAGTGTTTTTCTTGCAAGTGACAGACAATGTTGCAAAAAGGCCAGGAACCCATCAGAGAGCTGCACCACAGGGAGCTCCTTAGCTGATATCAACAGCAAGCAGAAGGCTGGGGGCAGCCCATGTGAATCTCAGTCCAGGAGATAAGACCTGGGGCCAATTCCTGCTCACAGTTCAGTATCAACAGTTTGTTTGAAATACAGTTCCCCTGGGCCCATGCTACAGTTCTAGCTGGTAGGGGAAGGGCAGCTGTAAGAATGGAATCTGTTGTTTATAAGCTATCTGTGAACATAAAAGGCTAAGCGGCTGTCCGACCAGCGGTAGCTATGATGTGCACTGACCACCTGGGGGCAGACGCTCAAAGCAGGAGCTGCCGAGCTGCAGTGGCAGAGGTGGTTCTCGGGTGATGTACCCGGGAACCAGAGAGGAGGGAGCCTGATTTCTCACAGGGCCATGCGATTCCACCCTTGGCCATGTGTTATGTTGTTGCAGGGACACTGTCAGCCCCATATCTGGTTTACTGCTGAGCTGTGGTGACGGTAGACACCCTTCTAGCTGCAGCGCCGCCCCAGGAGCAGCCCGCCAGGGAGGGACCATGGGAGGTTGGCCCCAGGGCATGTCCGGCCCATCTCACCCAGGCCCACCCCACCAGCCACCTTCTAATTTCTTTTCAATGTACATGAATCCATGCACTGGCCACTAGTTCACTGTGTTAGCTGTAGGAAAGTGATGGTTCTTGCAGACCCTGGGGCACTGGAGGACGTGCTGCAAGAAGACAAGCAGGGCTCTAAACATCTGGTGTTGGGAGACGGGGGGGTGGGGGGGGGGCGTTACTCAGAGAAGAAGATGCATTTTAAGTGCAGGTCAAAGGCAGGGCTTATCTCAAGGGAAACCACATTCCAGGCCATCTTTGTGGGTTCCTGGGCCCATCTTTGCGAGGAGGATAGTGGAAAACAGACCCTGGGACTCACTAGTGTTAGACGTTTCCCACCCTCTAGCCCTATGGTAAGGGCTGGTTTGAAATGAAATGTCAGAGCGGTTTATTTCAGGGTATTACGCCTGCTGCTCTCTGGTTGCGGGCCATGGGAGTAAAAGCACCACAAAGATTCAGCCTGTCTCTTCGCATTGACTCACTTGGGTAGCGAGAGGTAGTAGGGCCTCTCTGTCTGCGTCACTTCTGGCTGCACCTTCCTAGGGGAAGGAGCAATGTTTGTCACCTTTTGATGCTTCCCTTTTCCCAGCATGAGTAAGGCACTCAGCACATGTCTGTCATCAAGTGAATGGAGTTGGCCTTTTTTCTAGGTAGGATTGTATTGTACTTTTCACTTCACATTTTAACAGAAGATGGGAAGGGGCTATGTAGACGGAACAAATTCTTAAATGTATATTGCATATTACATGCTGTGTATTGAGGTTAATCTGAACACTCACAACCTGCAGAGAGAGGAGGGAAATTCTGGATATTGGTGCTGGGTAAATGCCATCACATTGGTCTCACCCAAATGAACAAATCATACATTGAAGAGTAAGAATGTCCATTGCATTGTTCACAGCCCTCCAGGAGGACACGGAAGCTGCCAGTGGCCTGTGGAGCAGCGTTCTCCTCTGCCTCACAGAGCCTGGCGAGAGTGGGTCTCGTTCCCACGCTCTGGTTTCTAGAGCTCCATGAAGAATGACAGCGAGGTGCTGGCCATGTTCTTCTCAAAGGGCTCGTTCCACTGCTTGTTCTGAGCTTCTCTGAACTGACTTTTCCAACCTCCCAGGACTCCTGAGAAGAGCAGCGTAATAATATCTTTATGAACTTTGACCATTGTTTGTTTGGGTAATCCCTTTCCTCTCAATACTTAGGTTTCTCCCATAACATCAGCTCATCGTCCTGCTGCATTGAATGAGAAGTGAAGCTACAGGTCATACTCCCCAGGGCAAAGTGAGGCCCTTGTAAGCAGGGAGCTGTGTTTTGAGCACTGGGGAGGGGCTGCAATCCAGGTCCCAGTTCTCTGACTCTCGGCTTTGGATCCTGAGCTCTCTCACCCACAGTTCTTTGTGGCCCCTCAGGATACCTCACAGTTTATGTAAGTTCACTGGATCTCGTTTTCTTGTCTTCTCTTTCTGGGTCGCTGAGCACTGATGTGAGTGGCTGCCTCTTCAGAGTAGCTTTATTTGTAGCTTTATTCAGACAGAATTCATAGTTAAATACAAGTGAGAATTCTCCTTTCCAACCTGGATTATCATTGCTGTTAACATATGAATAAGTTCAAGCAATCTGTACTAATAAAGGGGTAATATGCTAATTAGATTGGACGTCTTCTGGATGTCCTTTAGGACATTCTTCTAGACAAAGCCACAGTGGCTGTAAGGGGTGAGGGCCGGCAGCCATAGCGGCTGTGAGGGCCATTCTAGCGCCGAGGTCCCTTTTACAGAGGCTGTGGGAGAAGGCGCCGCAGGAGAAGACAGAAGGGAGAAGGTGGCAGTTAGGCATTAGGGGGATCAGGCCAGGAGGGGAGAGCAGTTAGGCAGTTAGGGGGATCAGATTGGCAGGGGAGCAGTTAGAGGCATCAGGCAGGCAGGCAGGTGAGCGGTTAGGAGTAAGTGGTTCGGATTGCAAGAGGGATCCCAAATTGGACAGAGTGCAGGCCGGGCTGAGGGACCCCCCCCCATCCCATGCATGAATTTCATGCACTGGGCCTCTATTCTATCTATGTAAAAGGCTAATGTACTAAGTATTCTTCCCACCTTCCCACTGGTCCTGTCACTATGACGACTTGCTTTATAGCCAAGTGGAAATGCTTTGCACTTTAACCAAATGTCTGTAAAGCATTTTCCTGTGCCTCATCTCATTTGATCCTCACAGAAGCTCTGGAGTAGGTAGATAGGAGACTTGTTGGAATCCTATTTTCTTTTCATTAGCCAGAAAATGGAGATTTAGAAAGTTTAGAAACTTGACCCAACTGAAGAGATGTAAGAAATGGTGGACGTTGAAAATGACTTCAGGTTTTCTCACTGCAGAGAATATAGTCAGACACTGCTGCAGTAAAATATTTTACCCTTTGTTCTCCCTGTGTGATCCATAATAATAACCTGCTTTGTGTTGATATTTACTGCTGTGTTGCTGATAATTACCTGAAAGAGAAGTTGGGGTGCTTCACTGGGCTGTAAAAAGTTTGGCTGAATCAGAAAGCAGGTGTAATGAAGCAAGTTTATTCTATGTCTATAAAAGGTTCAATGGACTTGCGCATGCACGGTACTTACAAAGCTCTCGCTGGTGCCAGTCACATGCGTATGTTTCCAGCTGTCATTGTCAATAGTGAATTTGGTTGACACTTCTATTATAGAGAAAGGGTGAATAGCGATATTAAAATATTTCTTCTAATTAATATCCTTTCAATGTGCACGAATCCATGCACTGGGCCACTAGTATAATAGAAAGGATTGGTAGAGTTGTTTAACTTTGGTTCATGCTTATGCAATAGATTATTCATTCATATCTTTAGCTTCAATAACTAAAAATGGTCAGAGAGACCATAGAAAGTGATTTCTCTCCTGATTGCTCCACACTGTCTGATTCATTTAAGCCAAGCACGTCAAACTTGCTGCCCATGGGCTATATGTGGCCCACAACCAATATTTTTGTGGCCGAGCCAATATAAAGGTATGTAAGAAACATTTTAATAAAAATGTAGTAACTTAATTTTTACAATATCCTGTTATACATAACTGGGGGCCCAGTGCACGAATCCATGCACCTTGAAAGGAACTGTGGGCCACGAGGCTGTGGTGGGCACAGGGGCGGGTCTCGGTCCATCCTCTGTGACCCCACCCGACCCCTCCCGCTGCAGCCCAGGTCCCCTGTCTGCCGCAGCCCCGCTCCTGCCTCCACTTCTCACACCCACTGATGGTGCCAGCCCAGCTCGCACCTGCAGCCAGTACTAGCAGCGGGTGCAAGTGGGGCCGTTTCCAGCAGTGGGTGTGAGCGGCAGCTGCCAGGCCCAATAGCCTCTCTGGAGTGGGAGGAGGTGGAGAAGCCCCCAGGGGCGATTGGGGCCAGGAGCCGCCACTCGCAATGAGTGATCAGGGCTGATGCAGGGGGCCAGCAGTGGGTGCAAGTGGGTCTGGTGCCAGCAGCAGGTGCAAGGGGTAGGCAGGACCTTGGTGTGCAGGAGCAAAGAATTTTCAGTAACCAACAGAGACTCACCCAGATGACAGCGCTCTTGGTCTGGCTCCCCCACCTACCTGCTCCACCATACTGCTGTAGCCGGAGCCCACTATGTTCGGTGCATGCCCCCTGGTGGTCAGCACACGTCATAGCAACTGGTTTGGTTGTTCCTCTGTTTAGTCTATCTGCATATTAGCCTTTTATTATGTAGGATTAGAGGCCCGGTGCACAAAATTTGTGCACAGGGCATGGTTCCTCAGCTGGGCCTGCACCCTCTTCAGTCCGGGACCCTTCAGGGGATGTCTGAGTGCCACTTTAGGCCCTACAGGATCAGGCCTAAACCTCTCACAACCCTGGACCGCTGGCTCCTAACTGCTCACCTGCTCACCTGCCTGCCTGATCGCCCCCTAACTGACTCCCTGATGGCCTGATAGCCCCTAACTGCCTCTGCCTTGGTCCTGCCACTGTGGCTTTGTCCAGAAGGATGTCCAGAAGACATATGGTCTAATTAGCATTTTACCCTTTTATTAGTATAGATTATTAATAATGAACTATAATGTCCACTAATGACTGGTTACTATAATCATGCTACATTTATTTACCTTATGCGCCTTACGCTCAAGCACACCATTTCTCTCTACTAATATCAGCAGCGAATATTTTAGCAGCTGATAGCGACGTCATTAGCCTTGGACTGACTTGTTTGGTGTGTGCAACAGGAAACATTTTACTTTAGGAGAACCAGAAAAATGGGTTTATTTGCATTACACTTATTAATCTGTGCAGTTATTCAGTGTCTAGAAGTTACTGTTTAAGATAAAATATTAATTTTTATTAAAATGTTCTATTATTTTATGTTAACAAGGACTCATTTATTTCAGCCCTTTGTATTTTGCATGTCTCTATCGAAATCTACGTTTCTATGAAAATGGAAGCTTTTGGGTTTTTTTGCAGCCACATACACGTAAACCTTGTTTATCTGGCCTGTGTAATGTGCTCCTGTGCTTCCAGGGGGCAGTGTATGCTTTCCTTTGTGGTTCCCCACGTTTCTCTGGGAAACAAGCCACCTGGCCAGCTCTTTCGCCTGCTCCGGCCTTAAGGAACCCATCTCGGAAAACACTGGGCCTAGGGATTCACTTGAATGTCAGGGAACCTTTTTAAGAATTGAGCGTGGATACATCACCTTTTCTCATGAAGGAGAAAGACAGTGATTCATTTTTGCATCATTGATGTAGTTGGTCCTGGGGTTCCTTTTCATGACATCGAATGAAGTGTTACAGACAACGTTGTCTAAAACCTCACTCCCCATTCATGGCCCTTAGGACTGAGCACAGTTCTCAGCCAGAGGCACGCGGCCCTGCATGATCTGGGCTCAGCTGGCTCTTATGTCCTCTTGAGCCCTCCTCTGCAGCAGCATTGTTTGGCGGTTCTCATCTCTGTGGCCATTGCTTTCAGGGTGTCCTGCTCTGCCCTCCTCTCTTAACCCAGGAGGCCTTACTGACGGGCATCACGAGGCCTTTGCCTCTCCTCTAATCGCGTGCACATATGCAGGTGTGGCTTTGACAGATGTGAAGACGCGACTGCCTGCAGAGCCTCAGTGGGGTGTGTGATTATTGAAATGGAAAAGCCTTTAATTTAGATGTTGGAGGGTTTTAGAGGCCTACGTTCATTCTCACTTCGTTCACTTTTTCTTGCCATCTTCTTTCATTGCTCTAAATTGCATATATTTATGAAAAAATTTGTTCTCAACACATACCACTCTCCTAAGCTACATGCTTATCTATTGACATCTGAATGCCCTTCAGGCATTTCAGATTGAATGGGTTAAAAATTAAATTCATATTCAGAGAAACTTACTCTTCCTCCTTCATTCACTGTTTTCATTAATGGTACCACTGAAACAGGAATTTTTAGGGGTGAAAAAGACAAGTTTTAGGAAATTTTAGAAATTAAGGGGACCATGGAGGAAGCACAGGGCTGCAGCGCAGCAGAAGGTATATTTCCATAGAAAAGGGAAGCTGAAAAGCTGCAACAGGTGCATTTCCATAGAATGAGGCAGCTGGGGACAGCAAAAGGTCTATATTTACAAAATGAAGAGAAAGAAGCCCTTCAGCCAGAAGGACAAGAAAGCCCAAAGGAAATAGGAAGACAATAAGGAAGGTGGGGAGGGGAGAACTTCACATGTCCCTTGTGAGGTTTAACATGTGAGGTTCTACGTTTGAGCCCAGGAGTTGCTATAGTAACCAGTCCAAGGGAGTAGTGGCCAGTTAGGGGGAATGTCAGGACACCGGGATCTGCAGCCTTTATAAGCTGCGGGGAAACGGGACTCAGCAGGACCCTTTCCCCCTCTCCACATGGGAGTCCATTCTGTGGGACTCTTTCCCTCTCCCCATGTGGGAGTCTGCACTTATTCTTCAATAAATCTCCACCTTTGCTATACCACCTTCTGTCTGTGGATTTATTCTTCGATTCCAGCGGGCAAAGAATCCGGTTTCCAGTCCAAAAATTTCATTTCACCACTATCAAACAATTAAAATCACGAAATCATACTAGATGCTTCTTGTCCCTATTATGCCCCAATTAATTGATTATCTGTCTAGACTTAGTGGGACAAGTGCAGATGACCAGGAGTTAGCAATAACGGCCTATCCCCCGGGACTTCAATGTCTAGACAGCTGAGCTGAATCAGAACACATGACACACAAGACAGAATTAGTATGCAATCACACAGGGTTGGTTTATCTATTCCTAGTGGGTCCTAGGCTCCAGCAAAGGCCACTCAGTGATGCACACTGAAGGACAGACGACGAAAACAGAGACAGGCAGGCGGCCGCAGTTGGTTCAGGCTCACACAGCAGAGCAATCAGGGCCTTGTCTCTCGGAGCGACGTGGAATCTTCTTCTTATGAGGCAGGAGACCTCAACTGGAGGTCTTCTCAGAATTATATAGACCCGTGGTAAGCGGCCTGTGTCCTTATCAGTGTGGGCCAGATGGTGTGCCTTATGCTGGGAGCAGGGTGTTTACACTTTAAGGGCTCAAAGCTTTTACATCAAGATAGTGGGGTGTTCATTAATTTTGGAAGTTACAGAGTATTGAGGGTTTCCATACAGCAAACATTTCACACAATAATTATTTCATACATTAGAGGGGTTACATTATTAAAACACTTCTTTTTCTAACTCTCCCTTGACTAAGTCTATAGGTTCTATCTGTTCTGTACATTTGGAATTCACCTTCTCACTGCCCGTATTTAATGTTCTAAATTTACTTTTAAAATTAAACTTATTGGGGTAGCATTGTTAAGAACGTTGTCTAAGTTCCAGGTGTGCGGTGCTGGAATCCAGCTCTCTTACACTCCATTGTTCACTCGCCGCCCAAAGCCTGGTCTCTGTTACCGTGTGTCTGACTCCCTTCCACCTCTTCGTCCTGAGTCTCCCTGATCCCTTCTCTGGACTGTTGCTCCGTCTCCTCATCGATGTCCCTTCAGTCTTGCCCCAGTTCTTTTTGCCCCTCAGCATTCCCTTGTCCCTGTGGGATCTCTCTAAAATGTAAATGGGATCATTCATTTTCTTGTTCAAATTTCTTTATGTGTCCCAAGTTGCCTGTAAGATCAGCCCGGCAACATGGCCCTTCACTTATTACTCCCGCCTTCCAGGCTTCATTTCTGGCTTTGAATGTACTTCTTAGGCACAACAGTCCTGGCCCTTGCTCATCTGGCAAACCAGCTGCTCTCCCTCCTCTTGCTTGGCTGTTACAGAGAACCGGAATAATCAAACAATGCCGGAGAGTTTGGAGAAACACTTTATTTACCACGGTGGCTTAGAGAAAATGAATTCAAATTCTAAGCCCCGGCTACAAGCAGAACTTCCCTTTTTATTAAAGAGCCAGCCCTTTATGGGGCTTAGTGGTTATCTTGCTGCTGGCCTTGAAAACAACACAGTTCTATCCAATTAAAAAATGCACCTGGCATGGCATTGAGAGTATGGGCATATCTAGTCTTCGGCCTACAAGGTCAGACAGTTAAGTTTATCTTCCTCATTATTCAAGCAGGCTAAAGCATGTTAGAAAGCAAGTAAGTTTTCTTAGAATAAGAGTCTGTCTAAAAAAACAGCAGAGAATTCCAAACAGTAGTTTTTACAAAATAAGGGTTTGCCTCCTCATGGCAACTTCCCATTTACTCTCATCACCCAGCTCCTGTCACCCTTGCAGACCCTCCTTGTCCAGGAGTTAAGCACTCCCAGCTCTCTGTTCCCAGAACACCTTACCCGTTCCCATGGTGCTTTACTGTTACCCCCAACTGCAGCCTGGTGCTGTCTACCCTACAAATATATGGACATTGGTCTTAAGTCACCCCCCTCAGAGAAAGATGTGCAAGGTAGTGCGATTAAGGCCCTGGATTCACTCTAGAAAACCAGGGATAGTATAGGGGTGGCTCTTGACCAGACTGTTAAAAGGCACAGAACTGTTCCGTGGAGAGGGAAGGCCAGGACTCCTTTGGCTAAGTGCCAAGAGCCCATCTGCAGACTGTAGGTAAGCACTTCTGTAGACTACAAGCCAGGACATGGGGCTTTGAGCGAGTTGTAATGAGTTCTTTCGGGACCAACTCACGATGTATGACAAATTGCCTGTTATAAAACAGTACAGTATAGGGATTATAATCAATAGGATTTTAACAGTAATGTGATGTTAGATGGCTGAGTGCTGACTTTGTAAGTAATATGAATGTCTAATTACTGTTATGCACCTGAAACTAATAAAATATTGTAAAAAACTACTATAAAATAGAAAAAAAGAAGTATGTGTAAATGCATTTGTGCCCCCATAGTCTCCAATATAGAAAATAATTTTTATGTTCACAAAAATTTGACAAAAATATTTGGTTTTTATCTGGTCTTGTTACAGAAAACCGGAATAATCAAACAATGCAGGAGAGTTTGGAGTCACACTTTATTCACCGCAGTGGGCTTAGAGAAAATGAATTCAAATTCTAAGCAAAGCTACAAGCAGGACTTCCCTTTTTATTAAGGAGCCAGCCCTCTGTGCAATTAGTGGTTATCTCGCTGCTGTCTTTGAAAACAAACACAGTTCTAAAAATTATGGGCATAACTAGTCTCTGGCCTACAAGGGCAGACAGCTAAGTTTATGGTCATATCTAGTCTCTGGCCTATCAGGTCAGACAGCTAAGTTTATGGTCCTCGTTATTCAAGCAGACTAGAAAGCAAAGTTATTTTTTTTAGAAGAGGCCCTCTAGGAAAAACAGCAGAGAATTCCAAACAGCACTTTTTACAAAATAGGGGTTTTCCTTCTCAAAAACACCTATTATTTAGAAAAAACAGAGAATTGTTACTTATCTGGCACTCACTGACTTCCCAGGATCCCTTCGAAAGAGAAGGGTCAGGTCCTTTAGAGGCTCACAGGAGTAGAAATCTGGTAACCTAGTTGATGGCAATGCAGCTTTGTCCTCCTGTGCTGGCATTGGAGGCTCACTTGAGACAGATGGATTTAGGAGTCGAGACCGCTGATCTGTGGGGAGACTTGAAGACGGTGCCTGTAAAAGGGCTTTTTGAGCTGTTCAAAGACCTGCCCAAATAAATGAGGGCTATTCCCAAAAGCTAGAGCTAGGGTTAGAACTTGGGCTTTGGTTAGGGTTAGGGTTAGAGTTAGGGCTAGGGTTAGTGTTAGTGTTAGGGTTAGGTTTAGTGTTACGGCTAGGGTTAGGGATAGGGTTAGGATTAGGGTTATGGCTAAGGTTAGGATTAGGGTTAGGGCTAAGGTTAGCATTAGGGTTAGGGTTAGGGCTAGGGTTTGGGTTAGGTTTAGGGCTAGTGCTATGTTAGGGTTAGGTTTAGGGTTAGGGTTAGGGATAGGGCTAGGGTTATGTTTAGAGTTAGGGTTAGGGTTAAAGTTAGGATTAGAGTGTATAAACATCTGGAATTCACAGTGAAGAACTTGAATCACTAAATAAAAGTGATCTAACACTGAATATTCACAACAATAGTCTAGGGAAATATTTAGGAATGTCCTTGAAACACTAGGTATACCTGTTCATAGAGCCGTAATATATGATGGACACTGTATAATCACTGGGAAATCAGGTTCAAAGAGCTGAGAACTGAGTTGGAAACTGGTTACATTTATAATTTAGTCTCATTGAGTTGTCCTTTTTGATAGAAGGTTGGTTAAACATTTAAACATTCATTTTCATAGGGTTCAGATACCTTAAAAATTTTTTTTTCGTACAACTGATATGTCAGTTCAAGGCTAGGGTTAGGGTTAGGACTAGAGATAGGGTTAGGGTTAGTGTTAGTGTTAGGATTAGGTCTAGGGCTAGCATTAGGGCTAGAGTTAGGGTTACAGTTAGGGTTAGGTTAAGGCTAGGGCTAGGATTAGGCTTAGGGTTAGGGGTAGGGCTAGGGTTCTCACTAGGGCTAGGGTCATTGTTAGGGTTAGGGCTAGGGCTAAGGTTAGGGCTAGAGCTAGGGTTAGTGTTAGGACTAGGGTTAGGGATAGGTTCAGGGCTAGGGCTAGCATTAGGGCTAGAGTTAGGTTTAGGGTTAGGGTTAGATTTAAGGCTAGGACTAGAGCTAGGGTTAGGGTTGGGGTTAGGGCTAGGGCTAGGGTTCCAGTTAGAGAAAGTGGTTAAGCGTTTGAGGCCGAGGGACCGGCAGGGAGTGCCTACATCATCAAGGGGGAGGGGCCACATGCACAGGCCAAAGTGTTCAGGTGGTTAAGGTTTTAGGGCAGTGGCCCCGCTGAGACTGCTGATATAATGAAGGGGAGGGGACATGTGAACAACCAGAAGCGGTAACGAGGCCGAGGGGTTGGGCTAGTTTTAGTGAACGGCCAGAAATCCTTAGGTAGTACAGGGCTTGCTGCCAGGTCAACAGCTGGAAGTGGTCAAGCTTAAAGGCTGGTAGAGCCAGATGCCCATGCGTTAGAGGATCTCAAGAGGTCAGAACTCCCCAACTTTCTCTGGTCCATACTCTGGAAGGCAGTGAGAAGATACCTGTCTTCACTGAAGGACGTTCCCTAGGAAATAAGCAAAAAGCTGGCTCTCTGTTCGCTACGAAATGTAAGTGACCATGCAGGGGGCAGGACTTTACTCCTAGTATGGAAAGGGTTTTCAGGGCCTCAGCACTGCTGTTTCCGGGATTTCAAATCCCATAGGCAGGGCTGACAGAGTCGCAGGTCACTCCAGGCTGAGGTTCACCCATGTTGGGCAGCGTGGGGGATCCCTGGGCTCATGGACACCCAGGGTTGTCTAAAAGGAGTGCTGGAGGCTCCCTGCTTGCCACCCTCCCACTGGGGAAGACGCAGTATGTGAGCAGAAGGTGACCTGGGGCTGTGGGTGTTAGGCCCTTGAACCAACATTCAGAGATTGGGAAGTCACCCCTCTTATTAGGAGCTAAGTATGTAGCCATTGTGGCTCATTGGTGAGGCCCTTGAGCCAACTTCCAGATATTGGGAAGTCACCCCTCTTCTTAGGAGCTAAGTAGCCAGCCAGTGTGACTGGGGAACAGTGGGAAATATTAACGTGAACAAGCGTTGGGGCCCGGTAACCAGTTTAAAGTGATTATATCATCAATGTGGACGGGCCAGGTGGAGCGTTGGAAGTGCTGAGGTGACCAAGGATATGGTCTGTCCCAGGTGAACAGCCGGAGGTGGTCTAGTGGATACAGGCTTGGGGACTGGTGACAGGCAAAGAGTGATTGCCGTCATCAAGGAGGACGGGCCATGTGGACAGCCTGAAGTGCTAAGGTGGTTATGGTTTTGGGGCCCCAGGGACTGGCCAAAAAATGCTGATGTAATCAAGATGGAGGGGACTGGTGGACAGCCCAACGTGTTCAGGTGGTTATGCTTTTGGGCCTGGGACCTGATGAGGCTTCCCATGTCATCAAGGGGATGGGCCACGTGGACAGCCAGAGGTGAGAATGAGCCCAAATGGTGGGGCTTGTCCCAGTGAACAGCCAGAAATCCTAAGGTAGACCTCGGCTTGCTGCCCAGCCAACTGCTGGAAGTGGTCAAGTGTAAAGGCTGGTAGAGCCAGGTGAATGCATTGGAGGATTTCAAGAGGTCGGAACTCCCCAACTTTCTGTGGTCCATACTCTGGAAGGCAGTGAGAAGGATCCTGTCTTCACCGAAGGACATTCCTCAGGAAATACGCAAAAAGCTGGCGCTTTGCTCGCTACGAAATGGAAGTGACCATGCAGGGGGCAGGACTTTATTCACAGTATGGAAAGGGTTTTCAGGGCCTTAACACTGCTGTTTCCTGGATTTCAAAGCCCATAGGCAGGACTGACAGAGTCCCAGGTCACTCCAGGGTGAGATAACCCCATGTTGGGAAGCATGGGGGACCCTGGGCTCATGGATACTCAGGGTTGTCTAAAAGGAGTGCTGGCACTCCCTGCTTGCCATCCTCCCACTGGGAAAGATGCAGTGTGTGAACAGAAAGGTGACCTGGGGCTGTGGATGTTAGGCCCTTGAGCCAACTTACAGAGATTGGGAAGTCACCCCTCTTCTCAGGAGTTAAGTATCCAGGCAGTATTGCTCATTGGTGAGGCAAAGTAGGGCCTGGGAAACAGTGGGAAATATTAATGTGAACAAGGGTTGGGGCCCGGTAACCAGTTTAAAGTGATTATATCATCAATGTGGACGGGCCAGGTGGAGCGTTGGAAGTGCTGAGGTGACCAAGGATATGGTCTGGCCCAGGTGAACAGCCGGAGGTGCTCTGGTTGTTAAGGGCTTGGGGATCAGGGACTGGCAAGGAGTGCTGACGTCCTCAAGGGGGATGGGCCACGTGGACAGGCTGAATTTCTAAGGTGGTTACGGTTTTGGGGCCCCGGGGACTGGCCAAAAATGCTGATGTAATCAAGAGGGGGTGGGGGCACTCGTGGACAGCTCGAAGTGTTCAGGTGGTTATGGTTTTGGGGCCTGGGACTTGATGAGACTGCTCATGTCATCAAGTGGATGGGTTGCGTGGACAGGGAGAAGTGGTAATGATCCTGAGTGGTTGGGCTTGTCCCTGTGTACAGGTAGATATCCTAAGGTAGACCAGGGCTTGCTGCCCAGCCAACAGTTGGAAGTGGTCAAGTGTAAAGGCTGTTAGAGTCAAGTGAATGCATTGGAGGATCTCAGGAGGTCAGAACTCCCCAACTTTCTGTGGTGCATATTCTGGAAGGCCGTGAGACAGTTCCTGTCTTCACTGAAGGACATTCCCTAGGAATTGCACAAAAAGTTGGCCCTCAGTTCCCTAAGAAATGTAAATGACCATGGAGTGGGCAGTTCTTTCCTCCCAGTATGGAAAGGGTTTTCTGGCCTCAACACTGCTGTTTACCGGATTTCCAACTCCATAGGCAGTGCTGTCAGTGTCGCAGGTCATTCTAGGGTGAGATGCCCCATGTTGAGGAGCATGGGGGATCCCTGGGCTCCTGGATGCCCAGAGTTGTATTAAAGGAGTGCTCGCTGCTCCCTGCTTGCCACCCTCCCAACTGGGAAGACCCAGTCTGTGAGGATAAGGTGGCCTGGGCTGTGGGTGTTAGGCCCTTGAGCCAACTTCCAGATATTGGGAAGTCACCCCTCTTCTTAGGAGCTAAGTAGCCAGCCAGTGTGACTCACTGGTGAGTTAAAGTAGGGCCTGGGGAACAGTGGGAAATAATAACGTGAACAAGTGTTGTGGCCCGATAACCAGTTTAAAGTGTTCATATCATCAATGTGGAGGGGCCAGATGGAGTCTTGGAAGTGCTGAGGTGACCAGGGATATGGTTTGGCCCAGGTGAACACCGGAGGTGGTCGGTGGATACTGGCTTGGGGACCGGTGACTGACAAGGAGTGATTGAAGTCATCAAGGAGGACGGGCCACATGGACAGCCTGCAGTTCTAAGGTGGTTAAGGTTTTGGAGCCCGGAGACTGGCCGAAGTGCTGATGTCATCAAGGGGGAGGGGCCCGGTGGATAGCTCGAAGTTTGCAAATGGTTACAGTTTTGGGGCCTGGGACCTGATGCTACTGCTGATGTCTTCAAGTGGATGGGCCAAGTGGACAGCAAGAAGTGGTAATGAGCCCAAGTGTTCGGGTTTGTTCCAGTAAAAAGCCAGAAAAAGTTGGCCCTCAGTTCCCTAAGAAATATAAGTTACCATGGAGTGGCTATTCTTTGCTCCCAGTATGGAAAGGGTTTTCAGGCCTCAACACTGCTGTTTCTGGCATTTCAAAGCCCATAGGTAGGGCTGACAGAGTCACAGGTCTCTCCAGGGTGAGATGCCCCATGTTGGGGACCATGGGTGATCCCTGGGCTCATGGACACCCAGGGTGGTCTTAACGGAGTGCTGACGGCTCCCTGCTTGCCACCCTCCCACCTGGGATGATGCTGTCTGTGAGGAGAAGTTGACCTGGGGCTGTGGGTGTTAGGCCCTTAAGCCAACTTCCAGAGATTGGGAAGTCACCCCTCTTCTTAGGAGCTAAGTAGCCTGCCTTATTGCTCATTGGTGAGGCGAACAAGGGCCTTGGGAATAGCGGGAAATAGTCACACGAACTAGGGTTGGGATCCGATGACCAGTTTAAAGTGTTCTATCATCAACAGGGAGGGGCCAGGTGGAGAACCTGAAGTACTGAAGTACCAAGAATATGTGCTGGCCCAGGTGAACAGCTGGAATTGCTCTGGTGGACAAGGGATGGCGGATTGGGGACTGGATGGAAGTGCTGACGTTATCAATTGTAGGGGCCACATTGACAGCCAAAAGTGCTAAAGTGGTTAAGGGTTTGGGGCCCAGGGACCGGCAGGGAGTGCTAACATCATCAAGGGGGAGGGGTCAAGTGGACAGACGAAAATGTTCAGGTGGTTAAGGTTTTGCGGCCGTGGCCCGGCTGAGACTACTGATATAATGAAGGGGAGGGACAAGTGAACAGCCAGAAGTGATAACGAGGTCGAGTGGTTGGGCTTGTCTCAGTGAGCAGCCAGAAATCCTTAGGTAGTACAGGGCTTGCTGCCAGGTCAACAGCTGGATGGGCTCAAGTGTAAAAGCTGGTAGAGCCATGTGAATGAATTGGAGGATTCCAAGTGGTCGGAAACTGCCAACTTCCTGTGGTCCATACTCTGGAATGCAGAGAGACGGTACCTGTCCTCACCGATGGATGTTCCCTAGGAAATAAGCAAAAAGCTGGCCCTCCATTCGCTACGAAATGTAAGTGACCATGCAGGGGGCAGGACTTTATTCACAGTATGGAAAGGGTTTTCAGGGCCTTAACACTGCTGTTTGCTGTATTTCAAAGCCCATAGGCAGGGCTGACAGAGTCTCAGGTCACTCCAGGGTGAGATGCCCCCATGTTGGGGAGCATGGGGGATGCCTGGCTCATGGACACCCAGGGTTGTCTAAAAGGGGTGCTGGCAGCTCCCTGCTTGCCACCCTCCCACCTGAGAAGACGTAGTGTGTGAGCAGAAGGTGACCTGGGGTTGTAGCTGTTAGGCCCTTAAGCCAACTTCCACAGATTGGGAAGTCTTCCCACTTCTTAGGAGCTAAGTAGCCAGGCAGTGTGGCTCATTGGTGAGGCCAAGTAGTTCCTGGGGAACAGTGGGAAATAGTAACGTGAACAAGGGTTGGGGCCCAGTAACCAGTTTAAAGTGTTCATATCATCAATGTGGAGGGGCTACGTGGAGCGTTGAAAGTGCTGAGGTGACCAAGGATATGGTCTGGCCCAGGTGAACAGCCAGAGGTGCTCTGGTGGATAAGGGCTTGGGGATCTGTCACTGGCAAGGAGTGCTGACGTCATCAAGGGGGAAGGGCCACGTTGACAGCCTGAAGTGCTAAGGTGGTTAAGGTTTTGGGGCCCCGGGAAGCGGCCAAAAATGCTGATGTAATCAAGGGGGGGTGACTGGTGTACAGCTTGGAGTATTCTGGTGGTTATGGTTTTGGGTCCTGGCACTTGATGAGACTGCTCATGTCATCAAGGGGATGGGCCCTGTAAACAGCCAGAATTGGTGATGAACCACAGTGGTTTGGCTTGGACCAGTGAACTGCTGGAAGTGCTCAGGTGGCCAAGGGCTTGCTGCCAGGTCAACAGGTGGAAGTGGCTAGTAGAGCCAGGTGAATGCATTGGTGGGTCCCAAGAGGTCGCAAAGGCCCCAACTTTCTGAGGTTCTTACTCTGGAAGGCAGGCAGAAAGTACCTATTTTCAGGGAGGTGGGTTCTATATGAATTAGGCAAAAAGCTGTCTCTCAGGGTGCGGGCAAGTGTAAGTGACCCTGGAGCCTCAGGACTTTGCTCCCAGTTTGGAAAGGGTTTTCAGGATCTCAACATTGGTTTTTCCCAGATTTCAAAGTCCAGAGTCAGGGCTGTCTGCATCGCAGTTCAGTCCAGCATGAGATGTTCCTATGATGGGGACCATGAGGCTTCCCTGTGCTCATGTACTCTCATGGTGTGTGTCTCATTGGTGAACAAGGGCCAGGGAACTGCAGGATACAGTCACATGAACAAGGGTTGGGGCCCGGTAACCAGTTTAAAATGTTCATATCATCAATGGGGATGGGCTAGTTTGAGAGCCAGAAGTGCTGAGGTGACCAAGTATATGGGCTGGCCCAGGTGAGCAGCTGGAAGTGCACTGGTAGACAAGGGGTTGGGGCCCGGAGTCAGGCAGGAAGTGCTGATGTCATCAAGGGAGAAGTGTCACGTGGACAGCCAGAAGTGCTCAGGTGGATAAGGGCTTGGGGTTTGGTGACCAATCCGGAAATGCTGACATCAAGGGGGAGGGGCCACGTGGACTGCCAGAAGTTCTCAGGTGGTTAAGTGTTTGGGGGAGTGGCCGGAAGTGCTGTTGTCATCAACATGAGGGGCCTCTTGTCAGCCTGAAGTATTGATGAGGCCAATTGGTTGGGCTTGGCCTGGTGAACAGCCAGAAGTGCTCAGGTGGATAAGGGCTTTTGGCACGGTGACCGGCCAGAAGTGCTGACATCATCAAAGGGGAAGGGCCATGTGGACAGCCAGATGTGCTGACGTGACCAAGGTTATGGCTAGCCCGGGTAAGCAGCTGGAAGTTCTTTGGTGGACTAGGGCTTAAGACTCCTTTACCAGCCAGAAGTGCTGATGTCATCAAGTGGGAGGGGCCACGTGGACAGCCAGAAGTCCTCAGGTGGATAAGAGCTTGGTTTGCGGGGACCAACCAGAAGTGCTGATGTCATCAAGGGGGAGGGCCTGGAGGACAGTCTGAACTGCTCTTTTGGACAAGGGTTTGGGGTCAGGGGACCAGCCAGAAGTGCTGATGTCATTAATTGGGGGGGCCACCTGGACAGCCTGAAGTGGTGAGGAACCCAGTGGTTGGGATTGGCCCAGTGAACAGCTAGAAGTACTCAGGTGGCCAAAGACTTGCTGCCAGGTCAACAGGTGGAATTTGAATTCACTCACCTCAGGCGGCTTTGTTTCTGATGACTCATAAAGAATGTAGCGGCATGTCATGTGTCCCTTGTCTGGCTGTCAAGACCACCAAGAAGTGTTTCCGGGTACCTGGTACTTCATCAGGTGGTACCTCCCTCCCCTTAGAGATTCTCATGGCCTGGTAGCCAGGCGGGCGAGGCCGTCCATCCAGGCATCTGAGACCGGCACCTGTCTCTTATCTTGCTGGGGCCTCCAAATGTTGTATAATAAATCAGCGAGCTAGATAAGACACCATAATGGGTCAGTTAGTTAGGAGTCATCTTTATTTCGCACAGGTTCAGGGCAGAATGCCTCTGTCAAATTCTGAACAATCACAGAAAGGAGTATTCTCTTTTTATATCATACTAGGTCTTTGTGTAAGTTATTTTTGCAGACAGCTTGTAATCTTGAGTATATATCATATCTAACAAACACCTGTCATATCTATACAGACAACTTGTAACCTTGAGTACATATCATATCTAGACAGACACCTGGTATGGGAGTACATATCAGTATCATTGTATCAGTCCCTTATGTTGGATGGCTAGCTTGGAAGGTCAGGCAGTTAAGTTTATCTTTCTATTATTTAAGCTAAAAAGCAAAGATATTTTACAGAATAAGAGACCATCTAAAAATGACAGAGTTGACTTACAGAGCAAGGGACTATCTAAAAATAGCAGAGAATTTCAAATAGCAGGTTTTCCAAAGAAGGAATTACTATTATGCTTCACTCTACCATATCCCAAAGTGTTTTATATACCAAATGTTTCCTCATTGTTTTTCACATTCATTTGTATGTGAATTAATTGACCAGAATAGAAGGTTTAGTAAGTTACCGAAATCCTTCAGTAAATTTTGTAAGATAAAGATGTCTCCTTAGATCAATTGTGAAAATGTGCCTTATAAGATAAGTGGTGTTGGGACACGGGGCAAACAGCAGGTCACAGATACAGGACAACCAGCAGGATTTTTTCTGATTTGAGAGATGAGGTGGCCATTAGTGAGCATTTCCTGTGGGTCCACTTTTCATATATTGCAGGCTGAACACCAGAATTCTGGAGTGCACTGCTTACCTGAGGTGCGTGTACCCATCTGACAGTCTCTCTGGAGGCAGAGCCAAGTTGCTGAGGCTTGCACTGTCAGCAATGAATGAACTACACTATAAAACAGGAGAATTTGGCCTGACCGGTGTTACTCAGTGGTTAGAGGGTCATCCCGAACTGGGAAGAGTTTCAGGTTTGATTCCCAGTCCAGGAGGCAACCAATTGATGTGTCTCCATCACATTGATTTTTCTCTCTTTTTTTCTGCTAACTCCCTCCCTGCCACTCTCTAAAAGATCAATGGAGAAAATATTCTCAGGTTGAGGATTAACCAAAAAAAAAAAGGGGGGGGGGTGTTTCCAAGTTACAAAATGAAAACCCTGAGAAATCTGTTCTGTGTTAAAAAGAACATTGCTTGTAAATCTTAGAACCAGGCTCAGGTAGATTACAGGGACCCCAAGCTTTAGGGTTTCCCTTTCTCAGAACTGCTGAGATTGCACAGGATGAGGTGTAGATTATGAAAAGAGCCACTTTGGGCTAAAAAATTAGGAAGAATTTTTATTCTCTTTAGTCTAAGAGACCAGGCTTGGTGAGCAAAGGAAAAACTTGTTACCATCACAAGATTCTAGCTTATTATTTATAAACTAGAGGCCCAGTGGATGAAATTCATGCACACGGGGGGGGGGGGGGGGCGGTTCCCTCAGCCCAGCATGCTACCTCTCACAGTCCAGGAGCCTTTGGGGGATGTCCGACTGAGGGACCTAAGCTGTCAGTTCAACATCCTTAGCACTGCTATGGAGGCAGGAGAGGCTCCTGCCAGCACTGCTGCACTGGCCAGTGGTGAGCCCAGCTACTGGCTGAGCAGCTCTCCCACTGTGGGAGCACACGGACCACCAGGGATCAGCTCTTGCGTTGAGCGTCTGCCCCCTGGTGGTCAGTGTGCATCATAGCAACCAATCGTTCTGCCATTCAGTTGATTTTCATATTAGCCTTTCACAATATAGGACTAGGGGGCCGGTAGATGAAATTCATGCACTGGGGATTGGGGTGTCCCTCAGCCCAGCCTGCACCCTCTCCAATCTGGAACATCCCTCTCACAATCCGGGACAGCTGGCTCCCAACTGCTCGCCTGCCTACCTGCCTGATCGCCCCTAACTGCTTCTGCCTCCCAGCTTGATCTCCCCCTAACCACTCCCCTGACAGCCCGATCACCCCCAACTGCCCTCCCCTGCAGGCCTGGCCCCCCACAACTGCCCTCCCCTTCTGGCCATCTTGTGGTGGCCATCTTGTGAGCACATGGGTGAGGCCATCTTGTGATCACATGGAGATGGCCATCTTGTGATGACATGGGCGTGGCCTACTTGTGACCACATGGGACAGCCACCTTGTGACCATATGGGAATGGCCATATTGTGTGAGGGTGTGATGGTCAATTTGCATATTACCTCTTTATTATCTAGGTTTATGCCATGTTTTCCTCTAAAACATTTTTCCTAAAATGAAATTGGCTTTCTGTGTGCAGTTTACTTAAGCAATAAAATATAGAATTAATTCAAAATTCTACCCCAAGAGTTAAATAAAAACTATCATTTTAAGTATATCTCCCTTCAGACATCTCTACATGTGCACATTTCCTTTCTTCTGTTTTATCTCTATATAATTTACTATTTTAAGTTCTTAATATGGATGCAAAACGTGTAAATTTTCAACTTTTATTCCTAGTATGTGCATTTATGAGTGCACACTTTTTCATAAGTTTTGGTATGTGGTATTATCATTTAGTTCAACTTATTTTCTAACTTGAATTGTGATGTATTTTGGGGGTTATAAGTATATTTCACAACTTTTAAACATAAGGAGTTTCTAGGTACTTCAGTTCCTGATTTCTGGATTAACTACAATGACAACAAGAAACATAATGTATAAAATTTCAATTGTTTGAAGTTAGTTAAAACCTGCTTCATAGTCCAGCAGGTTCACTTGAAAAACAATTGAAATGCCCCTCCACTGCCATCTTGTGTGCATCTTGGGAGTAGAACCTCAGGGCAGGTCAGCAGGACAAGGGGGGTTGGCTATAGTGGAGCATCTCTAAGTGCTGAATGAAATGCTATTTAGGAGTGTGTTTCAGAACTTTTAAAACTAAGAACTTTCCTATCATCAACAAATCAACAAATGACAAATGCTGGCAAGGATGTGGAGAAAAAGGAACCCTCGTGCACTGCTGGTAGGAATGCAGACTGGTGCAGCCACTGTGGAAAACAGTATAGAATTTCCTAAAAAATTTATATATGAAACTCCCATTTGACCCAGTAACCCACTTCTAGGACTAGATCCCAAGAAATCAGAAACACCAATCAGAAAAATTATATGCACCCTGATGTTCACAACAGCACAATTTACAATAGTTAAGATTTGGAAACAGCCTAAGAGCCAATCAACAGATGAGTGGATTAGAAAACTATGGTACATTTGCAAAATGGAATACTATGTAGCTGTAAAAAAGAAAGAAATCTTACCATTCACAATAGCATGGATGGACCTGGAGAGCATTATGCTGAGCGAAATAAGCCAGTCAGAGAAAGATAAATATCACATGATCTCACTTATTTGTGGAACATAATGAACAAAATAAACTGATAAAAAAAATAAATCCAGAGACTTAGAAGCATCGAACAGACTGTCCAACCTCAGAGGGAAGGCAGGGGAGGGTGGGGGGAAGTGAAGAGATTAACCAAAGTACTTGTATGCATGTGCAACTTGGAAATAATACCTTAGTGCCTTTCAGCAGGAAAGGTTGTTGGGTACAGTGGGTTATCTGATTGTTGAATGCAGTTTTCTGCTTAGGTTGTTGAAGTGTTTTACGTCCTTACTGAAGTCTTTGTGTGAGGCTATTGGTTCTGAAATATGTATGCTCTGTCTCTGAATGAGAGAGTTGTGTTAAACTTATTACGATTATAGATGTATCTAGTTTCTCTTGTAGCTCTCTTCTATGTACTTTGATTTCATGTTATGAAGTGCTTGTGAATTTGGATATTCCTGGTAAAATGAAATTATTGATATGAAGTGCTCTTTATTTATAGTAATGCTTTTTGCCTTCAAGTCTCCTGTGTTAACATATACTTTTTATTTGGTTTATGTTTGCTTAATATATTTTTTCCATTCTTTCACTTTTGATATGTTTGTACCCTTAGGTTTTTGGTAGCTTTCAGTTTTTATATTAGTTACAAGTAAAATGAGTGAATTTTTGGTTCAATGTTTTTCACCATTCAGTTGTTCCAACACTCTTTGTTATATATTGCATATTTTCCCACTGATCTAAGGAGATATTTTTATTTCACCAAATTTCCATATGTATTTGAGTCTATTACTGGACTTTGTTTTCTGTTCCATCAGTTTATCTATTCACAGGACGTTATCCAAGTTTTTTAATTACTGTAGCTTTATAACACAACTAGAGGCCTGATGCATGAAGATTTGTGAAAGAATGGGCCTTCCTTACCCTGGCTGCCAGCACTGCCTTTGCTCTGGAGCCGCCTTTTTGCTCTGGCCTGGAGCCGCCTTTCTGCCCTGCCACACTGCCTAGAGGCCCGGAGTGGCTGGGGCAGTGCAGAACACCTGCATCGTCGCCATGTCAAAGATGCAAGTGTCCCACCCCACCCCCGGCTGTGCGGTGCCTGCAAATTAACCAGCCATCTTTGTTGAGTTAATTTGCATACTCACTCCTGATTGGCTAGTGGGCACCACAAAGGTATGGTCAATTTGCATCTCACTCTTTTATTAGTGTAGATATATTATTCTATCTGTTTGGGTACTTTTTATTCATTCATTTTTCCCAGAATTTTATTTAAAACATATTTTTATTAATTTCAGAGAGGAAAGGAGAGGGAGACAGAGAAACATCACTGATGAGAGAGAATCATCAATCAGCTGTCTTCTGCATGCTCCCCACTAGAGAGATCAAGCCTGCAATCAGGACATGTGACCTGACCAGGAACCAAACTGTAACCTCCTTATTCATGGGTCAACCGTTGAGCCATGCTAGCCAGGCCAGAATTTTCTTTTACATTTTTCATTTTAACATGTGAACTTAAATGAGCTTGTTTTGATCTTAAAAGTCTTGCTGATATTTTAATCAAATCATAATAAATTTATAATCAACATTAGGAGATTGACATCATTATGGTTTGTTGTTGGTTTTTTTACCCAAGAATTACTGTCCAGTTGTTCAAGTGTCCATTATTGGGTAGCATTTAAAAATTTTATTTATACAGATTGTGCACATTTTTGTGAAGATCATTCCTAGGCATCTTATGTTTTGTTGCCATTATACATTTTCTTTGATTATATATTTCATGTACTGTTTTAAAGAATATGTATTTATATGCATGTTAGCTCTCTCTCTCTCTGAAATAAATTAAAATATGAAATGAGTAAGATTATTAATTGTTAGCAAAAAATCAATATGAACTTTTGTTTCTTCACCATATAAGAAGTATTCAGACATTTTTGGAGTACATGTCTATCACCATTTTCTGAACAAAGATTTTAAAAAATATATGGTAATACTGATTTTCAGAGAGAGAGGAAGGGAAAGGGAGAGAGATACTGAAACATTGATGAGATGGAGATATCACTTCAATCAGCAGCCTCCTGCATGCCCCCTCCTGGAGACTGAACCCACAACCCTGGCATGTGCCCTGACCAGGAATTGAACCAGCAACCTCTTGGTGCCTGAGAGAATACTCAGTCCACTGAGCCACACCAGCCAGGCTGAACTGAGATTTAACAATTAAACTAAAGTAACTTATTCTCAACTGAATGATTATGTCAATGAATGCGGAACAATCTACTAATTTATCTTGTGCATGTAAAACTTTTATTTAAAGTTTCAAAGGTGAGAGCACAGCATTGGACTTGTAAGGATATAGGCTGCTTGAGGAAGGGGGCAGGCAGACCGCCTTGGACAGTGCCGGAATTGGTGGTGCTGAGTAGAGGTAGGAAAGAGGCAGCCAGCCAGTTCATTTGTCTGCAGCTGGCCACTGAGTAAGATGCGCTTTCATTCCTCTGCAAGAACCGGCCCATTTTACCCAGTTCGGTCAACATGGATTTCACGGAAATGCTCATGATAGCTTCTAAAGGACAAGGAACCAACAGCATATTGAAAAGGTATAGTTTCGCAGTGGATCCTCCCAAAAAAGATCCCAAAGTTAAGGGTGTCCAATCAACAGCATACAAGCTTTTCTCAGAAGAAAAGTGGAGGAGCTCAGACAAAAAGCCTTAGAGGAAAAAAGGAGAAAAGAAGAACTAGTGAAAAAGTGAATTGAGCTAAAACATGAGAAGAAAGTAAGAGCCATGGCCAAGAGGACAAAGGACAATTTCCATGGTTAAATGGGATTCCTGTTAAGGAAGTCAAAGAAAAGACAGGCAATGGAAAGCCGCTAGTCAGGGAACAGACCAAGAGAATGAGCTGGAAGAATTCTTAGAATACAGTTAAGCAGCATCAGAGCAAGAACCTCCCCCCTAAGTTGAAAGTAAACCAAAAGGTCCCTCTTAAAAGTGCCCCATCATCATGAACTTCACTGACCTACTCAGGCTGGCTGAGAAAAAGCAATATGATGTGAGAGTCCATGTCCCACATGGTTCTGGGTTTGGGATCTGCAGAAGGGCAGTGGGCAAATGATGAGACAAGACAAGAAATAATAATTTGGAAATAATGGGGGCCAGGCAGAGAGTCCAATGCAAGAGCAAGGACTTCACTGGTGCCCAGGCCCTGACAGTGTTTTATTCAATTTTAGATACACATATTGCCCTTAGGCGGCAATTCTGGTAACAGACAGACTATCTTAAAGGTCAGTAAATATTAGTAAAGATTTACTTTGAGACTATTTGGTCAGGAAGTTGCTTGAGCCACCATTGTCTCAACTAAACAATCAGTGCATAGCTTTGGCGCTTGCCAGAGCTCAAGGTTCATGAGCCTTCTGCATTCCTTGTTTACACTTTTCTGATAGGGAAGGTAAT
Source organism: Corynorhinus townsendii (assembly GCA_026230045.1). Lineage (NCBI taxonomy): Eukaryota > Metazoa > Chordata > Mammalia > Chiroptera > Vespertilionidae > Corynorhinus > Corynorhinus townsendii. Next base: position 44,884,229 of record JAPDVU010000013.1, read on the forward strand.
GGGTAGCTTCCAACATCTCCCCCTTCTCTTTTCCTTAATAAATGTTGAAAAGTGAATGCCACCTGAAGGGTTCAAGTCCTTTTAAGACTCTTCATCCCACATCTGCAGACTAGAAATAAACATAAGAATAAAAATGAGACAAGCAATAGTGGTTATGCTGAGAGGCAAATGCAAGGAGACCCAGTTGAAGAGATTAATTCTTTCATGTCTTATTAAAATTTCTGCTAGGCATCTAAGGAATTAGTTTATAAGTTTGCATGATATAATTGTACAATATGCTGCTGTAATTCTGAAATATCAAGGGTTGTGTTATCTTTACCCCAAGCACCAAGGTGATTTTTTATTGATTCCCAATAGGGAATGGGGGTGGGGGGGTGCAACACAAATCTGGGAATAATTATAATGACACTACAAAGATATTCTTTGCTCTAAGCTGTACAGTTTATCACCCATCCACAAGACTGTAGACTTTAATGCTGATAATTTTATCTCAAACTGGCTATCAATTCTTTTTTGTATAGACGGGTTGTATAAACTGAGAAGTTTGAACAGTTAGTACCATGGATTAAGCAGCAATGCCCACAGAAGTAAGTAATTTTATGAGGGCAAAGAGTCCTGCAATTAACATTCCAGGAAATTTTTTTGCCTTTTTTAAGTTTTGTACCAGATCATGTAACAGTTAGTAGGTTTGATGAGATCCCCAAGGCTTGGTTAGGTTAGTAGGAAACTAAGAGAAAGCCAATTGTTTTAAAATCATGAGGGAATGCCTTTGGACTGTAAAATTAATACAGTGGGATAGTGTGCAGCCTGTGCATGACACCTCATACATATGGCTTGTAATATTAAGGTGCATCTGGATGGCGCCTGAGAGGAGTACAAACGGATCAAATATACAGGCAGTGGCAAATACTGTCTTATTGGGAGTTCCCCATAAGGTACGAATGGAATTATCTGAGCTATAGTTAAAACTATACTATTTAATAGGTGCAAGGGCAGTAGCTAATTTCCATTATGTATTTTTTAGGGGCCAATTGTCATGTTGAAATTGAGATCCAACAAATCCTCCTCTATGCCATGAAATGGAGTGATTAGCTTCAACATGTAGATAGGATGCCTTCCCCTTCCATTTTAGGGTGTGATTGTTACTATATGCAAACCCGTAGGGGCTCCAATCCACAAAGGAAAAACTGTTATTAAGTTTGCTGCAGGTGGGGTGGTCACTATAACTGTCTTACCAATTAATTTCTTCCTCGGTGGGGTGCCATTCATAAGACTTTTTACATAACGGCTTAGTGGGGGGTGGTCTTAGTAAAGTTACATTTTCTGCACCTCTCCCCAGAGCAAGTAGTGATAGTAGATGTATTTGGGCTTTTGCTTCCCCCTTCTTTGGTGTTCATGTTAGCCAGAAGCCTCCTTTTAATTTTACACACAAAGGAGCTGTGGTTTGGTTCTGTGTCATACAAAAGGGAAGGTAGGTGGTGATACCCATGTAATTATACTTTGCCCATATACTTCTTTGCCCCACCTGTGGTCCTCCTGGGTGACCAAGATGTTTGGTGTTATTGATGACTACATTAGGTGGGGGATCAGCCTATGTAAGGGGTCTTACCCATGGAGGGTCAGGAACATAAGTCCAAAATACTTCCCCATTTGCCCTGGCAGCATTACCACACAACTGATGACTGCTAGCAGGGCAAGAAAGACGTTCTCAGGAGTTCTTGGAATTCTGGTCTCCTCACAAATTCTCTCAGCTTTCTGGACCATTTTTTTTCACCATCCCGCAAGTGACCTCTGGGCTATTTGTCTTGTCCTCCTCCCATTCCTTATATTCAGTGAGTTGCTTGGGGCTGCTGCTATCTGTGGCTGGGTAGTCGATTGTCTCTAGCTGTAAGGCATGGCTCCAGGTGCAATGTCCTCATTAACCTGGCCAGTTCCTTCCTCAGATCCATGTTGAAGTTTAATATTTCTTGTGGGAACCCACATGGGCTTCAAGAAATTATCTGGAAATATACAAGCGTAGCCTTCACCAAATATTAACAGGGTGTTGGGGACCTTCCACAAACCAGACTTGGGATCTTTCCATTTAACCGGACCATTTTCCTTTGGCTTATTCTGACACTAGTTTATTTCCATGGGTGTCTTGCCATCGGCATCACAAGTGAAAAAATTTAAAGTAATTGAGTCTTAGTGTGGTCTACCTACAGGCGATTTCTCCATATTCCCCCTTTTCTGTTTTTCAAGTTGGGATTTTAGCCTATGACGCCGGCGTTCTATAATTGCCTGTCCCTGCGAATTATATGGTATTCATGTAATGTGCTGAATTTTCCACTTTTTACAAAATTGCTGGAAATGACAGGTTGTTTAAGCTGTTCCATTGTCAGTTTTAATGATTTTTGGAATTGCCATGATGGCAAAAGCAGCTAGGCAATGATTAATAACCTGTTTTGCCATTTCCCTTGTAGATGCAGTAGCCCATAGGCCCTTTGAAAAGGTATATACAGAGACATGCAATGCCCCAAGGTGTCCAAAAGGAGTATAATGTGTTACATCCATTTTCCAGATATGTTCCCTTATCAATCCTCAAGGGTTAATTCCTGTATTGGGCCCTTGAGGCAGATGTAACATGCCAATGGGACATTCTCTGATAATCCATTTTGCCTGCTGTCGAGTGATCGAGAATTGTTTGGACAAAATTTTGGCAGGCTGATGAGATTCTGATGCCTGTTGTAATAAAGTAACCAATTGATCAGCATGTGCATTTCCTTTTGTTAGCCAGCCAGGAAATACACTGTGAGCCCTGATGTAAGTGTACAATCTGCTGAACTTGTTTAAATAATAAAAAATAAACTTTGGTCACTGAGCCATTTTAACCGAGCAGTTTCAATTCTATTCACTAGGCCCACAGCATAAGAAGAGCCAGAGATAATATTAAGAAGCTCTTGGAAATCCTGCAATGCAGACTTAATAGCCTCTAATTCAATTCTTTGTACAGAAGTATGACTGGTCAGTATGACTTGATCTGAATTCATTGTATGATAGTCAGCTTTACCATTCGATGATCCATCAGTAAAAACAGTTAATGCTCCAGGAATAAGTTCCTGCCTACTATTTTTTGGTATAATGAGGGGGTATAATATAAAAATTGTAGTAATTTGTCTTTTAAATAGGTGACAACTAAGTTCCCCTGAATATGCACTTAGTCCAATTTGCCAATTCAAATCAGTTTGAAATAATATTTCTACGTGCTTCCCAGTGAGGGGAAGGTAAATGCATTGGGGTTCTTCTCCTCTAAGCTGCCTGCAGCACTTTCTAAGCTGAGGTATCAACTGAGACAATAGTTCTATATATATAACCGCAGTTTTAGAGGATTGGTGCCCTAGGTGGACCCATTCAATAATAGCAGGAGAGATTTTTGGAAGATGACTCCAGTGGGACTATTTGCAGTAGGGTTAATCTGTCCCAATAAAGGCAATTCAGGCTCTACCTATGCTACTTGGGCTGAGGAGATTGCCTGCTCAATTCTTAGAAACTCCTTCCTAGCTTCATCTGTCAATGTTCAGGATGAGGAAAGATTAGAGTCACCCCTAAGAATATTGAATAAATTTGTCATTTCTCCTGTAGAGAGTTTCAGATAAGGTCTTAACCAGTTAATGTCCCTTAATACGGTTTGAAAGTCAGTTAAAGTTTTAAGGCAAACTTATTTCCACATTTTGAGGCTTAATATGTTGGTTTTCAATTATGGTTCCCAGATTGAAAGGCATTTCTTTCTGTACCTTTTCTGGAGCAATTTTTACAATGCCAAAGTCTGCTCTTCCTTTGGACTTGCTAAGAGCAAGTCATCCATGTAATGAATAATGTAACATTGGGAATATTTGTCCCTTAAAGGCTGAACAGCTTGAGGTACATATTTTTGATACTAGGTGGGGCCATTGGCCATTCCTTGAGGCAAAACTTTCCATTGATAGCTTTTCATGGGTTTTATATTATTAATACTGGCACTGAAAATGCAAATCTCTGTTTATCTTGAGGTGCCAAGGGAATGGTGAAGAAACAATCCTTAAGATTACTACTGTAAGAGACCAATCTAGAGGGATTTGTAAAGGCGCTGGGAGTCCAAGCTGTAAAGCTTCCATGGTATGCATAGTAGTATTAACTGCTCTAAGATCATGTAACAATTGCCATTTTCCTGCTGCCTTCTTAGGTATAGTAAATATAGGTGTATTCCAAGGACTATTGGAAGGCTCTATGCTCTATTTTTTCCTGTATTAATTCATGAATATGACCTAATGGCCACTGATCCACCCATATAGGTCTGTCATCTTTCCATTGTATAGGATCTGCATGAGGGTGAGGAGATGGAGCAGTAACCACTCCTCAAAAGGTTGATATCCTAATCCTCATCTTCCTGGGTTTCCTTTGGCTTGGATGGGCTCTTTAATTCCCTGATTATTTTTTCCTAAGCTTTGACCAGTCTGATATCCCATCTGAGTTATTAACTGCTGTCCTTTTCCGGTAATAATACAACCTTCTAAAACATCCTGGCCCCATAAGTTGACTGCAATCCCAGAGACTATGTAAGGCTGAAACCATCCTGCCTGTCCTTCTTCATCTTGCCACCTTAACACTGCAGCACTGCATTGTGTATTATCAGGAACTCTGACCCTCATGACAGAGCTTATAGCTTCTACCATGGACCAACTTGAAGGCCAGAATTCTTTGCTGATAATGCTGACATCCGCTCCAGTGTCTATTAAACCTTTAAACTGTTTTCTCTCTATTCTTAAATTAATCATAGATGGGTTTTGCTAATTTCATGTATCCAATAGATATATGAGCTTCCAAATCCTTGTGTTCCTCTTTTCCTATTTATAGCTTCACCTTGCTGAATAAAAGGCAGAAATAGTATCTGAGCAATTCTTTGTCCTGAAGTAATTTGCATAATATGATTGCATTCTAGTATTACCTTAATTTCTCCCTCATAGTCTGAATCTATGACTCCAGGAAGAACAGTCCTTTCAGAGTTTTTCCATTTCTCCCTAAGATTAATCCTAAAGTTCTTGGTGCCACAGGTCCCCAGATTCCTGTAGGAACAGCTTGACGAACCATATCGGGGGTCAAAGTGACCGCTATAGTACTGGTAAGAACTAGGCCTGTGCTCCCTGGAGTGGCTCAGATGAGGGAGTCCACTGTGAACCTTACAGGGCAAATTTCCCCTATTGATGATGGGGCTGGGGGGCTTTTCCCTGTGGTTGGTCATTCTCTATGTCTTGATCTAATGGCTGCCCATTTTTTATGAAATTTCAACCTACATTAACCAACCCAATGATTTCCCTTCTGACTTCTAGGACACAGAGAGGTTTAACCTGTGTTGATTGAATTGGTAGGCAGAATGCTCATGCCTTTCCCTAGATCGCCACCTTGTGTCCTTCTTGGTTGCTTACATTCTTTTTTAAATGTCCTGTTCTTCCACAATTATAACACCTTTAATTCCCCACGGTTATAGAGGCAGCGAGTAAGTTTGCTTGAAAAGTGCCTGACCCCACATTCTGACATGCTTGAATCATTTCTGTAATGGTACTATTTTTTCTCAAAGGCGTCAGACATTTCTTACAATCAGCATTGGCATTTTCATAAGCTAATTGCTGAATTAAAATGTCTCCTGTTGTTTCATGTTGAATTTGTCATCTCACTGCTTGAGTGAGGCAAGCCATAAAATCAGAAAATTACTCTGTAGGCCCCTGCATACATTTACTAAAAGCTCCCTCAGGGTCCCCTTTTGATAGTAAAGCCTACCAAGCTCTTCTTCCACAAAGTCTAATTTGCTCATATGCCTGTTGCACATAATTTAGCTGATTTTGCATGTCATTATATTTCCCCAGTCCTGTCAGCATTTCATAAGTTATTTGAGCATTCAGCCCACAGTATGCATGGGCTTGTTCTTGACATTTCTCCAGAAATTCTCCCTTCCATAGTAAATAATCTCCGTGAGCCAGAGAATACCAATCAAAAGGAGCTAAGAATGCTTCAGAAATATTAGTCATAATTTCTCCAGTAAAAGAGCTATAGGACCATTCTGGACTATGCTTTCATGCAAGGCCTTTATCATTTTAAAGTCAATTTTTTTATGCTGTCTTATTATATGATTCAGGAGCTGTGGGTCAGCTACTTGTATAACAAGAAAAGCAAGTTGGTCCTCCACTGTCATGTCCTTTAATCCTTCTTGGATAGCTCTTTGCATAGGTGATTCTATTAATGGTGAATTAAATGTTTCAGGATTAGGACATGGAGGTGGAGGGTGCCATGAAGGCCATTCCTCCAATTTTTCTATTTGCTCTTCTTTAGGAGAGGAATGTGTAAGGGGAGGGGGTTTATCCTCTTTTGTTTCTCTAAAAGGCTCTAGCAAATGCAATACCATGTTCTACAAGGAGAAACAATTTGGAGGCAAATTTTTCCCCTGCTGCTGAGGTTTTTTTAAGTTCTGACTAACTCTTTCCCAACATTCAACATCCAATGTACCTTCTTCAGGAAACCAGGGGTTATGTTCTATAATACCATGCAAAAACTGTAAGAGAATACCTTGTGACACTTTAATTCCGTTATCCTTAAGCATGCAAACCAAAAGTGTACAATAAAGCTTCTCCCCTTTTGACAAATTCTGCCCCATTAGCCTGGCTAAAAAAAGATGTTCCCACCGTACTTACAGATCTCGACTTCTGCAACTGGCTGTGGGCTTTGCTTGTGGCGAATTTCCCCACCTAGCTGGTGAATTCTTTTTCCCCACCTTGCTGGTGAAACTTTGTTTTTCTGCTCGAGGCAAATCTTCTTCTCCAGACATCCATCATTCGAGGTGCCAGATGTGAGAGTCCAGGTCCCACATGCCTCAGGGTTTGGGATCTGGAGAAGGGCTGTGGTCAAATGATGAGACAAGACAAGAAATAATAATTTGGAAATAATGGGGGGTCAGGCAGAGAGTCGAATGCAAGAGCAAGGACTTCACTGGTGCCCAGACCCTGACAGCCTTTTATTCAATTTTAGATACACATATTGCCCTTAGGCAGGCAATTCTGGTAACAGAAAGACTATCTTAAAGGTCAGTAAATATTAACAAAGATTTACTTTGAGTCTCTTTGGTCAGGAAATTGCTTGAGCCACCATTGTCTCAACTAAACAACCAGTGCATAGCTTTGGCTCTTGCCAGAGCTCAAGGTTCGTGAGCCTTCTGCATTCCTTGTTTACGCTTTTCTGATAGGGAAGACAATGGCTAGCTTCCAACAGTATGAACCAGTGGAAATCAAGGTAGTGAAAAAACACACAGAAAAGTGGCCTATGTTTGCACAAGAACTTAGGGAGTGCAAACTTCTTGAATTAACACATATGAAAAAGAAGCCTGAAGCAGATGCAGGACTACCTCTGACCAAAATGGTGCCCTCTCATACAGAAAGTATGGGCACAAAACCTAGCAGAGTTTCCAGGGACAAACATCCTTCTCCCAGAGATACTCCCTTTCCTCATGCTGAGAAGAAATACAGATCCAACAGAGATAATAAGAAACATTTAGGTTTGTTTTCATCCAAATCCATGCTAGGAGAGAGGACCAAACTAGGATCTAGCAACTGTTCCCAAGCCTCACTTCAAAAGGACCATGACAAGCCTGTTTTCAATGGGGCTGGAAAGACCCGTTTGAGCACCTTTTCACCAAGTGTTCCAAAGACTTCTGCTAACGGGAGTCAGAAATATGTTATTGAGCACACAGACATAAATCTCCTCTCCATCCTAGCCATTCCAGACCTGGACCTGTGGTCTCCCCACACAATGCTAAGAGTCCAAGTGTCAGGCAGTCAGGCAGCAGCTCCAGTCTAGCTCCTGGGCAGTCCATCACAGGGAGTCTTCAGCCTATGATTAGTGCTGGCTCCATGCCCAGGCATCAGAATGGCAGCTCCAGCTCAGGACCGGAGCACTCAATCAGTGGGACCAAGAGGCCAGCCAGTGACTTAAATCATCCTGGAAGGACAGTCAGCAGTACAGGTGGCTCTGGATGACCCATCGGTGTCCCAGGTGGTTCTAGGAAGACAGTGGTCAGTTCTGGTGACCCTGGGTGGCCTGTGCACAATCCACATAACCGATGACCAATGAGTGGCTCAGTGGCTTCCAGGCAGTCAGTCAGTGGCTCTGCGCGATCAGTAAGTGGCACAGTTTCAGCTGGACAGACTGTCAGCAGTTCAGGCCCTAGAAGACCAGTGAGCAGCTTGGGATCTGGGTGAATAGTTAGTAGCTTATATCCCCCCATAAACCCAAATGCACTTTTGTCTCAGAAACAATATCTTCTAAGAATATCATTATCTGGCCCACCAATGGAGAGATGAATGGAATGAAGCCTTCTTTAGCTGGCTACAGATCTGCCCAACATTCTCAAGGGTTTCCCTTCCCTGGTGGTTACAAAAGACAGTGAGAATATGTGGAGGAGGAATATGAGAACTACGACTCCAAAATGGAAGATTTTATCAAAGACGAAGGAGAATCTCAGGAAGAAATATCTAAGCACATTCTTTGGCTATGACCAAAAATAAATAAATAAATAAATAAAAATACAAAGATGAAGAAGCAAAGAGTTTAAGACCAGTTATGCAAGATGACTTAGAGGAAATGAGATGGGAGGAAGAAGCAGCGAAATGAGGAGAGGTCAAGAAGCTGAAAAGACATTACCTGCTGTTTTTATTTATTTTTGTGAAACACTGGAGACACTCTACTGCAAAGAAGTCCTCCTGTCTTTGGACTGAAGAAGCCCATTATCATTTTAGATTTACTAGTGGCCTATTGCACGAAATTCACGCAAAGGGGTGGGGGGAAGGTGTCCCTCAGCCCGGCCTGCACTCTCTCCAATCTGGGACCCCTTGGGGGATGTACAGGATCCAGCCTACACCGGCAGTTGAACATCCCTCTCACAATCCAGGACTGCTGGCTCGTAACCACTTGCCTGCCTGCCTGCCTGATTGTCCCTAACTGCTTCTGCCTGCCAGCTTGATCACCCCCTAACCACTTCCCTGCAGGCTCGATTGCCCCCAACTGCCTTTCCCTTCTGCAACCTGCCTTCTCCACCGGGACCTGCCTCCTCTGTGTGAGGCGAAGGAGATGCTGGGACACCGATGCCTCACTACATGAAGTGGCTGCTGGGCCCCACCTGCTCTGTGCACTTGGCCATCTTGTGGCAGCCAGCTTGTGGCAGCCATCTTGTGGCAATATCACGTTTGAGGGCCACCTATGTTTTTATTAGTATAGATACTTGGATCCTTAAGGATAAGGAGAGTATACACTGAGTGGCCAGATTATTATGATCTCTGAACGCATAATCATCTGGCCACTCAGTATATATATATATATATATATATATATATATATATATATATACACACACACACATATATATACACACATATATGTATATATATACATATATATAAATATATATATCCTATCTAATAAAAGAGGAATATGCAAATGGACCATACCTCCACTATACCCACAAGCCACGCCCACCAGCCAATCAGGAGCAAGTAGGCAAATTAACCCAACCAAGATGGCTGCGGCCATGCAGAGAGAAGGAGGCTTGGGTTTCCCCAGCAATAGAGGAAGCCAAGCTTTCTGCCTGCCCTGGCTGGCCCAGGCCTCCACTCAAGGCTACAAAGTTTCAATTGTAGAAGATAAATAAATCCCAACAAATTGCCGGCAGCCATGGAACTGGAGAGAGCAGGAGGCTTGAGTTGCCCCCGGCGAAGGAGGAAGCCAAGTTCCTGCAGCCCTGGACTGCTTTTGGCCTCCACTCAAGGTTACAAAAGTTTCAATTATAGAAGATAAATAAATGCCAACAAAAATGTTGGTGGCCAAGGAGCAATTAGGAGGCTTGGCTCTGCTCAAGGCTACAAAGTTTCAATTATAGAAGATAAATAAATCCCAGATACCAGGGCCTCTGCTTGAGTCACCAGCGGGCATGGCCAGCCTGCAAACCACCACAGGCCCCTCACCCAGGCTGCCCCACACCCCAAGAGAACCCCCACCCTGATCTGAGACACCCTTCAGGGCAAACCAGCCGGCCTCCACCTGTGCACCAGGCCTCTCTCCTATCTAATCCTATCTAATAAAAGAATAATATGCAAATTGACCATCACTCTAACACACAAGATGGCCAGTAGGGGAGGGCAGTTAGAGGTGACCAGGCCGGCAAAGGAGGGAAATTGGGATTGGCAAGGAATAGCAGTGGGGGGAACTCAGGCCTGCAGGGTAGAGCAGTTGGGGGGGGGGCAGGCCTGCAGGGGAGGGCAGTTAGGGGAAAAGAGGCTGGCAGGGTAGCAGTTAGGCATCAATCAGGCGGGTTAGGGGGTGATCAGGCTGGCAGGCAGAAGCAGTTAGGGGCAATCAGGAAGGCAGGCAGGTGAGAAGTTGGGAGCCAGCAGTCCTGAATTGTGAAAGGGATGCCCAAATGTCCATTTAGGCCCAATCCTATGAGCAGTTAGACATCCCTCGAGGGGTCCCAGATTGGTGAGGGTATAGGCTAGGCTGAGGGACACACACCCTCGTGCAAAAATTTTGTGCACTGGGCCTCTAGTGTGTATGTGTGTGTGTGTAACCCAGTGAGTGCATGAATTTGTGCATGGGTGGGGTCCGGCCAGCATGGCCAGGGTGAGGGGACATGGGTGTTTAGCCAGCCAGCCTGCTGGTCAAGAGGACAATTTGCATATTAGCTTTTTATAATATAGGATATACACTGAGTGGCCAGATTATTATGCATTAAGAGATCATAATAATCTGGCCACTCAGTGTATATTTTGAGCATAAAGTATTTTCAAATACTTTCCATGGTGAAATCTGTAGTACAGATGACATAATGCCCAGTGAGTGCTCTTAGGGAGTTAACTGCTCACAGGTGTCAGTTTTGATCCTGATGAGCTTTGCACTCTAATGTGGGGCCCACTCAACAGACAGCCAATGTTGTTTTGTTCCTTTGTTATTTTAAAAAGGAAAAAATATTGCCTCTTGACTTCCATAATTCTGTTGATGGGTGAGTAGGGCAATGGCCAGCTCCCAATCAAACTTATTTTGTCTTTTTATGAGGAATCTGGCCCTTCTATGAATGTTGTCAGCAATAAAGTGACCTGTTGTATTCTATATATTTGGATTGAGAACTTGAAAATGTAGAGTAGGCTTTAAAATTATACTAGAAGCCCAGTGCACAAGATTCATGCACGGGGGTGTGTGTCCCCCAGCCCAGCCTGAACCCTCTCCCATCTGGGACCCCTTGGGGGATGTCCAACTGCCCTCCCTTGCAGACCTGGTTCCTCCCAACTGCCCTCCCCTGCTGGCCATCTTATGGTGGCCATCTTATGTCCAAATGGGGGCAGCCATCTTGTGTGTTGGAGTGATGGACAATCTGCATATTACTCTTTTATTAGATAGGCTAGAGGCCTGGTGCACAGGTGGGGACCCGCTGGTTTGCCCTGAAGTGTATCCCGGATCAGGGTGGGGGTTCTCTTGGGGCGTGGGGCAGCCTAGGTGAGGGGCCTGTGGTGGTTTGCAGGCCTGCTATGCCCCCCAGAGATCCAAGCGGAGGCCTTGGTATCTGGGATTTATTTATCTTCTATAATTGAAACTTTGTAGCCTTAAGTGAAGCCAAGCCTCCTGCTTGCTCTGTGGCCACCCCCATTTTTGTTGGGATTTATTTATCTTCTATAATTGAAACTTTGTAGCCTTGTGCAGAGGCCTGGGCTCACCAGGGTGTGCAGGAAAGCTTGGCTTCCTCCGTTGCTGGGGAAAGTCGAGCCTCCTGCTCTCTCTATGGTCGTAGCCTTCTTGGTTGTGTTAATTTGCATACTCGCTCCTGATTGGCTGATTGGCGTGGCTTGGTGTAGCAGAGGTACAGTCGATTTACATATCACTCTTTTATTAGATAGGATGTATTTCATTTATGTGACTTTGAAGTAAAAAGTAGAATAAATTATATTGTATTCTATATTCATGGATTGGAAGCTGAGCATTCTTATTCCCTGATTTAGGTGATTAGGCAATTAACAAAAAAATTTCAAGTTCAAAAACTAGTTATGCTATATAGTGTAAGAATATTCTTTTCCAAATTTTTCTTTCAGATTTATTGTAAAATAGACAATGTCACTGTGCTGATTTATATCTAAAAAGTCATTTTATATTGTAGAAAGAGTATTTTATTCAAAGATTAGAATTGAAAGAAGAATAGTTTAAAAAATAAGCAAGTGACATGTGAGGTTCCCCTTACTCCCCCATTATAAAGATATTTTGGAATCCAAAGTGCCCTTGTGTCTCTTGATGTTAATGACTTTGTATTTTTATCTTAAAATTCCTTAGCAATCAATTGCAAAAAAACAAAATCTAAATTCATGTGTATCAAGAAAAAATAAATAAATAAAGTTTCAAAGAGTACCAAAGTTGTGCATTGGATGTACTGATTTTAAGCTCATTGTTAAGAAATAAAAATTGTCTCCCATTCCTTTCTAAAAGATTTAGTTGGAAAAAAACTGGTGTAAGAAGAGAACTTTACCAGGAGTTTCTTTTAATTTTTTAAAATTCTTTATTGTTTAAAGTATTACATATGTCTCCATTTCCCCAATTGCCTCTTGCTGGCTGCTTCTTCCCTGCCCCCCCAGCACATGCCCACACTCCCTATTGTCTGTGTCCATTGTTTATGCTTATATGCATATATACAAGTCCTTTGGTTGATCTCTTACCTCACCCTCCCACCCTCCCCTGCTTTCCCTCTGAGGTTGGATGGTCTGTTTGATGATTCTAAGTCTCTGGATCTATTTTTGTTCATCAGTTTGTTGTTCATTTTATTTCACAAATGAGTGAGATAATGTGATATTTATCTTTCTCTCCAGGACCATCCGTGCTGTTGCGAATGGTAGGAGTTCATTCCTTTTTACAGCAGTATAGTATTCCATTGTGTAGATGTACCACAGTTTTTAATCCACTTGCCTGCTGATGGGCACTTAGGCTGTTTCCAAATCTTAGCTATTGTAAATTGTTCTGCTATGGACATAGGGGTGCATATATTCTTTCTGATTGTTGTTTCTAGTTTCTTGGAATATAGTCCTAGAAGTGGGATCACTGGGTCAAATGGCAGTTCCATTTTTACTTTTTTGAGGAAACTCCATACTGTTATCCACAGTGGCTGCACCAGTCTGCATTACTACCAGCAGTGCATGAAGGTTCCTTTTTCTCTGCATCCTGCCAACACTTGTCCTTTGTTGATTTGTTGATGATTGCCATTCTGATATGTGTGAGATGGTACCTCATTGTCATTTTGATTTGCATCTCTTGGATGATTAGTGACTTTGAGCATGTTTTCATATGTTGCTTGGCCTTCCTTCTGTCCTCCTATGAAAAATACCTATTTAGATCTGTTGCCCACATTTTGATTGGGTTGTTTATCTTCCTTTTGTCAATTTGTATGAGTTCCCTGTAAATGTTGGAGATTAAACTCTTATTGGTGATAACATTGGCAAATATGTTCTCCCATGCAGTGGGCTTTCTGGTTGTTTTCTTTTGCTGTGCAAAAGCTTTTTATTTTAATGTAGTCCCATTTGTTTATTTTCTCTTTAGTTTCCCTTGCCCTAGGAGCTATATCGGTGAAGATATTGCTTTTGCATATGTCTGAGATTTTGCTGCCTGTGGATTCCTCTAATATTTTTATGGTTTCCTATCGTACATTTAAGTCCTTTATCCATTTTGAGTTTATTTTTGTGTATGATGTGAGTTGGTGGACTAGTTTCATTTTATTGCATTTATCTGTCCAATTTCCCCAACACCATTTATTGAAGAGACTGTTTTTGACTCCATTGTATGCTCTTGCCTCCTTTGTCAAATATTAATTGAACATAATGGCTTGAATCAATTTCTGGGTTCTCTGTTCTGTTCCATTGATCTATATGTCTGTTCTTGTGCCAGTACCAGGGAGTTTTGAGAGCAGTGAGTTTCTAATACCGCTTGATATCTGGTATTGAGATCCCTCCTACTTTGTTCTTCTTTCTCAGGATTGCTGCAGTTATTTGGAGTCTTTTTATTTCATTTTATCCCAGATGAATTTTTGGAGAGTTCATTTTAGGACTGTGAAATATGCCGTTGGCATTTTAATGGGTAGTGCACTGAATCTATAGATTGCTTTGGGTAGTATGGGCATTTTAATGATGTTGATTCTATGGTATGTTCTTCCATCTGTTTATGTCTTCCTCTATCTCATTTTTCAGTGTCCTGTAGTTTTCTGAGTACCGGTCTTTTATCTCCTCAGTTAAGTTTATTCCTGGGTATCTTAATGTTTTCGTAAATGGGATTTTTTAAACCTCTCTTTCTGTAAGTTCACTATTGGTGTATAAAAATTCCATAGATTTCTTGGCATTATTTTTGTATCCTGCTACATTGCCAAATTTATTTATTAAGTCTAATCATATTTTATGGAGTGTTTGGGTTTTTTTACATACAACATCATGTCACCTGTGAATAATTGCAGTTTTATGTATTCTTTTCCAATTTGGATATCTTTTATTTCTTCTTCTTGTCTAATTTCTATGACTAGCACTTCTGGTACTATGTGGAACAGGAGTGGTGACAGTGTACATCCCTGTCTTGTTCCTATTCTTAGGGGAAATGGTTTTAGTTTTTGCCCATTGAGTATCCTGTTGGTTGAGGTTTGTCATATAAGGAAGGCTTTTATTATGTTGATGTATGATCCCTCTATTCCCACTTTGCTGAGGGTTTTTATCAAGAAAGAGTGTTTTATTAACCCAGTTGTTAGAATTTATAAGGTATGAGGTAAATAAGAGCTGGCCTTGTGAAATTATCGGCTGTGACATGGTTAACTTCTGACACCACTACAGCCAAGAGATCATGGATACCTGCCAGCAAAGGTAAGCATTATTATTTGTTTTTCATTCTGTTCCCCTTTTGTGTGTAGTACTGCAAGTTACTTTTTCCTCTTATACATTCACATTGGCATACAAAAAGTATTTGTGAAACTAGCTGCTTGGGTTTAGTGTGACATGGTTTCCCTTTATTGAGTCATGGATTTATGTACAACGTGAGGATCTGGTTCAGTTCATGCATCTGGCATCTGGCAACTGAAGTGTGTTCTCTGTCTCCAACTCCACATTGTGGCTATGGTGTCTTAGTTATAGATCCCTGTTATATGTCCAGGGTCTGTGGTTTCAGATCAAATATGTATTCGGCTGTGTTTCTGGCGTTTTGTGTCTCTTTGGGTGTGACTTTGTGTCCGGGATTCTTGTGTGGGGTCCAAGTGCAGCCATAGATGCAGATTCTGGTGTATGGAATCTGGTCTTAAGAATTAGCTGTCAGTCTCTGGCATCTGGTTTCTGGCTTTTGTACTGCATAGTATGCTTGACTCAGGGGAATCGCTTCGAGTTTGAGTCCCAGGGCCTGGGTGCAGCTTCTGGTTTGTGGTTGCTGTAGGGTACAGCTTCTGGAGTCCAGGGTGTGTGTTTGGGGTCCTGATTTTGGCTCTGGTGTCTAGTGTCTGTCAACTGATGGTCATTGTGTTGAGTTCCATACTAACAAGCATCCCCAAGTTTATAGAGTTGAGGCATATTATTAAACAGCTAGGAAAATTCCATGACAAGTGGAATGGGAAATCTGAGACTCTAACAGGGCCTAGTAATTTATAGGCACAACTACTAAATCACAAGAACTTATCTTCCCTATCCAAGGATGCTTATAGGAGCAAATGGGTTACATGTTCCCGACCATGCCCAGCAGACCCATGTTGCTTCAAATCCCTTTCCAGTGACATTTTTTAAGGTGAAACTGATCAGAGAATGACCCACATCACTGTATACATTCATTGTAATACATCAGCATATCAAATGACACACCTGGAGAGTTGATGAATATTCTATTGAGATATTCCATTGAGGCCTCCTCTAAAATTGGCACTGTTAAACACCAGGTAAAATCTTTGTCCTGGCCATTGTGACTACCTTTACTGAATGTTGGCCCATGCATCAAAAGGTCACCTGTTCAATTCCAGGTTTGGAGACATGACCAGGTTGTGGGTTCAATAAGAGGCAACTGATTGATATATCTCTCACATCGATGATGTTTCTCTCATTTTTCCTCTCTCTCTCTGAAATCAATAAAATCATATTTTTAAAAATCAAACAAATGAAACAGGTAAAACCTTAAGACAAAGGTCTATGTTGTTCCTTACACCTGTGTTTCCCTTCTCTTATTTCCTACTTTTACTTTGTTTCTCAGCTCGAAAGGTCCATATGTGACTTGCTACCAGGGGATCAGTGGGCAGTGGCAGCTTGTCCTGGGCTAACCCCTTGGACCTGTCTCTAGGGCCCCCTTGATCTTGTTTCTTCTATTTTAATCCCTCCCTTTGTTTCACTATGTGGATGAAAATGGGACACATGCTAACCTGTCAAGGTTAAGGGTTAACAGATCCCAGGCTACAACGTGAGACAGCAGGAAAAATGGTTGGTTGGTATTTAAATTTGCCTTTTCCATTGGAATTGGTTTCTGAGAATCTGAGCAAATGCCCTTGATAGCTTGATAGCTGAACTCAGTCAGCTCTGAAGATAAGGGGCACGTCCTTCCTCCAGCCTGAATCTAGGATGCTCTCAGATGACTAAGAATCTTTATGGAGGTGTCAGAGGTCATTCCTCACGATGTGTAGGGTCCCCATAGGGAACCTCCAACTCAACTGTAATTAAGAAATTGACTCATCCAGGGATGCCTGTATAAAGTTTGGTCACCTAGTCTTCTGAATACTCACTCACAGCTGTATGATATAGCCAGGGAGAGAAACCAAGGCATGTAAGAAGGTTGAATGCATGCCAGTTGAGGACTAAGAGCCTTATGGTACTCATAAGCAGCAGACTTTGACCCACTACATTACCTCTCTAGAGAATTTGTTCAGACTGCCAATGTTCAAAACAAAAAACCCCACAACAATTAATACGGGAAATTGTGCCTCTAAGGCCAGAAACTTCCAGAGCCCAGCTCTCATTAATACTCCTGATAGAAATCCTATTACTGGTAATTGCTTTACAGAAATAGCAAGATCTCACTAGAAATCTCATTTTAAAATGGCCATATTGGAGTGGTCTTTGGGTGCTTAAATTTAAAATAATAAAATATGGGAGGAATCCAAGATGGTGGCTTAGGTAAACACCTAAATTGCTGCCTCGCACAACAATTTCAAAACTGCAACTAAAAGACAAAATGTCTATCACCCAGAACCACGGGAAAGCTGGCTGAGTGGAAATTCTACAACTAGAAGGAAAGAGAAAAGAGCACTGAGACGTGCACAAGCGCTGGAAAGCTGAGGTACGGAGGCGCAGGATCTGGGCTGGCGGCAGGCATTGCTTTTTTCAACCCAAAGGGGAGACAAGCCCCCAATTACTCTGAAATACAGTTTCTGGGGAGACGTGGGGGCCCAAACTCCTACGGGGAAAAGCTGGATTCTCTGCCACTGGGTTAGAAAGTGAGGGGGGCCTGCTTGCAGAGCTGCATGCAAGAATAATTGTTTACTGGGCTGGGGCACTGGACACAGTGGGAGACACAGAGCCAGCTAACTAGCAGCCATGGCTCTTTGCCATGCCTTAGCCTAGTGATGCCCTGAGACCCCGCTCACACAATCTACAAACGCACCCAAGCTCCAAGCAGCAGTTTTAGCATAAGAAAGGCCAGGCCTATCGCAGCTTAACCTAACAAACTTGCAGCCCGGATCAGACAGCTCCAAACCTCCAAACCCCAAGCAAAGAGGAGAAAACTGTAGCTCTCGCTGTAGCTCCTGCTGGGTGGACTCAGACAATAGCTGGCCTGCACCCCATTGGAGATCCAGAAGCCAGTATACCTAGTGGACAGTGTGAGAAACCAGATTTCAACTCCTCACATCCATAAGTGACACATTCAAGAGGCAGACTCAGCGAGAACCAAAGCCCCACTGAAACAAGTCCTGCACCATAAGCGTGTCTCCAGCACAGCAGTTCTTTTAGACACAGCGAGTCCTCACAGCTGATTGGCCTGGAGGTCAATTCCTCCCAGACTACCAACAGCAATTAAGGCTTAACTATACCAAGACTTTGCACTCAGCCCACAAAGGAGTGTACCAAGAGCGCCCACATCAGGTGATTGGGGAGGCTGAGCTACTGCCCCCTATAAGTCACCTACCACACAAAGCCACTCCATCAACACAGGGAAGCAGCCAAAATGCAGAGACAAAGAAACATGTCATGAATGAAAGAAATGGAGGAAAGCAAACTACTGGATGACATAGAGTTCAGAACCACATTTATAAGGTTACTCAAGAACCTTCTAAAAACCGCCGAGAAACTTGATGACACTTCTGAGGAGCTTAGTGAGACCTTCAAGAACCTTAATGAGAATGCCAAAAAAATGGAAAAGGACTAGTCAGAAATGAAGCATACACTGTCTAAAATAAAGAGTATACAGAAACTCAACTGTAGATCAATGTACCCCAAGAATCAAATCAAAGATCTGAAATATGAGGAAACAAAAAACACCCAACCAGAAAAACAAAATGAAAAAAGAATCCAAAAATATGAAGATAGTGTAAGGAGCGTCTGGGACAACTTCAAGCGTACCAACATCCGAATTTTTGGGGTGCCAGAAGAAGAGAGAGAGCAAAATACTGAAAACCTATTAGAATAAATAATGACAGAAAACTTTCCCTACCTGGTGAAAGAAATAGACTTACAAGTCCAGGAGGCACACAGAACCCCAAACAAAAGGAATCCAAAGTGGACCACACCAAGACCCATCATAATTAAAATGCCAAGGGCAAAAGACAAAGAGAGAATCTTGAAAGCAGAATAGAAAAACAGTTAGTTACCTACAAGGGAGTACCCATACGACTGTCAGCTGATTTCTCAGCAGAAACTATGCAGGCCAGAAGGGAGTGGCAAGAAATATTCAAAGTGATGAACAGGGAGACAAAATGGCGGCGGAATAGAAGGACGTGTCCTGAGCCTTCTCCTGGAGCAAATAGAGGAGGCAGCTGAGACGAGCGGAATCCAGCCCGAATTGGCAAAGGAGGCACAGCTGGTGAGACAGTTTGCAGCTGGGAAGAGCAGGGATCCCCCGGATAAAGGTAAAATCAAAGATCTAGGCAGTAGAATCTCCCGGACCTCTGTGCCCAGAAGGTCAGGGAGAAACTACACAGTGCCAAGCCGTGTCCCTGAGGACAGGCAAGGTCTGAAGGATTTTAGACCATAGAGTCTGGATTTGGGATCTGAGCTCAAAGGCAGCCTTTAAGAGCTGCCGGACCGCGGAGTGCCGGCAAGAGAGGAACTGGCAGAGACGCGGTCCTTCCTCGCGCTGGGGCCTGCGCTTTTCCCCACTGAACCTAGTTCGTGGGACCTTTTGGAGACAGGCGCTTACGTGTGACAGAAGTGCGGGAGAAGGGGTAGAGTTGTGGAACCTGGGCAGAGTGGGCAACGGACGGTCCAGGAGAAGTGGTAGCAAGTCTGGTGCTGAGTCATATCTAAGCCCACAGAATCCATTTTCTCCTGAGAGATAGCCCCTCCCCCCAGTCTCCAGGCAACCAATATAGCCACACCCAGATTCCACCCTGATTAACACCAAGGAATCTGAATACTCCCTGAGGCCATAGGATCTACTCTAAAGAGAAATCTTTAGAAGCTAAGCACCTCAATTACACTAGATAACCAAGCCCAGGAGAACAGATTTCACCAGTAGCACCATCACCAAAAGAACCTGGGTAGCAAAGCAATTGGATCTACAATTAAAACATTTCAGGAAAACATGGGGAGACAAAAAAGCAATACCCAAAGGAAAGAAAAAGAGGAATCACCAGAAAGGGAGTTAAATGAAATTGAGGCTAGCAGCTTAACAGAGAGAGAATTCAGAGTAATGATTCTAAGGATGTTTAAATGGATGGATGACAAATACACACAACTCAATGACAAATACACACAACTCAATGAGAACTACAAGGAACTGAATGAAAATGTCACCAACGTGAAAAGAAACCAAGAGGAGATGAAGAACGACATAGCTGCAATAAAGAACACATTGGAAGGCTTAAACAGTAGACTAGAAGAGGCTGAGGAACGCATCAGTGAATTAGAAGACAAGGTAGGAAAACACACACAAACACAGCAGCAAATGGAAAGAAGACTTAAAAAGCAAGAGGAGAGCCTAAGGGAGCTTTGGGACAACACAAAACGAAACAATATTAGAATAATAGGGATACCAGAAGGTGAGGAAGAGAAGCAAGGAATAGAAAACCTGTTTGAAGAAATAATGACGGAGAACTTCCCTGATATTGGCAAGAAAAAAACTATGCAAGTCCAAGAAGTACATAGAGTCCCAAACAAGTTGAACCCCAAAAGACCAACACCAAGACACATCATAATTAAATTGGCGAATACCAATGACAAAGTAAGAATCTTAAAGGCTGCCAGAGAGAGACAGAAAGTTACCTACAAGGGATCTCCTATTAGAATATCAACTGATTTCTCAACAGAAACACACCAGGCCAGAAGGGAATGGAATGAAATATTCAAAGTGATGCAAAGCAAGGGTCTGAATCCAAGAATACTATACCCAGCAAGGTTATCATTCAAAATTGAAGGGGGAATCAGGAGCTTCACAGACAAAAAAGGGCTAAGAGAGTTTATCACTACCAAGCCAGCAATGCAAGAAATGCTGAAGGGACTGCTGTAAAAAGAAGAAAGAGAAAGGCAAAAAGAAACACAAACACTAAGGGGGAAAATATGACAACAAACATGTACTTGTCAATAATAACATTAAACGTAAATGGATTAAATGCACCAATCAAAAGACATAGGGTAGCTGAATGGATAAGAAAACATGACCCATACATTTGCTGTCTACAAGAGACTCACCTCAGAGCAAAGGATTCACACAGACTGAGAGTGAAGGGATGGAAAAATATTTTTCAAGCAAATGGAAATGAGAAAAAAGCTGGGGTAGCAATACTTATATCTGATAAAATAGACCTCAAAGTAAAGGGCATAACAAGAGATAAGGAAGGCCACTACATAATACTAAAGGGAGCAATTCAACAAGAAGATATAACTCTGGTAAACATATATGCACCCAACGCAGGAGCACCCAAATACATAAAAAAACTCCTGGAAGAGATCAAGGGAGAGATCGACAACAATACAATCATAGTAGGAGACTTTAATACACCACTGACATCACTGGATAAATCCTCCAGACAAAAAATCAGCAAAGAAATAGCAATTCTAAATGACACACTAGATCAGATGGACCTAATTGATATCTTCAGAGCATTTCACCCCAAAGCCTCGGAATATACGTTCTTCTCAAGTGCCCATGGGACATGCACAAAAATAGACCACATATTGGGTCACAAACAAAGCCTCCCTAAATTCAAAAAGATTGAAATACTATCAAGCATTTTCTCAGACCACAATGGCATAATATTAGAAATAAACTATAATAAAAACATTCCAAAAAATTCAAACACGTGGAAACTGAATAGCATGCTATTAAACAATGATTGGGTGATCAATGAGATCAAAGAAGAAATTAAAAACATCCTGGAGAATAATGACAATAAAAACACAACAATGCAAATGCTATGGGACACAATGAAAGCAGTCTTGAGAGGGAAGTTTATAGCTCTAAAGGCCTACCTCAAAAAACAAGAAGAAATGGTAATAAATCTTCTAACTCAACAACTCAAAGAATTAGAAAGAGAGCAACAAGAAAAGCCCACAGTGAGCAGAAGGAAGGACATAATAAAGATCAGAGCAGAAATGAATGACATAGAGACCAAAAAAACAATACATAGGATCAACAAAACCAAGAGCTGGTTCTTTGAAAGGATAAACAAGATTGATGAACCTCTAGCCAGGCTCACCAAGAAGCAAAGAGAGAGGACCCAAATAAACAAAATCAGAAATGAAAGAGGTGAAATAACAACAGACCCCACAGAAATACAAAGGATTGTTAAAAAATACTATGAACAACTCTATTCTAACAAACTACACAATCTGGAGGAAATGGACACATTCCTAGAAAAATACAACCTTCCAAAACTCACTCAGGAAGATTCTAAGAATCTCAATAGGCTGATAACTATGGAAGAAATTGAAGCAGTCATCAAAAAGCTTCCAGCAAACAAAAGCCCAGGGCCTGATGGCTTCACAGGGGAGTTTTACCAAACATTCAAGGAAGAACTAAAACCTATCCTCCTCAGACTATTCCAGAAAATTCAAGAAGAAGGAACACTTCCAAACTCCTTCTATGAGGCCAGCATCACCCTAATACCAAAACCAGACAAAGACAACACAATGAAAGAGAATTACAGGCCAATATCCCTCATGAACATAGATGCCAAAATCCTCAACAAAATTCTAGCAAATCGAATCCAGCAGTACATCAGAAAGATTATACACCATGACCAAGTAGGATTTATCCCAGGGATGCAAGGATGGTACAATATTCGCAAATCAATAAACGTGATACATCACATAAACAAATTGAGAGATAAAAATCACATAGTCATATCAATTGATGCAGAAAAAGCATTTGATAAAATCCAACACCCTTTCTTGATAAAAACTCTCAGCAAGGTGGGAATAGAAGGATCATACCTGAACATAATAAAAGCCATATACGACAAACCCACAGCCAACATCATACTCAATGGGCAAAAACTAAAACCATTTCCCCTAAGAACAGGAACAAGACAGGGATGCCCACTCTCACCACTCCTGTTTTATATAGTGCTGGAAGTACTAGCCATTGCGATCAGACAAGAAGAAGAAATAAAAGGCATTCAAATAGGAAAAGAAGAAGTAAAACTGTCCTTATTCGCAGATGACATGATACTGTACATAGAAAACCCTAAAGACTCCATAAAAAAATTATTAGACTTAATAACTGAATTCGGTAATGTAGCAGGATACAAAATTAATGCCAAGAAATCTATGGCATTTCTATACACCAATAATGAACTTACAGAAAGAGAGACTAAAAAAACAATCCCATTTACCATCGCACCAAAAAAATTAAGATACTTAGGAATAAACTTAACTAAAGAGGTAAAAGAGCTATACGTAGAAAACTACATGACACTGAAAAAAGAGATAGAGGAAGACATAAACAGATGTAAGAACATACCATGTTCATGGATTGGTAGAATCAACATCATCAAAATGTCCATACTACCCAAAGCAATCTATAAATTCAATGCACTTCCCATTAAAATACCAACAACATATTTCACAGACCTAGAATGAAATTTCCAAAAATTTATCTGGAATAAAAAAAGAACCCGAATAGCTACAGCAATCCTGAGAAAGAAGAACAAAGTAGGTGGGATCTCAATACCAGATATCAAGTTGTATTACAAAGCTACTGTTCTCAAAACAGCCTGGTACTGGCACAAGAACAGACATATAGATCAATGGAATAGAATAGAGAACCCAGAAATTGACCCAAATCAATATGCTCAATTAATATTTGACAAAGGAGGCATGAACATTCAATGGAGTCAAGACAGTCTCTTCAACAAATGGTGTTGGGAAAATTGGACAGATACATGCAAAAGAATGAAGCTAGATCACCAACTTACACCATACACAAAAATAAATTCAAAATGGATAAAGGACTTAAACATAAGACGGGAATCCATGAAAATACTAGAGGAATGCACAGGCAGCAAAATCTCGGACATATGCCGAAAGAACTTCTTCACTGATACTACTCCTAGGGCAATGGAAGGTAAAGAGAAAATAAACAAATGGGACTACATCAAAATAAAAAGCTTTTGCACAGCAAAGAAAACCATCAATAAAACAACAAGAAAGCCCACTGCATGGGAGAACATATTTGCCAATGATATCAATGATAAGGGTTTAATCTCCAACATATACAGAGAACTCATACAACTTAACAAAAAGAAGATAAACAACCCAATCAAAAAATGGGCAACTGATCTAAGTGGACACTTTTCGAAAGAAGACAGAAGGCAGGCCAAGAGACATATGAAAACCTGCTCACAGTCACTAATCATCAGAGAGATGCAAATCAAAACAACAATGAGGTACCATCTCACACCTGTCAGAATGGCTTTTATCAACAAATCAACAAACAACAAGTGTTGGCGAGGATGCGGAGAAAAAGGAACTCTTTTGCATTGCTGGTGGGAATGCAGACTGGTGCAGCCACTGTGCAGAACAGTATGCAGTTTCCTCAAAAAAATAAAAATGGAACTCCCATTTGACCCAGTGATCCCACTTCTAGGAATATATCCCAAGAATCTAGAAACACGCATCAGAAAGGAAATATGCACCCCTATGTTCATAGCAGCACAATTCACCATAGCCAAGATTTGGAAACAACCTAAATGCCCATCAGCAGATGAATGGATTAAAAAACTGTGGTATATATATACAATGGAATACTACGCTGCGGTAAAAAAGAAGGAGTTCCTACCATTTGCAACAATATGGATGGAGATGGAGAATATTATGTTGAGTGAAATAAGCCAGGCAGAGAAAGATAAATATCATATGATCTCGCTCATTTGTGGAATATAATGAACGACATAGACTGATGAACAAGAACAGATCCAGAGGCTGAGAAATGTCAATCAGAAGATCATACCTCAGGTAAGGTAGGGGAGGGTGGGGGTAAGGTGGAGAGATCAACCAAGGGACTTGTATGCATGCATATGAACCTAATCAATGGACACAGACAACAAGGGGGCGGGGCATTAAGAGAAATTGTTTCATGTGACAAAAATTTTTAAATGAAACTCTGTAGACTGAAAATTATTTTGGAAGGAAACAAAGATAAGTTTCCTTCAAAAGTCATAAGTATTGTAATTGAAAGTCAATATATTTGGCCGCTTGAACTAAAGTAAGTAATTTGTGTTTTTGCCTCCCTGACAAAGTTTATATAAAGCTACAAAAAGAAATTGACAACCAGTTTGAAATGGAATTGCCAGGGCCTAGGGCAAAGAATATCCTTACATGATATTATTCTACAATCTCATTATAATCTTAGATATTTTACAACAGCATACTTTACAATTATCCCAAACAAACTTACAAACTAATTCTTTGAATGGTGGGCAGCAATTTAAAAAGAGGGACATGAAAGGATTTAATCCCTTGCAGAAGGAATTAAGGCACTGGGAAGGCACTTAAGCATCCTATATTGGCCCCTCTTGCCCTTTGTGCCAAGAGGGACCCTCTTCTCACAATCCAATTGCCCTCAGCTGTTACCTGAGCTTTCTGTTCATGCTGAGCTTGAAGCCTCGTGGGGGCTGGTACCAGGGATCTGTCTCACATCCAATTGTGTGAGCTGGGCCCTCACTGGAGAAGAAACCCGAGTTCCCCGAGATATGTGATCAGCACCGGGACCCTGCCAGCAGGCCAGGGGTTCCCAAGGCAGGTGCTGGGTGTGGAGGCCACGGGGTCATAGGCTACCAAGGAGACAGAACTGAACCTCACAGCACCCTGCTTGGCCCCGGAGGATGGCTGGTTAGCCAGAGACGGGTAAGATTCCTCAAGGAAGGAACAACCTAAGACAGGCACAGTCGCAGAGGGGCCATCAGGACAGAACTTGGGGGGGCAACAGAAGTGGGGCACAGACCCTCACCCCCCCAACATTGCAGGGGCTTGAACCCTCACCCCCTTCTAAAGGAGGTCTCCTACCCCCATGGCTGCTTTGCGCTTCCCACACCCAGCTCAGATCGGGACCCAGGCAACAGAAAGAAACCCGGCCCAGCTCACATCGAGATACAGGTGACAGACAGAGACTTGGCCCAGCTCAGATCGGGACCCAGGTAACAGACAAGAGACTTGGCCGACAGCAGTTGCCCTATATCTAAATTCAGCTGAGCATTTGGAATGCTCAGGGCCCACTCAAGAATGCAAATAATCCTTCCCACTAATATTTACAGGGTAAACTAAGATTGTTGGTAGAGTATTAAATTTGACAGTAAAATAGTAATCGAGTTTTCAGATTAATTTAAATAGGCTAATTGAAATAAGTGGATATTCAAGTACTGGACAAAAAGCTATTCTTAAAGTAATAACTAAAATTTCTATTGGTAGTTCATCTCATGGTAAAATTCCTGAATATGCAATGAACCTAAAGCAGTCATATGTGTGGGGGAAAATTTTTTTTTTTTTAATTTAAAGTTATCAAGACTGCATTATAAAATTTACAAAAACCTCCATTAAAAAAAAAAGGGGGGGGATAGTAGGGCAATATCATGTAAGGAAAAATATCCTATAAGTAAATTACATCTAGAAAATTTTTACTTTACCAAATTAAGGTTCATTTGCAATGCTAACAGCAAGACGGCCATTAAAAACACACATGGTGTCTAAATAAGACAAAGGAAAATTGTCTGAACAAAAATAAAAAGGATCCCAAATCAATTATATAGAAAAGATTCCTTTATTAACTTGTGGTCGAGAATATATTTGTATATTTTCAGAAAACAACCCCAAGACCAGATGGATTCCTGCAACAGAGAGGAATTGACAGGAGTGCTCCAACCACGAAGACAAGAGGCAAAAACAGTCCAGAGATGGAAGACGCTGACAACGCCTTGCCATGGGAGCAGTCAGCAGCTGTGCACCGCTGCAGGTTGCCTAGGACCAAACCAGAGAGGGTCGGACCTGCATTGCCACCATGTGCCCACCATCCAGATATCACTGCTGACATATACACATAAGGAACTGTTGGACATTGAAACTGGGACTCAAACATTTTTTTGTTTTGTCTTGTTTTGTTATTATATGTTTATTTCCAGTCTGCAAAGGCAAAACTTTTTAAAGGAAAGAAATGGTGGGAAAAAGATACATAGGCAAAGAAGCATTGAACAGACTGTCAAACTACATTGGGAAGACAGGGGTGGTTGGGTGAGGAGGGCTGTAAGAGACCAACCGAAGGACTTGTACGCATGCATATAAGCACAACCAATGGATATAAGACACTGGGGTGGGGGGGGAGGGTGGGCAGGTGAAGGCATGTCCTGGGGGGTAGGGGAGGTCAGGGGGAGATCAAAGGGGGAAAAAAAGGAGACATATGTACTACTATTTGTAATACTTAAAACAATAAAAATAAAATAAAATTTAAAAAAAAAAAACCAAAGTGATGAACAGCAAGAACCTCCAACCAAGATTACTCTACCCAGCAAAGCTATCATTCAGAGTCGAAGGTCAGATAAAGAGCTTCACAGACAAGAAAAAGCTAAAGGAGTTCATTGCCTCCAAACCAGGATTACATGAAATGCTGAAGGGTATTCTTTAAGAAGAGGAAGAAGAAGAAAAAGGTAAAGATAAAAATTATGAACAACAAAATGACATCAAATACATACCTACCAACAAGTGAATCTAAAAATCAAGTAAATAAAAAATCTGAAGAACAGAATGGACTGGTGAATATAATAGAATCAGGGACATAGAAAGGGAGTGGAATGACAATTCTCAGGGGGAAGCGGGTGTGAGTGGTGCAGGAAGAGACTGGACAAAAATCTTACTCCTATGGATAAAGACAGTGGCAGGGGGTAAGGGCATGGGGTAGGGTGGGGTGGGGAATCTGGTGGAGGGGAGCTATAGGGGGAAAACAAAAAGAGGAACACCTGTAATCTGAACAATAAAGATTTATTTAAAAAAATAAAAAGCAGTAGAAAAAAAATAAAATAATAAAATACGTTAATAAAAGTTGTAGGAAATATTGGTTGCTTAATTTTTCACTATAATTGAAAATTGAGGTTTCCAAACATTAAAAATTCTCATACATTAAATTAATTTTAATTTAAAAAATGAAAATACAGCCATGTATGGTGCACTCAGTGATTACAGCATTGTGCTATGCATCAGAGGTTTGCAGGTTTGATTCCCAGTCAAGGGCATGTACCTGGGCTGCAGGACTGATTCCACTTTCAGTCAGGGCATGTGTGGGAGGCAACCAATAGATGTGTCTCTGTCACATTGATGTTTCCCTCTCTCTCCCCCCCCCCCCCTTCACTTCTCCCATTCTCTAAAAATCAATGGGAAAAAAATATCCTCGCTCCTCAGGTGAGGATTAAAAAAATATGGAAATATATATTTAAGGAAAAAGGGTGAATTACTCTTGAGTTATGTATATGGTCTGTAGCATTTGTGGGATATGTATTCATCTTAGTATTATGTGTTGTGCATTTTCTCTCTCCAAATGGCATTACAGGATATAATCATTTACTGGCCTAAAAAAAATCAAATACTTACGTAAATTAAAGAAAATCTTGTAGTCTGGATAAAGTATTTAATACTAACACTATTTTAAAGTTTAATTGATGTCTTACCCAGGTTTATAAAATGTATATCATAATACTTAATTACTAGAGGTCCCATGCACAAAATTCATGCAAGAGTAGGCCTTTCTTCCCCTGGCTGCCGGCACAGGCTTCCTTCTGGCACCTGGAACCCAGGCTTCCCTTGCAGCCCTGTGTTCATCCAGAAGGTTGTCTGGAAGGACGTCTGGTCTAATTAACATATTAAGCTTTTATTATTACAGAAGCTTGTTTTACAACCTTTTCAAATTTAAGAGACTGAAAAATGACTAAGTTATTCCAATGGATCCTGAAATACCTCCAAAATTTAATCTCTCTCTTTACTAAAAGAGTTTTAAAAGTAATTAGTACTGGAGAGGTGCTGCTCCTGCCTGCAGTAGGAGGGCAGAGGGGGTGGTGGAACCGCCAGGCCAGGGCTGGCGCTGTTTCTCTTTCACTTTCCTTGTATTTTAATAGATATTTGGTATTTTAATAAGAATTACATTGAATGTATAGATTGCTTTGGGTAGTATGAACATTTTAATATGTTGATTCTACCAATCCATGAACATGGTATATTCTTCCACTTGTTTATATCTTCCTTATCTTTTTCTTCAATGTCCTATAGTTTCCTTAGTACAGGTCTTTTACCTCCTTCGATAAGTTTATTCCTAATTATCTTAATGTTTTTGTTAAAATATTTTGGTAAATGGGATTGTTTTCTTGCTTTCTCTTTTTGAGAGTTCATTGTCGGTGTATAAAAATGCCACATAAGCATAATCAATAGATACAAGACACTGGGGGGGGGGTGAAGAGAGGGTGGGCAGGTGAAGGTATGTACTGGGGGGTAGGGGAAGCTGGGGGGAGGTCAATGGGGAAAAAAGGAGACATATGTACTACTATTTGTAATACTTCAAACAATAAAAAAATAAAAAAGAAATTAAAAAAATAAAATAAAAAAAATAAAAATAAAAATGCCATCAATTTCTGGGTGTTAATTTTGTATCCTGCTACATTTCTGAAGTTATTTATTGAATCTAGTCATTTTTTGATGGCGTCTTTAGGGTTTTTTTATGTACACTATCATGTCATCTGCGAATAATGACAGTTTACTTTCTCCTTTCCAATGTAAATGCTTTTTATTTCTTCTTGTCTAATCGCTATGGCTAGGGCTTCTAATACTATGTTGAACAAGAGTGGTGAAAGAGAGCATCCATGTCTTGTTCCTGTTCTTAGGGGAAATGGTTTTAGTTTTTTTAATTGAGTATGATGTAGGCTTGTCATATATGGCTTTTATTATGTTGAGATATGATCCCTCTACTCTCA
This sequence comes from Corynorhinus townsendii, assembly GCA_026230045.1. Lineage (NCBI taxonomy): Eukaryota > Metazoa > Chordata > Mammalia > Chiroptera > Vespertilionidae > Corynorhinus > Corynorhinus townsendii. The sequence goes on from JAPDVU010000013.1 coordinate 44,913,909, forward strand.
CTTTTCCAAGAGTTTTTATCAAGAAAGGGTATTGGATTTTGTTAAATGCTTTTTTTGCATCAATTGATAAGATCATGTGATTTTTGTCTTGCAATCTGTTTATGTGATATAACACATTTATTGATTTGTGAATATTGTACCACCTTGAATACCCAAGTGGAAAAATCCCACTTGGTCATGGTGTATGATCTTTGTAATGCATTGGTGGATCCCATTTGCTAATATTTTGTTGAGGATTTTAGCATCTATGCTCATCAGGGATATTGGTCTGTAGTTCTCTTTCTCTGTAGTGTCTTTATCTGGTTTTGGAATTAAGGTAATGCTGGTCTCATAGAAAGAGCTTCAAAGTGTTCCTTCTTGAATTTTTTGCAATAGTTTGAGGAGTATAGGTGTTAGTTCTTTGAATGTTTGCTAAAACTCCCCTGTGAAGCCATCTGGGCCAGGGCTTCTGTTTTTTGGAAGTTTTTTATTATTATTATTCCTTCAATTTCATCAGTCATTATTGGCCTATCAGAATTTTCTGATTCTTCTTGATTGAGTTTTGGAAGATTGGAATTTTTCTAGGAATATGTCCATTTTGTCCAGGTTTTCCATTTCTTCGGAATAAAGGCATTCATAGTATATTTTATGATTCTTTGTATTTATGTGGGGTCAAGTGGTTAATTCACCTCTTTCATTTCTGATTTTATTTATTTGGGCTCTCCCTCTTTGTTTCTTGATGATTCTGGCTAAAAGTTCATCTATCTTGTTTAGCCTTTCAAAGAACCAGCTCTTGGTTTTGTTGATCTTTTGTTTATTTGTTTTTTGTTTTTTTAAATCTCTATGTCATTTATTTCTACTCTGATCTTTAGTATTTTCTTCCTTCTACTTACTCTGGTCTTATCTTGTTGTTCTCTTTCTAATTCTTTAAGTTTTAGTGTTATAGAACTAATTGCAAGTTTTTCTTTCTTTCTTTCTTTCTTTTTTTTTTTTTTTTTGAGGTTGGCCTGTAGTGCTATGGCTAGGGCTTCTAATACTATCATGAACAAGGGACCTCCCTCTCAAGGCTGCTTTTGCTATGTCCCATAGATTTGGGTTTGTTGTGTGTTCACTTTCATTTGTTTCCATACGTGTTTTATTTCTTCTTTGATCTCTTTGGTAGCCCATTTATTATTTAGTAGCATGCTATTTAGTCTACATGTGTTTGATTGTTTTTGAGTGTTTTTATTGTAACTGATATTTAATTTCATGCCATTGTGGTCTGAGAAGATGCTTGATATGATTTCAATATTCTTGAATTTGTAGAGACTTCGCTTGTGTCCTAACATGTGGCCTATTTTTGAAAATGTCCCATATGCACTTGAGAAGAATGTATATTCTTTAGCTATAGAATGAAATGTCCTGAAAATGTCAATTAATTCCATCTGATCTAGTGTGTCATTTAAGGTCACTATTTCCTTATTGATTTTTTTTGTCTAGAATAGCTATCCTGTGATGTCAGTGGGGTGTTAAACTCCCCTACTATTATTGTGTAACTATTGATCTCATCACAGAGTTGTTTTTATGTATTTGGGTGCTCCTGTATTCGGTGCACACATGTTTACCAGAGTTATATTTTCTTGTTGTACCAATTGCTTTAGTGTTATGAAGGGGCCTTCATTATCTCTTATCATGGCCTTCACTTTGAAGTCTATTTTGTCAGGTATGAGTATTGCTACCCCAGACTTATTTTCATTTCTATTTTCCTGGAATTTTTTTCCCATCTCTTCACTTTCAGTTTCTGTGAGTCCTTTTCTATAAGGTGGTTCTCTTGTAGACAGCATATATATAGGTAATGTTTTTGTATTCATTTAGCTACCCAGTGTCTTTATTTATTTATTTATTTATTTTACCATTTTTTTATTGTTTTAAGTATTACAAATAGTAGTACATATGTCTCTTTTTTCCCCCCATTGATCTCCCCCCGACCTCCCCTACCCCCCAGTACATGCCTTCACCTGCCCGCCCTCTCCCCCGCCCCAGTGTCTGGTATCCATTGGTTGTGCTTATATGCCTGTGTACAAGTCCTTTGGTTGGTCTCTTACAGCCCCCCTCGCCCAACCTCTCCTGTATTCCCAATATAGTTTGACAGTCTGTTCAATGCTTCTTTGCCTCTGTATCTTTTTCCCACCATTTCTTTCCTTTAAAAAGTTTTGCCTCTGCAGACTAGAAATAAACATATAACAAAACAAGATAAAACAAAAAAAATGTTTGAGTCCCAATTTCAATGTCCAACAGTTCTGAGTCCCCGTTTCAATGTCTAACAGTTCCTTATGTGTACATGTCAGCAATGATATCTGGATGGTGGGCACATGTTGGCAATGCAGGTCCGACCCTCTCTGGTTTGGACCTAGGTAACCTGCAGCGGTGCACAGCTGCTGACTGCTCGCGTGGCAAGGCGTTGTCAGCGTCTTCCATCTCTGGACTGTTTTTTCCTCTTGTCTTAGTGGTTGGAGCACACCTGTCAATTCCTCTCTGTTGCAGGAATCCATCTGGTCTTGGGGTTGTTTTCTGAAAATATACAAATGTATTCTGGACCACAAGTTAATAAAGGAATCTTTTCTATATAATTGATTTGGGATCCTTTTTATTTTTGTTCAGACAATTTTCCTTTGTCTTATTTAGACACCATGTGTGTTTTTAATGGCCGTCTTGCTGTTAGCATTGCAAATGAAACTTAATTTGGTAAAGTAAAAATTTTCTAGATGTAATTTACTTATAGGATATTTTTCCTTACATGATATTGCCCTACTACCCTCCCCCCCTTTTTTTTTATTAATGGAGGTTTTTGTAAATTTTATAATGCAGTCTTGATAACTTTAAATTTAAATTTTTTTTTTTTTTTTTTGCCCACACATATGACTGCTTTAGGTTCATTGCATATTCAGGAATTTTACCATGAGATAACTACCAATAGAAATTTTAGTAATTACTTTAAGAACAGCTTTTGTCCAGTACAATTAACTTTACTTGAATATTCACTTATTTAAATTAATCTGAAAACTCAATTACTATTTTACTGTCAAATTTAATACTCTACCAACAATCTTAGTTTACCCTGTAAATATTAGTGGGAAGGATTATTTGCATTCTTGAGTGGGCCCTGAGCATTACAGATGCTAGGCTAAATTTAGATATAGGGCAACTGCTGTCGGCCAAGTCTCTTGTCTATTACCTGGGTCCCGATCTAAGCTGGGCCAAGTCTCTGTCTGTCACCTGTATCTCGATGTGAGCTGGGCCAAGTCTTTTTCTGTTGCCTGGGTCCTGATCTGAGCTGGGTGTGGGAAGTGCGAAGCAGCCATGGGGGTAGGAGACCTCCTTCAGAAGGGGTGAGGGTGCCTGTCTTAGGTTGTTCCTTCCTTGAGGAATCTTACCCGTCTCTGGCTAACCAGCCATCCTCCGGGGCCAAGGAGGGTGGTGTGAGGTTCAGTTCTGTCTCCTTGGTAGCCTATGCCCCCGTGGCCTCCACACCCAGCACCTGCCTTGGGAACCCCTGGCCTGCTGGCAAGGTCCCAGTGCTTATCACATATCACGGGGAACTCGGGTTTCTTCTCCAGTGAGGGCCCAGCTCACACAATTGGGTGTGAGACAGATCCATGGTACCAGCCCCCATGAGGCTTCAAGCTCAGCATGAATAGAAAGCTCAGGTAACAGCTGAGGGCAATTGGATTGTGAGAAGAGGGTCCCTCTTGGCAGAAAGGGCAAGAGGGGCCAATATAGGATGCTCAAGTGCCTTCCCAGTGCCTTAATTCCTTCTACAAGGAATTAAATCCTTTCATGTCCTTTTTTTTTTTTTCAATTGCTGCCAACCATTCAAAGAATTAGTTTGTAAGTTTGTTTGGGACAATTGTAAAATATGCTGTTGTAAAATATCTAAAATTATAATGACATTGTAGAATAATATCATGTAAGGATATTCTTTGCCCTAGGCCTTGGCAATTCCATTTCAAACTGGTTGTCAATTTCTTTTTGTCGCTTTATATAAACTTTGTCAGGGAGGCAAAAACACAAATTACTTACTTTAGTTCAAGAGGCCAAATATTTTGACTTTCAATTACAATCCTTATGACTTTTGAAGGAAACTTCTCTTTGTTTCCTTCCAAAATAATTTTCAGTCTACAGAGGGTTTCATTTAAAAATTTCTGTCACATGAAACAATTTCTCTTAAGGCTATGGTGACCACTAGTATCGGTTAGATTTAGTATTTTATTTTTATTTTATAATTTTTAAATTAATTTTAAAAAATTTTTATCTTTTACATATGTGTCCTTATTTCTCCATAACCCCCCACTCCCCACTTATGCCCCGCCCCCTTGTTGTCTGTGTCCATTGATTAGGTCCATATGCATGCATACAAGTCCCTTGGTTGATCTCTCCACCTTACCTCCACCCTCCCCTACCTTACCTGAGGTATGATGTTCTGATCGACATTTCTCAGCCTCTGGATCTGTTCTTGTTCATCAGTCTATGCCGTTCATTGTATTCCACAAATGAGGGAGATCATGTGATATTTATCTTTCTCTGCCTGACTTATTTCACTCAACATAATATTCTCCATCTCCATCCATATTGTTGCAAATGGTAGGAACTCCTTCTTTTTTACCGTAGCATAGTATTCCATTGTATAGATATACCACAGTTTTTCAATCCATTCATCTGCTGATGGGCATTTAGGTTGTTTCCAAATCTTGGCTGTGGTGAATTGTGCTGCTATGAACATAGGGGTGCATATTTCCTTTCTGATGCGTGTTTCTAGATTCTTGGGATATATTCCTAGAAGTGGGATCACTGGGTCAAATGGGAGTTCCATTTTTAGTTTTTTGAGGAAGCTCCATACTGTTCTCCACAGTGGCTGCACCAGTCTGCATTCCCACCAGCAATGCAAAAGAGTTCCTTTTTCTCCGCATCCTCGTCAACACTTGCTGTTTGTTGATTTGTTGATAAAAGCCATTCTGACAGGTGTGAGATGGTACCTCATTGTTGTTTTGATTTGCATCTCTCTGATGATTAGTGACTGTGAGCAGGTTTTCATATGTCTCTTGGCCTGCCTTCTGTCTTCTTTCGAAAAGTGTCTACTTAGATCAGTTGCCCATTTTTTGATTGGGTTGTTTATCTTCTTTTTGTTAAGTTGTATGAGTTCTCTGTAATGTTGGAGATTAAACCCTTATCGTTGATATCATTGGCAAATATGTTCTCCCATGCAGTGGGCTTTCTTGTTGTTTTATTGATGGTTTTCTTTGCTGTGCAAAAGCTTTTTATTTTGTTTATTTTCTCTTTAGCTTCCATTGCCCTAGGAGTAGTATCAGTGAAGAAGTTCTTTCGGCATATGTTCGAGATTTTGCTGCCTGTGGATTCCTCTAGTATTTTCATGGTTTCCCGTCTTATGTTTAAGTCCTTTATCCATTTTGAGTTTATTTTTGTGTATGGTGTAAGTTGGTGATCTAGCTTCATTTTTTTGCATGTATCTGTCCAATTTTCCCAACACCATTTGTTGAAGAGACTGTCTTGACTCCATTGAATGTTCGTGCTTCCTTTGTCAAATATTAATTGAGCATATTGATTTGGGTCAATTTCTGGGATCTCTATTCTGTTCCATTGATCTATATGTCTGTTCTTGTGCCAGTACCAGGCTGTTTTGAGAACAGTAGCTTTGTAATACAGCTTGATATCTGGTATTGAGATCCCACCTACTTTGTTCTTCTTTCTCAGGATTGCTGTAGCTATTCGGGTTCTTTTTTTATTCCAGATAAATTTTTGGAAAGTTCGTTCTAGGTTTGTGAAATATGTTGTTGGTATTTTAATGGGAAGTGCATTGAATTTATAGATTGCTTTGGGTAGTATGGACATTTTGATGATGTTGATTCTACCAATCCACGAACATGGTATGTTCTTCCATCTGTTTATGTCTTCCTCTATCTCTTTTTTCAGTGTCATGTAGTTTTCTACGTATAGCTCTTTTACCTCTTTAGTTAAGTTTATTCCTAGGTATCTTAATTTTTTTGGTGCGGTGGTAAATGGGATTGCTTTTTTAGTCTCTCTTTCTGTAAGTTCATTATTGGTGTATAGAAATGCCATAGATTTCTTGGCATTAATTTTGTATCCTGCTACATTACCGTATTCAATTATTAAGTCTAATAATTTTTTTATGGAGTCTTTAGGGTTTTCTATGTACAGTAACATGTCATCTGCGAATAAGGACAGTTTTACTTCTTCTTTTCCAATTTGGATGCCTTTTATTTCTTCTTCTTGTCTGATCGCAATGGCTAGTACTTTCAGTACTATATTAAACAGGAGTGGTGAGAGTGGGCATCCCTGTCCTGTTCCTGTTCTTAGGGGAAATGGTTTTAGTTTTTGCCCATTGAGTATGATGTTGGCTGTGGGTTTGTCGTATATGGCTTTTATTATGTTCAGGTATGATCCTTCTATTCCCACCTTGCTGAGAGTTTTTATCAAGAAAGGGTGTTGGATTTTATCAAATGCTTTTTCTGCATCAATTGATATGACTATGTGATTTTTATCTCTCAATTTGTTTATGTGATGTATCACATTTATTGATTTGCGAATATTGTACCATCCTTGCATCACTGGGATAAATCCTACTTGGTCATGGCGTATAATCTTTCTGATGTACTGCTGGATTCTATTTGCTAGAATTTTGTTGAGGATTTTGGCATCTATGTTCATGAGGGATATTGGCCTGTAATTCTCTTTCATTGTGTTATCTTTATCTGGTTTTGGTATTAGGGTGATGCTGGCCTCATAGAAGGAACTTGGACGTGTTCCTTCTTCTTGAATTTTCTGAAATAGTCTGAGGAGGATAGGTTTTAGTTCTTCCTTGAATGTTTGGTAAAACTCCCCTGTGAAGCCATCAGGCCCTCGGCTTTTGTTTGCTGGGAACTTTTTGATGACTGCTTCAATTTCTTCCATAGTTATCAGCCTATTGAGATTCTTAGAATCTTCCTGAGTGAGTTTTGGAAGGTTGTATTTTTCTAGGAATGTGTCCATTTCCTCCAGATTGTGTAGTTTGTTAGAATAGAGTTGTTCATAGTATTTTTTAACAATCCTTTGTATTTCTGTGGGGTCTGTTGTTATTTCACCTCTTTCATTTCTAATTTTGTTTATTTGGGTCCTCTCTCTTTGCTTCTTGGTGAGCTTGGCTAGAGATTCATCAATCTTGTTTATCCTTTCAAAGAACCAGCTCTTTGTTTTGTTGATCCTGTGTATTGTTTTTTTGGTCTCTATGTCATTCATTTCTGCTCTGATCTTTATTATGTCCTTCCTTTTGCTCACTGTGGGCTTTTCTTGTTGCTTTCTTTCTAATTCTTTGAGTTGTTGAGTTAGAAGGTTTATTACCATTTTTTCTTGTTTTTTGAGGTAGGCCTGTAGAGCTAAAAACTTCCCTCTCAAGACTGCTTTCATTGTGTCCCATAGCATTTGCATTGTTGTGTTTTATTGTCATTATTCTCCAGGATGTTTTTAATTTCTTCTTTGATCTCGTTGATCACCCAATCATTGTTTAATAGCATGCTATTCAGTTTCCATGTGTTTGAATTTTTTGGAATGTTTTTATTATAGTTTATTTCTAATATTATGCCATTGTGGTCTGAGAAAATGCTGGATATGATTTCAATCTTTTTGAATTTAGGGAGGCTTTGTTTGTGACCCAATATGTGGTCTATTTTTGTGCATGTCCCATGGGCACTTGAGAAGAACGTATATTCCGAGGCTTTGGGGTGAAATGCTCTTAAGATGCCAATTAGGTCCATCTGATCTAGTGTGTCATTTAAAATTGCTGTTTCTTTGTTGATTTTTTGTCTAGAGGATTTATCCAGTGATGTCAGTGGTGTATTAAAGTCTCCTACTATGATTGTATTGTTGTCGATCTCTCCCTTGATCTCTTCCAGGAGTTTTTTTTTATGTATTTGGGTGCTCCTGCATTGGGTGCATATATGTTTACCAGAGTTATATCTTCTTGTTGAATTGCTCCCTTTAGTATTATGTAGTGGCCTTCCTTATCTCTTGTTATGGTCTTTACTTTGAGGTCTATTTTATCAGATATAAGTATTGCTACCCCAGGTTTTGCTCATTTCCATTTGCCTGAAAAATATTTTTCCATCCCTTCACTCTCAGTCTGTGTGAATCCTTTGCTCTGAGGTGGGTCTCTTGTAGACAGCAAATATATGGGTCATGTTTTCTTATCCATTCAGCTACCCTATGTCTTTTGATTGGTGCATTTAATCCATTTACGTTTAATGTTATTATTGACAAGTACATGTTTTTTGTCATATTTTTCCTTTTAGTGTTTGTGTTCTTTTTGCCTTTCTCTTTCTTCTTTTTACAGCAGTCCCTTTAGCATTTCTTGCATTGCTGGCTTGGTAGTGATAAACTCTCTTAGCCCTTTTTTGTCTGTGAAGCTCCTGATTCCACCTTCCATTTTGTATGATAACCTTGCTGGGTATAGTATTCTTGGATTCAGTCCCTTGCTTTGCATCACTTTGTATATTTCAGTCCATTCCCTTCTGGCCTGGTGTGCTTCTGTTGAGAAATCAGTTGCTATTCTAATAGGAGATCCCTTGTAGGTAACTTTCTATCTCTCTCTGGCAGCCTTTAAGATTCTTACTTTGTCATTGGTATTCGCCAATTTAATTATGATGTGTCTTGGTGTCGGTCTTTTGGGGTTCAACTTGTTTGGGACTCTATGTACTTCTTGGACTTGCATAGTTTGTTTTTTTTTGCCAATATCAGGGAAGTTTTCTGTCATTATTTCTTCAAACAGGTTTTCTATTCCTTGCTTCTCTTCCTCACCTTCTGGTATCCCTATTATTCTAATATTGTTTCGTTTTGTGTTGTCCCAAAGCTCCCTTAGGCTCTCCTCTTGCTTTTTAAGTCTTCTTTCCATTTGCTGCTGTGTTTGTGTGTGTTTTCCTACCTTGTCTTCTAATTCGCTGATGCGGTCCTCAGCCTCTTCTAGTCTACTGTTTAAGCCTTCCAATGTGTTCTTTTTCGCAGCTATGTCATTCTTCATCTCCTCTTGGTTTCTTTTCATGTTGGTGACATTTTCATTCAGCTCCTTATAGTTCTCATTGAGTTGTGTGTATTTGTCATTGAGTTGTGTGTATTTGTCATCCACCCATTTAAACATCCTTATCATCATTACTCTGAATTCTCTCTCAGTTAAGCTGCTAGCCTCAGTTTCACTTAACTCCCTTTCTGGTGATTCCTCTTTTTCTTTCCTTTGGGTATTGCTTTTTTGTCTCCCCATGTTTTCCTGAAATGTTTTAATTGTAGATCCAATTGCTTTGCTACCCAGGTTCTTTTGGTGATGGTGCTACTGGTGAAATCTTTCTGTTCTTCTGGGATGGTTATCTAGTGTAGCTCCCTACTTGAGGTATTTGGGTTCTCTAGATGTAGGCCTGCAAGCTTGAGAGGCACAACTGCAGTGCCTAGAAGTCAGCTGCTATGGAGGAGAGTGTCCCAATTTTTGCTGACTTGCACCCTTGATTTAAATCACGTGTGCCCAGTGGGGCCTCACAGTGGCACCAAGGAACTGTCTGTCAGGGTGATGTGGCTCAGGGGGCTACACTTTGGAAAGGAGTAACTGTGTTGCCCAGAGTTCTGTAGTTGTGGGGTGGGCAGACTCAACTTTCGCTGCTGTGTCTGTAGTGGGTAGGCGCTTTCTCCAGGTGGCAGCTTACAGGAGCACTGGTGGTAAGTTTGCCAGCGAGGTACCCTCTGGAGGGCCCTGGGAGTGTAGCCGAGTAATTGAGGTGCTTAGCTTCTAAAGATTTCTCTTTAGAATAGATCCTATGGCCTCAGGGAGTATTCAGATTCCATGGTGTTAATCAGGGTGGAATCTGGGTGTGGCTATATTGGTTGCCTGGAGACTGGGGGAAGGGGCTATCTCTCAGGAGAAAATGGATTCTGTGGGCTTAGATATGACTCAGCACCAGACTTGCCACCACCTCTCCTGGACCATCTGTTGCCCACTCTGCCCAGATTCCACAACTCCACCCCCTGTCCCGCACCTCTGTCACAGGTAAGTGCCTGTCTCCAAAAGGTCCCACGAACCAGGTTCAGTGGGGAAAGGCTCAGGCCCCAGCGCGAGGAAGGACCAAGTCTCTGCCAGCTGTTCTCCTGCTGGCACTCCGCGGTCCTGCAGCTCCCAAAGGCTGCCTTTGAGCTCAGATCCCAAATCCAGACTCTAAGGTCTAAAATCCTTCAGACCTTGCCTGTCCACAGGGACGCGGCCTGGCACTGTGTAGTTTCTCCCTGACCTTCTGGGCACAGAGGTCCGGGAGATTCTACTGCCTAGATCTTTGATTTTACCTTTATCTGGGGGATCCCTGCTCTTCCCCGCTGCAAACTGTCTCACCAGCTGTGCCTCCCTCGCCAGTTCGGACTGGATTCCGCTCGTCTCAGCTGCCTCCTCTATTTGCTTCGGGACAAGGCTCAGGACGCATCCTTCTATTCTGCCGCCATTTTGTCTCTCCCCAGTGTCTTTTGATGGCAACATTTAATCCATTTACATTTAAGGTACTTGATAGGTACTTGTTTGTTGCCATTTTTATTCTTTAAGCCTGTGTTCCTCCTTCTCTTTCTATTTCTTCTTTTTACAACAGCCCCTTTAGCATTTCTTGGGTCAAAACCACATTCATAAGGGCTTGATTTTTTTGGCATAAACATTTGTTTGGGGAAGATAAAATGTGATTATTACAAGTAAAGATGCTAGTATTGATAAAGTAAGTACAAGGTTAATTATTTTTTTTTTGATTTTACCAAAACTAACTAATTGGAAGTCAGTTGTACTAATTAATACTAAAAGAATAGGATCCTCATTGATAAATAGGGACATATAAGAGTAGTCATATGACATCTACAAAGTGTCATTATCAGGCAGCAGCTTCAAATCCAAAATGATGAGATGTGAAGTGGAATTTCAGTTGGTGTAGGAGGCATACAATAAGGAAGGTAGAGCCAATAAAGCCTGTGGCTATAAAGGATGTTGACTTGTAGACACCGTCTGAGATAGAAAATGATGTTTCGTGATATTCTGGGGTTTGAAGTAATGTGAAGTACAAGCCTACACAAATCATAATGAATAGTGCTTGAACCATGTGCTTGCAACTCCCTAATATTAAACTGTAATGAGCTGAAGTGATAGAAATGCCAGAGCAGATGTATTTAGATGAGGTACTTCTAAGGGATTAAGGGGATTGATGCCTGATGGGGATCAATATTCACCTAGTTTTGGAGTATGGACTAGCTTTGAATGATAGAAAGCTCAGAAAAATCTTAAAAAGAAAAAATACTTCAGAGATGATAAATAAAAAAAAATATGTTGTAATGGAGTCCTTCCTGTATAATTGGTGTATGATGGCCTTAAAATGTGCTTTCTGAAACAATATCTCATCCTCACTGGTAAATGGTTAATACATTAGTAACCAGGCCTACAGTTAATAATAATGGCGAGTTAAAGTGAAATCATATAACTAAGCCTGCTGTTATGACAAGGGCTGATAGGTATCCTGTAAGTCATAAGGGGCTTCAGTTGACTATGTGGTATGCGTGCATTTGGTGGATCACTAACCATTGTCATGAAGATGAAGACTAACCAGTAAGGTGAATACATAAGCTTTAATTAGAGCTACTCGCAAATTCTAGAATAGTTAATAAGATAAGAACAATCAATGTCATGAGGGTGCTAGTTATACTAATGCTTATTACAGCTGGGGTTGCTCTCCCATTAAGTGGAAAAGTAGGTGATCTGCAGTAATTTTGGCTGTCAGTTGTACTGCTAGTACTATTGGTTGCATGAATAGGCTGATTCTTTTGAGGATTACTAATGTGGAGATAAAGGGAATTGGGGTTCCTTGAAGTAAAAATTGTGCAAGTGTGCTTTGGTTTCATGTCAAAAGCCAAAAATTACTGTGTGCTCATACTAGTACAGGGAAAGCTATTCCAAGATTCATTGAGAGTTGAGCGGTAGGAGTAAATGAATGGGGTAAAAGATCTAATAAGTTTGTTAAACCAAAACATAATTAGTAAGATTAATATAAGCTTTCAAATGTGGCCCTTTTTACTATGAATTAATATTTGTGTTGTGTTAAGTGAATCAGTCATTGTTGAGTTGCAACTAGGAGGTTATTAATATAAGTTATGTAGTTGATGGAAAGAGCATATTTGGAAATATAATTAAAATGACAAAAGGTAAGCCTATTATCATAGGGGTAATGAAAGAGGCAAATAGATTTGAGTTCATTTAGTTTCTCAAAGGGTTGAAAGTTTTAGCGATTTAGTTGTTAGAGGTTCTTGGTTTGAATAGTATGAGTGTTTTGAAATTTTAAGTTGTATTATCCTAATATATAAAAACCCTGGGTCTGTCACATCCACAACAACTGGGAGGCTTGACCCTTCACCAGGCTGCGCTGCGCAGCAGTTGTGGGGGCTGAACTGCTTATCTCTCAGAGAGAGAGAGAGAGGTGGGGCTGATCAGCAGTGGCAGCAGCTGCTGGTGAAGCCAGGATAGAGAAGTAGGGTCTGACCACCCTGCTTCTCTCTCCCTCCGCCAGCAGCCAAGCCTTTCTTTCTCTCTCAGAGGTCAGCAGTTCAGCTGTTCCCCAGCAGCCTGGGGCAGCTGCTAATCAGCCCTGCCTCTAGGATCAGGCCTGGAGATAGGCCCAGAGATGCTGAGTGGCATAGAAACCGACCAATCAGAACCAAATCTGGGTGAATTGCGAGGAACTAATGGCTGCCTAGGAGGTGGAGTTTTGAGGCTGACTGGCATAGAAACTGACCAATCAGAACCAAATTGGCTGGCAAAGGAGGGCAGTTGTGGGCGAGATCAGCCCGGCAGAGGAGGGCAGTTAGGAGTGATCAGGCAGGCAGAGGCAGTTAGGGGTGATCAGGCTGGCAGGGAAGGGCCATTGGGGGCGAGATCAGGCCGGCAGGGGAGGGCAGTTGGGGGCAACCATGCCAGCAGGGGAGGGCAGTTGGTGGGGACCAAGCCTGCAGGAGAGGGCAGTTGAGGGCAATTGGGCAGGCAGGGGAGCAGTTAGGTGTTAATCTAATAAGTTTGGTTGGCAGGGGAACAGTTAGGGATTGATCAGGGTGGCAGGCAGAAGCGGTTAGGGGCAATCAGGCTGGCAGTCAGGCAGGCAAGCGGTTAGGAACCAGCAGTCCCAGATTGTGAGAGGGATGTCCAACTGTCGGTTTAGGCCTGAGGGATTGGGCCTAAACCAGCAGTCAGACATCCTCCTAGGGGTCCCAGATTGGAGAGGGTGCAGGCTGGGATGAGAGGGACACCCCCCCTTCCAGTGCACGAATTTCATGCACTGACCCTCTAGTTATAAATAATCTAAGAATTATTGATAAAATTGTGATAAATAAGTTGATGTATGTAATGAGGCATATCATTATTAAGTTAAGAATAAAAAGGGACATATGTAATATTTTCAAAAAGAAAGATTTAAAAAAGAGAGAAAGAAGGTTTAAACTTCCAATCTCCAACTTAAAAGGTTAATGCTAATTAGCTTCTTAATGAAATTATAGTAAGGAGGATGATCATTTTTGAAATATTTTAGTGGGATTATTTGAAGAATGATTGGCATAAAACTATGATAGATCCACAGATTTCAGAGCACTCTTAGCTATTATAAATTGTGCTGCCATGAACATAGGGGTGTAAGTATATGCTTTCTGATTGGTATTTTGGGTTTCTTAGAACATATACTAGAAATGGGATCACTGGCTCATATGGCAGTTCCATATTTAATTTTCTGAGGACACTCCATACTATAATGCACAGTAGCTGCACCAGTGTGCATTCCCACTAGCGGTGTTCCCTTTTTTCCATATCTTCGCCAGCACTTGTCATTTGTTGATTTGTTAGTGGTAGCTATTCTGACAGGTTTGAGGTGACACCTCACTGTCATTTTCATTTGCATCTCTTAGATGATTAGTGACTTTCAGCACTTTTTTGTATGTCTCTTGGCCTTTTGTATGTCTACTTTGTTTAGGTCCTTTGCCCATTTTTAAATTGAGTTGTTTGTCTTCCTTTTATTAAGTTGTTATGAGTTCCTTATAGATTTTTGAAATTAACCCCTTATCAGATTTATCATTGGCAAATATGTTCTCCAATGCAGTGGGCTCCCGTTTCATATCATTGATGGTTACTTTTGCTGTGCAGAGGCTTTTTATTTTTATTTTTTATTTATTTTTATTTTTTACCATTTTTTTATTGTTTTAAGTATTACAAATAGTAGTACATATGTCTCTTTTTTTCCCTAATTGATCTCCCCCCGACCCCCCCTACCCCCCAGTACATGCCTTCACCTGCCTGCCCTCCCCCCGCCCCAGTGTCTTATATCCATTGGTTGTGCTTATATGCATTCGTACAAGTCCTTCGGTTGGTCTCTTACAGCCCTCCTTGCCCAGCCTCCCATGTCTTCCCAATGTAGTTTGACAGTCTGTTCAATGCTTCTTTGCCTCTGTATCTTTTTCCCACCATTTCTTTCCTTTAAAAAGTTTTGCTTTTGCAGACTAGAAATAAACATATAATAACAAAACAAGATAAAACAAAAAAATGTTTGAGTCCCAATTTCAATGTCCAACAGTTCTGAGTCCCCGTTTCAATGTCTAACAGTTCCTTATGTGTACATGTCAGCAATGATATCTGGATGGTGGGCACATGTTGGCAATGCAGGTCCGACCCTCTCTGGTTTGGACCTAGGTAACCTGCAGCGGTGCACAGCTGCTGACTGCTCGCGTGGCAAGGCGTTGTCAGCGTCTTCCATCTCTGGACTGTTTTTTCCTCTTGTCTTAGTGGTTGGAGCACACCTGTCAATTCCTCTCTGTTGCAGGAATCCATCTGGTCTTGGGGTTGTTTTCTGAAAATATACAAATGTATTCTGGACCACAAGTTAATAAAGGAATCTTTTCTATATAATTGATTTGGGATCCTTTTTATTTTTGTTCAGACAATTTTCCTTTGTCTTATTTAGACACCATGTGTGTTTTTAATGGCCGTCTTGCTGTTAGCATTGCAAATGAAACTTAATTTGGTAAAGTAAAAATTTTCTAGATGTAATTTACTTATAGGATATTTTTCCTTACATGATATTGCCCTATATCCCCCCCCCCTTTTTTTTGTTAATGGAGGTTTTTGTAAATTTTATAATGTGGTCTTGATAACTTTAAATTTAAATTTTTATTTTTTTTTGCCCACACATATGACTGCTTTAGGTTCATTGCATATTCAGGAATTTTACCATGAGATGAACTACCAATAGAAATTTTAGTAATTACTTTAAGAACAGCTTTTTGTCCAGTACAATTAACTTTACTTGAATATTCACTTATTTCAATTAGCCTATTTAAATTTGAAAACTCAATTACTATTTTACTGTCAAATTTAATACTATACCAACAATCTTAGTTTAACCTGTAAATATTAGTGGGAAGGATTATTTGCATTCTTGAGTGGGCCCTGAGCATTACAGATGCTAGGCTGAATTTAGATATAGGGCAACTGCTGTGGGCCAAGTCTCTTGTCTGTTACCTGGGTCCCGATTTGAGCTGGTCCAAGTCTCTGTCTGTCACCTGTATCTCTATGTGAGCTGGGCCAAGTCTCTTTCTGTTGCCTGGGTCCCGATCTGAGGTGGGTGTGGGAAGTGCGAAGCAGCCATGGGGGCAGGAGACCTCCTTCAGAAGGGGTGAGGGTTCAAGCCCCTGCTATGTTGCGGGGGGTGAGGATCTGTGCCCCACTTCTGTTGCCCCCCCCAAGTTCTTTCCTGATGGCCCCTCTGTGACTGTGCCTATCTTAGGTTGTTCCTTCCTTGAGGAATCTTACCCGTCTCTGGCTAACCAGCCATCCTCCGCGGCCAAGCAGGGTGGTGTGAGGTTCAGTTCTGTCTCCTTGGTAGAAGCTTTTTATTTTGACTTAGTTCCATTTGTTTATTTTCTCCTTAGTTTCTTTTGCCCTAGGAGATGTATTGGTAAACATATTGCTACAAGAGGTGTCTTGAGATTTTGCTGCCTATCATTTCTTCTAAGATATTTATGGTTTTACAACTTACATTTCGGTCATTTATCCATTTTGAGCTTATTCTTGGGTATGGTGTAAGTTGGTGGTCTACTTTTATTTTTATTTTTTGCATATACCTGTCCAGTTTTTCCAATCCACATATTGAAGACACAGTCTTTACTACATTGTATGCTCTTGCCTCCTTTGTCAAATATTAGTTGAATGTACTGGCTTGGTTAGATTTTCTGGGGTCTTTGTTCTGTTTCATTGATCTATATGCCTATTCTTGTGGCAGTACCAGGCTGTTTTGAGTACAGGGACTTTGTAGTATGACTTGGTATCTGAAATTTTGATTCCTCCAATTTTGTTCTTCTTTTTCAAGATTTTCCATGGCCATTAGGAGTATTTTTTGGTTCGATATAATTTTTGGACTGTTTGTGTTAGACTTTTGAAATATGCTGTTGGTATTTTAATAGGAATTGCATTGAATCTGTAGATTGCCTTGGGTAGTATGGACATTTTAATGATGTTGATTTTACCCATCCATGAACATGGTATATTATTATACTTGTTTATATCTTCCTCTCTTTTTTCAACATCCTGTAGTTTTCCAAGGATACGTCTTTTACCTCCTTGGTGAAGTTTATTGCTAAGTATCTTAATTGTTTTGTTGTTGCTGCAACGGTAAATGGGATTGTTTGGTTTATCTTTTGGAGAGTTCTGACTCATTGATGCTGCTTTGACTTGCAGTCTTTCAGTGTGATCAGATCTACCATGAGTTTGGTGGTTGCATACCCTGCATCACCTGAGTATCCATAGACCCCATCACATTTAGATTTTTCCATTGAGAGGTTTCAATTTCCAATGTCTAGCCTTCATAGAAGTGTCAACACACAGCTCTTCAAACATTACATTTCCACTCTTAAATATATTTTGCAATGTATTGGTGAAAGTTATGCCAGGTGTACATGCACAGAGTCGGAATAGGACTCTTATGACCAATCCACTCTAACATTCTCCCTTTCATAAAATTTTGAACTGCCTTTTCTTTATGAGAACAAGAGACTGTGGGCATGTCACATTTATTGGGCCATGATTCAATGCATTTGTCAGCCAATCATCCCTATAAGCTTTTAGAGCCTTTTCTAATCATCCACTCTGAAAATTTAAATGCAGAGTCTGTCTGGTGAGCTAAAATTAATACATCCCCTTTTATCCACATTTATGTACCATGTAAAATTTTCCCCAACATTATTTCCACACATATTCTATACTTTTCTGCTTGTGTAAATTATTGTACTCGTGTAGTTCTTCCAAAGAGTAGCACATATCCTCAGCACATTTCATCCTTCACCTTTAATGTCCTGCTGAGAGTTGCATCTATTCAAGTTAGCAACTGTCACAGGAGATGTCACTGCCATTATTCCCCTTGTGTGCTTCCTCTTTTTTGCACACTTTTCCTGTCCATGAGAAATCATGAATTATTCTAGTTTCCTTCCTTATCAATTACAACTGTACTAGGAACCTTTCCAATTTTCCTCATATTTTGTTGAGCCATTGAAAAAGAATAATCTGTTCATGTCCTGAATCTCTTCAATTTGATTCTGGATATAAATTAAGTGATGAGCAAGAGCATATCCATGTCTGCTGCAGGGGACCACTTGGAAATTTTTCAGAATCTATGTTATCACCACGGACATGGGAACTAGAATGCAGGAAACCCATTGGATTGTCCAGTGCTCTTCACTCCCCAGCTACTGAAGCTGTAGCCCAGTACTTGGAAATTGCCTTGCTTGGCAGAAGTCTGGATTCAGAGCAGGGTTTGATAACATTATGGATCTTTTTTATTTTTCTAAGCACTACTCCTCACTAACCGTCTGATGGCTAACACCATGCCGCCCATGTTCTATTACCAAGTCTCAGATGATTATCCTCATTCTGGTTGAACAAATTGTAGATAAACAAAAATATGTTTATCCAAAAACAGAAAAATGTCTTCTTTTCATGAACAAGAGTGGGAGGTAATGTTGTTAATAATATTAAATAAATGTCATATTATGACACTATAGTACAACATAGCATAATCCATTATGTGCTCACCTCCCAAAGTCTTGCCTCCTCTGTCCTCTTGTATTTGACTCCTTTACCTCCTTTCCTCCTTCATGTTTTCCCCTCTTGTAACCTACAGTGATTTCATCTCTATGTTGGAGGTTTTGCTTGTTTGATTGTGGTTTTACATTCCATATATGAGGAAATATATAGAATGTGCCACTTTTATTTTTTAAAATAGATATATTTTTTATTTATTCCAGAGAGAAAGGGAAAGGGAGAGACAGAGAGAGAAACATCAAGATGAGAGAGAATCATTGATTTGCTGCCTCCTGCCTGCATCCTACTGGGCATTGAGCCTGCAACCTTGGCATATTCCCTTGATAAGAGTAGAACCCAGGACCCTTCTTTCCACAGGCCGATGCTCTACCCACTGAGCCAGACCTTCTAGGACCACTTTATATTGTTGATTAATTAAATCCTAAACTGTGAGAATTCACTGTTATAAACAGTATATGTGACACAAATATCTGTATTACATGCCCATTGTTTGAGAACAGTCTAAGAAACTTCTGCCCAAATGTCATTGGGAATGGTCTTCCAATAATGTGTCTTTCATGTCTCTGACTACAATTGCAAGATCATGGCCGGAGCCATGAATCAGAATCTGATTGCAAATCTGGTCATTTGTCATCTAAACAAAGAAAATGAGGTCCCAAGCTCTTCCCATTGCTATGGTTTACTTACCACTGTCCTTCACAAATATCCAGAATAGCCTGTTATATCACAGCAGTGCAGTTTCTGGTTGGATATTGACATCATGCAAAGCCACTCCACAACTTTCCTTCCTCTGTCAGCAGGTCCTATAGGGAGCCTTCCATGAGCCCACAAATCTAGGCTGAAAGAAGGAATTATTGTTGGGCAGTAGGGCTCAAGGGCAATTGGGACACCTCTTATATAACAGCTCTGATCCTCCAAGATCACGTCATGTATGTACTATTTTTAATTCATGTAGTCTTCCTGTGTGTGGCCTCTTTCGGACTCCGTGAGTGACATCAGACAGCCAGGTTGCATGGTAACTTAGTGGCCCATAGTTAAGCACTTCCTTTTTGAAACCCAGATAACTCTTTCAGAAAAGTCACAGGCCATCAGCGTGAGTGCAGCACCTTACCCTCACTATCTGCCTCTTAATGCTAGGGCTGCTTAGGCTTAAGGAGGGGATGGAAGCCACCAGTGATACCCAAGTGGACCTCCACCAGAAATCTTGCCCCTTCAGTCCTCTAGGGACCCTGGATCTCTATGGGGCTTGGCTCCTAAAAACTTACTGACTCTTTAGAAGTTTCTAAGAGAGGCCCAGGGCCAAGGTTGCCAGGTCCCTGAGCCTTGTTAGGAATATGATAGAGAGACCAAGGGAGTAGTGTGCCAAGGGCCTCCTAAGACTCGCTGAGAGAGAGGCCCAGGGCCCAGTCTGCCATTGCTTAAGACTGCCTCTATTCTCCCTGAGCGAGGCTTGGCCCTTTGGTGATAGGCTCAGCAATGTGGGGCTAGGCTGGGCTCTCCAAGTGTGGAGGTTTCGCTCAGAGGCTATGATTCTAGGCTAGACTTTGAGGCTTGCATTGCCTTTAATGATGTCATGCTGCACATTGACAGTCACAGAAAGTTAATATCTGTGGGACAGTGTTCAAAGAGCTGTTAACTGATTAAGATCATGTTTACAATATTTATAATTCAGACACAACACTTTGAATACGTGTTTGTAGGACCTTAATATCTGTGAGGCAGGGTGGAAACACTAAGAATTCGTGTTCAAAGATGAATTTATATGTCAGTTTCAATGAGTTGGCGTTTTGTGAGGAAAGTTCTTTACAAAACAAAGAATTCATATTCACAGAACACAGTTAACGGTATGAAAGTGCTTAGAACTCTCAGAAATCACAATGATAGACCAGGCAAACTTTTTGGAATGTGCTTGAAAAACTTTGAATATACATTTTTACAACCTTAATATCTGTAGTGCTGTGTTGAAGCAATGAGAATTCGTGTCCAAAGGCACATTTAAAAGTCAGTATCAAAGAGTAGATGTTTTTCTAAGAAAGTTCTTCACAATCCTTAGAATTTACATTCATAGAAAACTGTTAACTGTGTGAAAGTGCTTTTATGGATTTCTAGGAAGAAAGTAGGTGAAACATAAATTCATGTTCATTGAGCTGATATAACAGTATAGAAGTATTCAAAAATCTTAGAAATCAAAATGGTAGTAAAGCTAGTATTCAAAGTGGTAATAATTTACATTTAAAGTCCAATTTATTTGGTGAAAATCTCAAAAAATTGTAGGAAATCACAGTGAGTGAGCTCAAATCACAGAATAAAAGTGAATCCAACACTGAAATTCACAAGGGAAGACTATGGAAATTTTTAGGAAGGTGCCAGAAACAGTAGAAACACAAGTTCATTGAGCACTAATATCTGAAGGACACTGTTTGATCCCTGGGAAATCACGTTCAAAGAGCAATGAGTTAGATACTGGCTACATTTATATTACATGCTAAATGAGTTGGCCTTTTGAAAGAAGGTTGGTTAAACATCTAACTATCTTTTTCATAGGACTCACAGGCCTGTAAGAAAATTTGAAAACCCTGAGAATTCACTAAAACCGACCATGGAAATGAATAGGTATGTTTCTGAAACACTTGGAATATATATGTAGAAACGTAGTATCTCTAGTGCAGTGCTGAAATATCAAGTATTTGTATCCAAGAGCTGAGAAAGGTAGGACAGTTGTTAAAAAGAAAGAATTTACATTTGTAGAGCTGGTGTATATGAAAAAAACGGTGGATAAACACTAGGAATGCACAGGGAATGAGTTTGAATCACTGGACATAGTGAAGCAGACACTGACAATTCACAATGAAAGACCAAGGAAATATTTAGGAAGGTGCCTGAAACAGTACAACTACAGGTTCATAGACCCTTATTATCTCAAGGACACTGTGTCAACCCAGAGAAATCGTGTTCAAAGAGCAGAGAATTAAGTTGAACAATGGTTACATGTATAATTCTGTCTAAATGTGTTGATTTTTAGGAAGAAAGAAGGTGAAACATAAATTCATGTTCATTGAGCTGATATAACAGTATAGAAGTACTCACAACTCTTACAAATCAAAATGGTAGTCAAGCTGGTATTAAAAGAGGAAATAATTTACATTTAAAGTCGGATTTATTTGGCGAAAACCTCTAGAAATAGTTGAAATTTACAGGGAATGAGCTTGAATCACTGGACAAAGTGAAGCAGACTCTGAGAATTCACAATGAAAGACTAGGGAAATTTTTAGAAAGGTGCCTGAAACAGTAGAAATACAAGTTCATTGAGGCCTAATATCTGAAGGATACTGTTGGATCACTGGGAAATCATGTTCAGAGAGCAGAGAACTGAGGTGGGTACTGCTACATTTATAATTCATGCTAAGTGAGTTGGCCTTTTGAAAAAACGTTTGTTAAACATTTAACTTTCTTTATCATAGGACTCACATTCCCGTATGAAAATGTGAAAACCCTCAGAACTCACAATAACTGACAAGGGAAATGAATGGGTATGTGTCTGAAACACTTGGAATACATTTGTAGAACCTTAATATCTCTTGTGCAGTGTTGAAATATCAAGTATTTGTATCCAAGAGGTGAGAAAGGTGGGACATTTGTTAAAATAGAATTTGTAGAGCTGGTATATATGGAAATTCTGTCGATAAGTCCTTGGAATACACAAGTAATGAGCTTGAATCTCTGGACAAAGTGAAGCAGACACTGAGAATTCACAATGAAAGAGTAAGGAATTATTGAGGAAGGTGCCTGAAAAAGTACAAATACAGGTCCATAAAGCCTTATTATCTCAATGGCACTGTTTCTTCCCAAAGAAATCGAGTTCAAAGAGCAGAGAACTGAGTAGACCACTGGCGACATGTATAATTCTGTCTAAATGTGTTGACTTTTAGGAACAAAGAAGGTGAAACATAAATTCATGTTCATTGAGCTGATATAACAGTATAAACTTATTCACATGTCTTAGAAAAGAAAATGGTAGTAAAACAGTATTCAAAGTGGTAAAAATTTCCATTTGAAGTCCTATTTATTTGGCAAAATCTTCAGAAATTGTTGAAATTCACAGGGAATGAGCTTAAATCACTGGACAAAGTGAAGCAGACACTGAGAATTCATGAGTCAAGACTAGGGAAATATTTAGGAAGGTGCCTAAAATGTACAAATACAGGTTCATAGAGGCTTATTATCTCAAGGGCACTGTTTCATCCTAGAGAAATCGTGTTCACAGAATAGAGAACTGAGTTGAACACTGGTTACATTTATAATTCTGAGTAAATCTGATGAATTTTTGGAAGGAAGTAGGTGAAACATAAATGCAGGTTCATTGAGCTGATGTAACAACATAGAAGTATTCACCACTCTTAGAAATCTAATTGTAGTAAAGCTAGAATTCAAAGTCGTAATAATTTACATTTAAAGTCCGATTTATTGGGCAAAAATCTCTAGAAATAGTTGCAATTCACAGTGAGTGAGTGTGAATCACGGGATAAAAGAGAATCAAACACTGAAATTCACAATGAAAGACTGGGGAAATTTTCAGGAAGGTGCCTTAAACAGTAGAAATACAAGTTCACTGAGTCTTAATATCTGAAGTACACTGTTTGTTCACTGGGAAATCATGTTCAGAAAGCAGAGAACTGAGTTGGATACTGGCTACATTTATAATTCATGCTAAATTAGTTGGCCTTTTGAAAGAAGGTTGGATAAACATTTAACTATCTTTTTCATAAGACTCCTGTATGAAAATGTGAAAACCCTGACAAAATTCCTATATGCAAATGTGAAAATCCAGTATGAAAATGTGAAAACCCTGAGAATTCACAAAAACGAGCCATGGAAATGAAAAGCTATGTGTCTGAAACACGTGGAATACATTTGTGGAAACTTAATATCTCTAGTGCAGTGTTGAAATATCAAGTATTTGTATCCAAAGAGCTGAGGAAGTTAGGACAGTGGTTAAAAGAGAATTTACATTGGTAGAGCTGGTATATGAAAAAACGGTGGATAAACACTTGGAATACACAGGGAATGAGCTTGAATCACAGGACAAAGTGAAGCAGACACTGAGAATTCACAATGAAAGGCTAGGGAAATATTTAGGAAGGTGCCTAAAACAGTACAAATACAGGTTCATATAGCCTTATTATCTCAAGGGCACTGTTTCATCCCAGAGAAATCGTGTTCACAGAGCAGAATACTGAGTTGAACACTGGTTACATTTATAATTCTGTCTAAATGTGTTGATTTTTAGGAAGAAAGAAGGTGAAACAAATTCATATTCATTGAGCTGATAAAACAGTCTAAAAGTATTCACATCTCTTAGAAATGAAAATGGTAGTAATGCTAGTATTCAAAGTGGTAATATTTTCCATTTAAAGTCTGATATTTTTTGGCGAAAATCTCTAGAAATAGGTGAAATTCACAGGGAATGAGCTTGAATCACTGGAGAAAGTGAAGCGACACTGAGAATTCACAATGAAAGACTAGGGAAATATTTAGGAAGGTGCCTGAAACCGTACAAATACTGGTTCATAAAGCCTTATTATCTCAAGGGCACTTTTTCATCCCAGAGAACTCGTGTTCACAGAGCAGAGAACTAAGTTGAACACTGGCTACATTTATTATTCTCTCTAAATATGTTGATTTTTGGAAGAAAGTAGGTGAAACATAAATTCATGTTCATTGAAGTGATTTAACAGTATAGAAGTATTCACAAGTCTTAGAAATCCAAAAGGTAGTAAAATCAATATTCAAAGTGGTAATAATTTACATTTAAAGTCTGATTTATTTAGAAAAAATCTCTAGAAATAGTTGGAATTCACAGAGAGTGAGCTCAAATCACTGTATTAAAGTGATTCAAACACTGAAATTCACAATGAAAGACTAGGGAAATTTTTAGGAAGGTGCCTGAAACAATAGAAATACAGGTTCATTGAGCCCTAATATCTGAAAGATACTGTTGGATCTCTGGGAAATCATGTTCAGAGAGCAGAGAACTGAATTGGATGCTGGCTACATTTACAATTCATGCTAAATTAGTTAGCCTTTTGAAAGAAGACTGGTTAAACATTTAACTATCTTTTCCATAGGACTCCTGTATGAAAATGTGAAAACCCTGAGAACTCACAATAACAGGCCATGGAAATGAATAGGTATGTGTCTGAAACACGTGGAATACATTTGTGGAAACTTAATATCTCTAGTGCAGTGTTGAAATATCAAGTATTTCTATCCAAAGAGCTGAGAAAGGTTGGATAGTCGTTAAAATAGAATTTACATTTGTAGAGCTGGTATATACAGAAAAACGGTGGATAAACACTTGGAATACACCGGGAATGATCTTGAATCACCAGACACAGTGAAGCAGACCCTGAGAATTTACAATGAAAGGCTAGGGAAATATTTAGGAAGGTGCCTAAAACAGTACAAATACAGGTTCATATAGCCTTATTATCTCAAGGGCACTATTTCATCCCAGAGAAATCGTGTTCACAGAGCAGAGAACTAACTTGAACACTGGCTATATTTATAATTCTGTCTAAATGTGTTGATTTTTTGGAAGAACGTAGGTAAAACAAATTCATGTTCATTCAGCTGATATAACAATATAGAAGTATTCACAACTCTTAGAAATCAAAATGGTAGTAAAGCTAGTATTCTAAGGGGTAATAATTTACATTTAAAATCCGATTTATTTGGCGAAAATCTCTAGAAATAGTTGAAATTCACAAGGAATGAGCTTGAATCACTGGACAAAGTGAAGTGGACACTGAGAATTCACAATGAAAGAATAGGGAAATATTTAGGAAGGTGCCTGAAACAGTACAAATACAGGTTCATATAGCCTTATTATCTCAAGGGCACTGTTTCATCCAAGAGAAATCGTGTTCACAGAGCAGAGAAATAAGTTAAACACTGGCTACATTTATCATTCTGTCTAAATTTGTTGAGTTTTAGGAAGAAAGAAGGTGTAACATAAATTCATGTCCATTGAGCTGATATAACAGTATAAAAATATACACATCTCTTAGAAATGAAAATGGTAGTAAAGCCAGTATTCAAACTGGTAATTATTTCCATTTAAAGCCCGAATTATTTGGCCGAAATCTCTAGAAATAGTTGAAATTCACAGGGAATGAGCTTGAATCACTGGACAAAGTGAGGGAGATTCTAAGAATTCACAAGGAAAGACTAGGGAAATTTTTAAGAAAGTGCCTGAAATATTTACAATTCATGTTAAATGAGTAAGCATTTTGAAAGAACATTGGTTAAACATTTAACTTTCTTTTTCATAGGACACACATTCCTGTATGAAAATGTGAAAACCCTGACAACTCACAATAACTGACTAGGGAAATGAATAGGTATGTGTCTTAAAGCCTGAGAATACATTTGTAGAACATTAATATCTCTAGTGCAGTGTTGAAATATCAAGTATTTGTATCCAACAGCTGAGAAAGTTTGGGCAGTCATTAAAATAGAAAGACTACATTTGTAGAGCTGGTTTATATGGAAAAACGGTGGATAAACGCTTGGAATACACAGGGAATGAGCTTGAATCACTGGACAAAG
Organism: Corynorhinus townsendii; assembly: GCA_026230045.1. Taxonomy (NCBI): domain Eukaryota; kingdom Metazoa; phylum Chordata; class Mammalia; order Chiroptera; family Vespertilionidae; genus Corynorhinus; species Corynorhinus townsendii. The sequence continues at coordinate 44,939,665 of JAPDVU010000013.1, forward strand.
TGAAGCAGACACTGAGATTTCACAATGAAAGACTAAGGAATTATTTATGAAGGTCCCTGAAAGAGTACAAAAACAGGTTCATAGTGCCTTACTATCTCAAGGGCACTGTTTCATCCCGTAGAAATTGTGTTCACAGAGCAGAGAACTGAGTTGAACACTGGTTACATTTATAAATCTGTCTAAATGTGTTGATTTTTAGGTAGAGAGAAGGTGAAACAAATTCATATTCATTGAGCTGATATAACAGGCTAAAGGTATTCACATCTCTTAGAAATGAAAATGGTAGTAACGCCAGTATTCAAAGTGGTAGTATTTTCCATTTAAAGTCCAATTTATTTGGCCAAAATCTCTAGAAATAGTCGAAATTCTCACAGAATGAGCTCGAATCACTGGCCAAAGTGAAGCAGACACTGAGAATTCACAAGGAAAGACTAGGGAAAGTTTTAGGAAGGTACCTGTAACAATAGAAACACAAGTTCATTGAGCCCTTACTATCTGAAGGACACTGTTTGATCACTGGGAAATCATGTTCAGAGAGCAGAGAACTGAGTTGGATACTGGCTACATTTATAATTCAGGGTAAATGAGTTGGCCTTCTGAAAGAATGTTGGTTAAACAGTAAACTTTCTTTTTCATAGGACTCACATTCCTGTATGAAAATTTGAAAACCCTGAGAACTCACAATAAACGACCAGGGAAATGAATGGGTATGTGTCTGAAAAACTCGGAATACATTTGTAGAACCTTAATATCTCTAGTGCAGTGTTGAAATATCATGTATTTGCATCCAAAGTGCTGAGAAAAGCATAGAGATGCTTCGAGGACTGTGTGAGGGTAACTAACTCATTTCCAAATGTTAGGGAACAGTACAAAGGTGTTTGAAAATACTTGGAAATCACTGGTAGCGTTCAAAGATGCCAGAAAGGAAAATGTCACCGAGGCCAGAATCTTACCTCCACCTTCTTAGGGTTTGTGGAGAGCAGGCCTGAAAAATTCAGTTGACACATGGGGGTGGGACTGGGGGTGGGGGCCGGGGTGGGGGGAGAGAGAGAGAGTGATAGAGCATGCGCACAGGCACAAAAATGAGTCCCCTATGCAGTCATCATCATCTCTCCCACCCACCCTCCACCCCCCACCCCCTCGATCTTTATGTCCAGTTGGAGTCTTCTTTTGCCATCTGGGCACTTTGGAATACTGTCTGTGGCTCGCCTGCACTGTGGCTCGGTGGCCTGAGGGAGGAAAGGAGAAGATTGGGTTGGTCCAGCTACGGAATTGTGCCAGAGGCCAGCAGGGGAGACAGGAGTCAGTCACTACGCAAAAGAGAGTGCCCCCCAAGGTATTTCTAAGACAGTGAGCAAGGGCATGCTGTAGAAAGAGAGCAGCTGGAGTTGTGTTTGCTGGCTGGGTGCTTGCAGGGGATAGGGAGGAGCTGGGGTCCCCTGCCCCTTTGTTTATGTCATGATTTCTTTCCTTCCTTTCTTCTTTCATTTATTCTTTCTCTCTCACTCTCTGCTTCTCTCTGTCCTTCCTTCCTTTCTTCTTTCCTTCCTTCGTTCATTCGTTCCTTCCTTCTTTCTTTCTGAACTCTGGTGAAGAACTCTTCGCGTGGAAGTATTTTCTGCTGCAAGAAAGCCTCTGGCAGGACAGGACACAGAGGGGGATATGCTGGCCAGGCCAGTCCATTGACCAGAAAATCGAAAGGATCTGTAGTGGCTCTGACTAGCGGCCTTCCTTTAAGAAACAGGAAGACAGGGTAGTTTAGCTCTGGTGCCCCCTCTCCCCGCCCCCCCCCACCCCTACCAACGCCACTGCCACCGCAACTCCAGAGGTTTCCAGAACGAATGGAATTCCAGGAGCTGGCAAAGCAGCAAGGAAAAGACAATATAAAAATGGCCACCAGCCCTGACAGGTTTGGCTCAGTGGATGGAGCGTCGGCCTGTGGACTGAAGGGTCCCAGGTTCGATTCCGGTCAAGGGCATGTACCTTGGTTGCAGGCACATCCGGGATGTGCAGGAAGCAGCTGGTCGATGTTTCTCCCTCATCCATGTTTCTAACTCTTGATCCCTCTCCCTTCCTCTCTGTAAAAAATTAATAAAATATATTTAAAAAAAATTAAAAAACGGCCGCCAGTTGGCGCCCGAAAACTAACGAGGACTTCAGCTGGCTGGCTCCTGGGCCTTGGGCTCTCCTGTGCTGGCGCCCCTGCCACCTGATATGGAGGGGGAGGTGTGGAGCAGCTGGGTGTGAGTGTGGCCCTGGCCCATCTCCTCCCAGACCCCACCTCTCCAATCGGACCGTGTCGGAGAGGGCCCGTGGCGGGAGGGTTGCAGGCTGCAGGCTGGGGGTTGGGACGGCAGGGCGTCCGCACCAGGTGTTCCCCCCACCACCCCCCGCCCCGTCCTCCGTCCCCCCTTTCCCCCCCCAAGGTCTCACCTGTGTGCACGGCCTGGCCATGGAAGGTGAACTGGAAAAGTTTTGTGGGTTTTTTTTATTTGCGAGGGGGCCGGGGAGGGGGTGTGATAGAGGACTGAGAGGACATACCCAGAACAGTCTTTGTGGCCCGGGACCCTCAACATATAAATCCAGGGGACTCTGAAAGCCTGAACGTGGCAAGTATTCACGGGACAACAAAGGAGGAATTGTTTTCTCTTTTTCGGTCTCCTTTCAGTTTCCTTTCTTTTCTTTTTTGGAATTGAATTTATGGGGGGTGGGGGAGACATCGGTTAATAAAGTGGTACATGCTTTACAAGGGAATGTAAGAGGATAAAATAAAACGTGTAAATACAGAAGAAGCCTTGCACTGTGGATGAAAAGGGGCCACAGGCTAACCTGACCCACTCCGGGGAGGCCTGTGTGGCGGCCTGGCCAGGCCTTGGAAACTCAAGACACCTAAAGTGACCACTGGGCCGTTCGGAAATTTAAAAAAAAATTTTTTTAAATAAAAAGCAGTCCATAGTGGGTAGTCACACCCTAGGCCCGGTACCATCCCTGAGAGAGAGCAACTTTGAACTTACTGGTAGCTGAGGCTGTTGTCTTTCTATGCCTCTAGGATCCCATTTCTTTGGACTAGTCTAGTGAATGTCAAGGTAACTAGTGACTTCCCTTTTTCCCAGTGCCCAGGGTCCCTCGCAGGGCAGAGACCACAAATTCCCTCACTGAGACAGTAGTATATATATATTTTAAAAGCTAAGGAAGAATGAATAAACAAGTGGAACAGCAACTCTCCCTCTCCGTCTCTCTGTCTCTCTCCTTCCCCCCTTCCCTCCCTCTCCATATTCCTCCTCCTCTCCCTCTCCCTCTCCTTTCACCTCTCTCTCCAAACAAACAAACAAACAAACAAACAAACAAAAACGACCCTAGCCGGTTTGGCTCAGTGGATAGAGCGTCAGCTGGTGGACAGAGGGCCCCGGATTCGATTCCGGTCAAGGCCACATCCTCGGGTTGCGGGCTCGATCCCCAGTAGGGGGTGTGCAGTAGTCGGCCGACCGGTGATTCTCTCTCATCGTGGATGTTTCTATCGTTACCTCCCTCTCCCTTCCTCTCTGAAATCAACAAAGATATATAAAAAACAACAACAACACAAATGTATGATTCCACCTCTATGTAGTAAAAAGCATACTTGTACAATGTCTTGTGTTTCATGTTATTAAAACAGTGAAATGAAAACGGGGGGGGGGGTCGGGGCGACAGATAGGAGGATAAAAGGGAGAGGTTGACTTTCGCCATTTGAAAATGGTGGTTGCCTAAACTCCCTTCTTTTTTCTTTTTTTTTTTGTTTTATTAATTTTGTTTTATTGATATAGTTTTATTGATTTCAGAATCAATCAGTAAGGGAGAGGGAGAGATGGAAACATCCACACTGAGAGAAAATCATGGATCGGCTGCCTCTTTCACGGCCTCTACTGGGGATGGAGCCCACAACTCAGGTAGGCAACCCTTGACCGGAATCGAACCCGGGACCCTAAGGTCCGCAGGCCAACATCGGTCCGCACTACCCACTGACTGAGCCAAACCGGCCAGGGCCACACCTAGTTCTTATACTTAGGTGGGTGCAGGATAGACTGTTCACAGGCAACCATATACATGATAACAATGACAATGAAGGAATCTATGGTCTCTGTCCTGGCGCCTCACTGAGGATGTTTCTGTATCTCTCTCTCCTGCCTCCCTCAGGAGTGGGAATCTCGTTCATCCATTGATGCACGTCACTAATTAGATGATGAGACATTTGGCTACCTTAAGAGAGTCATAGTTACTCGCGCCGTTTACCAGCGCTTCATTGAATTTCTTCACTTTAACATTCAGGGCACTGGGCGGAAATCACATCAGGTCAACACCCTCTGCGGGCCTTGGGGATGCTTTGTTTTAATTAAACAGTGGGATTCCTCTGGTCCCCACCAGTTCTAAGTCCGCTACTAGGCGCCTGCCTAGGTGAGGCTCAGCTTGGAACCTCGGCCCCTGGGGTGGACCAGCGAGCATGACCCAGGAAGGCAGAACGCCGAGGCGGGGGGGGGGGGGGGGTGGGGGGGGGGTGAAACCCCGCGGGCCCCGCGGCCCCGCCCACCCTGGGCAAGACACGTGTGCACATGCCACATGCCATGTGGGGCTCCCAGGGGGCTGCCCAGATGCCCTGCTCAGCTGGAGCTATCCATGGGAAGGGCCCAGCTCGCGTCCAGAGTCACCGCCCCCGCCGCTGGCCCCCTGGGTGTCCGCCCCCCCCCCCCCGTGGGCCCATGGGGCCCCACGGAAGACCTCCCCCCGGGCCCGACGCCTCCAGGGGCCCAGCAAGCGCTGCTGCCGCCACCTCCGCACCACGGGCCTCGCCCCCACCCACGCGCCACCCCTGTCCCCCCTCCCCCCGCGAAGGGAGAGAGGGTAGGAGAGCGACACGTGTGCACATGCCACATGCCATGTAGGGCGCCAGAGGGGAAGGGCCGTGGGGGCGGGCCTGGGCAGGGGTTGCCCCGGGCGTGGGGTCGCGGCACCTTGTCCAGCCCAGGTGCGCGCCCAGCCTGGCTTGGCATCCCAACCCTACCAACCGAGCCCTTAGAGCCAATCCTTATCCCAAAGTTACAGATCCGGCTTGCCCACTGCCCTTACCTACATTGTTCCAACATGCCAGAGGCTGTTCACCTTGGAGACCTGCTGCGGATATGGGTACCACCCGGCTTGAGATTTACACCCTCTCCCCCTGATTTCCAAGGGCCAGCCAGAGCTCACAGGACTCTGCTGGAACCATGATGCTTTCCAAGGCAGGGGCCCCTCTCTCAGGGCGAACCCAATCCAGGGCACCCTGCCCTTCACAAAGAAAACAGAACTCTCCCAGGGGCTCCCGCAGGCTTCTCCAGGATAGGTTGCGTTACCACACTGGACGCCTCGCGGTGCCCATCTCCGCCACTCCGGATTCGGGGATCTGAACCCGACTCCCTTTCGATCAGCCGAGGGCGACAAAGGCCATCTCCAGTCCCTTCCGAACAGTGCTCGCCCATCTCTCAGGACCGACTGACCCATGTTCAACTGCTGCTGTTCACATGGAACCCTACTCCACTTCAGCCTTCAAAGTTCTCGTTTGAATATTTGCTATTACCACCAAGATCTGCACCTGCGGTGGCTCCACCAGGGCTCGCGCCCTAAGCTTCAAGGCTCACCGGGGCGTCCCTCCTACTGGTCGCGGCATAGCGTGCGCGGGGCGTGGGCATGGGTGGTGGAAGCACATACGTGGGCGCGCGCGCATCCAGTCTTGTGTTCCTGTCCCCCTTCTCAGACCAAGCGACTGCCAGTGTTGGCCGGGTCTGGGCCCAACGCTCCAGCGCCATCCATTTCCGGGGCTAGTTGATTCAGCAGGTGGGTTGTTACACACTCCTTATCGGATTCCCAGTTCCATGGCCATCGTCCTGCTGTCATATCAACCAACACCTTTTCTGGGGTCTGATTAGCGTAGGCATCAGGCGCCTTAACCCGTCGTTCGGTTCATCCCGCAGCGCCAGTTCTGCTTACCAAAAGTGGCCCACTAGGCACTCGCATTCCACACCCAGCTCCATGCCAGCGAGCTGGGCTTCTTACCCATTTAAAGTTTGAGAATAGGTTGAGATAGTTTCGGCCCCAAGACCTCTAATCATTTGCTTTACTGGATAAAACTGTTGTCTTGCGAGAGCGCCAGCTATCCTGAGGGAAACTTCGGAAGGAACCAGCTACTAGATGGTTTGATTAGTCTTTCGCCCCTGTACCCAGGTAGGTCGACGGATTTGCACGCCAGGACCGCTAGGGAACTCCACCAGAGTTTCCTCTGGCTTCGCCCTGCCCAGGAATAGTTCACCATCTTTCGGGTCCTAACACGTGCGCTCATGGATGTTTCTATCGCTTTCTCCCTCTCCCTTCCTCTCTGAAATCCATAAAGATATATAAAAAACAACAACAACAGAAATGTATTATTCCACCTTTATGTAGTAAAAAACATACTTGTACAATGTTTTGTGTTTTGTGTTATTAAAACAGTGAAATGAAAACAGGGGTGGGGTGGGGGCGATGGGTAGGAGGATAAAAGGGAGAGGTTGAACTTAGCCATTTCAAAATGGCGGTTGCCAAGTCACTGGAGCTAAAAGGGTGGCTGCTTAAACTCCCTTCTTTTTTCTTTTTTGCGATATCTATTTTTATTGATTTCAGAATCAATCAGGAAGGGAGAGGGAGAGATGGAAACATTTACGATGTTTCCATCGTAAATGAATCATGGATCGTCTGCCTCTTTCATGCCCTCTACTGGGAATTGAGCCCACAACCCAGGCAGGTGCCCCTGACCCAAATGGAACCCGGGACCCTAAGGTCCGCAGGCCGACATTGGTCGGCTCTACCCACTGACTGAGTCAAACCGGCCAGGGCCACACCTACTTGTTATACTTAGGTGGGTGCAGGATCGACAGTTAACAGGCAACTGTTAGAGAGTTGGAATTTTTGACCACTACTGAGGCCTTGGACTATGCCCCAGATAAAGTCGTCAGTGCTGACACCAGGCCAGGCCTTGAGATACAGTCTCATGGCCCCTTCCCAGGATGTAGGCCTTCTTTCATAGAACACTGTCAGCTTTCTGAAGAACAGGATGACCCTGTGAATAACATGGTCGTCAATGGCATGATCCTGACATTGCTTAGGAAAAACTGTTTTGTCTTAAATTGCCTGCTCTGAAAAAACAGGATGTGGTTAATGTGCTTAAAAGTAGTCCTACACAAAGGGCCGGGGTGGCTCTCTGGACTCCCTGTGTGGAGAATGGCAGAGCAGTCGCCCGGCCAGCTAATAAAGGCTCTTTGCTATTGCATCAGACTCGGCTCCCTGGTGGTCTTTGGGGATCACAAAATCTGGGCATACCATTTGGGGGCTCGTCTGGGATCCCCAAGACCCACTAGGGACCCCGACCCAGAGAGCCTGACTGGCCACGGTAGGTGTCTGTTTGTTCTCTGTCTCTCTTGTGTGAGCTCGTTTCTGAAATTCTAGGTGGACGCACTGGAAGACCACGGGCTGGAGGATTTGGAAGACTTCTGATCCTTCCGGGAGAGACGTGGATACCTCTCCAGGATCTGAGGCGAGGCGGGTCACTCCCGCCGGTCGGCGTGAGGCCATCATCTAGCTTTCGGTTTTGCTTCCAGGGAATTGGAAGCCTGTTCTTAGGGGCCCTCAGTTTGTCTGTTTCTGTGCTTTTCTGTTTTATTCTGTGGACTTAATGGACGCAGTCTTAACTCCTCTGGTAGGTTCTCACCAAGACGTTGGTTGAGAATTCTGTTCTGGGGCGTGGGTGCCGGGAGTGCCCCCATGCCTATCTGGGAGTTGGGCATTGATTCGTTTATCTGCTCAGCTCCAGTTTGGGCTAGTCTACTGAGAGAGTGTGAGTATAGATGTTTGTCTGTCTTGGCATAATTATCTGCTCATTAACTGGACAGTGTGAAGCAAAAGCTACTTTGAATTATTCTGCATTTCTGTTGATTCATCTGGCTAAAATGTTTTATTTATTAAAAGCTGAACCTGTGATGGTCTGCAAACGTCTTAAGCAGCGCTGCTGAGTTATTTTTCTCAAAGATGTTTGCTCTCTATCACAGTGGGAGGGAATCTGCCCATTTAGCTAATAAAAATTTCTATAAGTAAGGGTTTCAGTTTGCTCTGATTTGTGAATTTTCTGTATTAAATTGAAATTTTAAAGTCCTAGGGTTAATTTAAAGGTATAAATTTGTAAAGTTATTATTAACTAACTATGGACACCCGATTCTAATAGCATCTGGAACTGGATTAAAGATCTTTTCTTTCAGGAGGCCTTCCAGGCTTTCAGTTTGCAAGAAATCTCCCTACACACCCTTATCTTCCTCCTCCCTATCTTTCCAGGCTGACTAAGAGTCATTTTTCCCCACAGGTTGGACCTCAGCCTTCGAAAGGTAGGGCTACTACAGCGGTAGTCTGTAGTTTTCTCTGAAACTCTCACTGTTTCTATTTCTCCCCTCTGTAGGAATTGTCTTCCTCTGACATACAATTGGGAAGAGAGACAAGCGACTAGGGTGGGGGACGGGACGGAGGAGGGGGCTTGTTGGCAGTTAATTATGAAGCAGGGAGAGATAGTTTTTTGTTGATTTTGGTAGGTACAACCCGCTCTGCTGGTGTCCTTGGTTTACAGGCCCACTGACTTTATTCAGGAGAGAATTAATTCTATCAAGCTTATGGTCCCCATGGGTCAATATAACTCCCTCAGCAACAATGACCCAAAAGAGTCAATGATTTGACTCAAGTACATAAAACCAGTGGGGAATGTTAGAGAGTGGGAATTTTTGAGCACTACTTAGGCCGTGAACTATGCTCCTGATAAAGTTGTCAGTGCTGACACCAGGCTAGGCCTTGAGATATGGTCTCATGGCCCCTTCCCAGCATGTTGGCCTTCTTTCATAGAACACTGTCAGCTTTCTGAAGAACAGGATGACCCTGTGAATAACATGGTCGTCAATGGCATGATTCTGACATTGCTTAGGAAAAACTGTTTGGTCTTAAATTGCCTGCTCTGAAAAAACAGGATGTGGTTAATGTGCTTAAAAGTAGTCCTGCACAAAGGGATGGGGCGGCTCTCTGGACTCCCTGCATGGAGAATGGCAAGCAGTTGCCCGGCCAGCTAATAAAGGCTCTTTGCTATTGCATCAGACTCGGCTCCCTGGTGGTATTTGGGGATCACGAAATCTGGGCATAACACAACCATAAACATGATAACAATGACAATGAAGGAATCTATGGTCTCTGTCCTGGCGTCTCACTGAGGAAGTTTCTGTTACTCTCTCTCCTGCCTCCCTTCCTCTCAGAAATCAATGAAAATGTACTAAATTAAGAGAGAGAGAGAGACAGAGAGAGAGAGAGAGAGAGAGAGAGAGAGAATGAATAAAGGAAAGTGAAAAACAGCCATTCTCTGGAGCATTGTCCCAACCCCTTGAGATTCTGCTTCCCGGCAAATGTGGACAGTTTGGCTCAAGTGAACGCATAAAAGTTCTCTACAGGGTTGAATTTTTTCATGTACACGACGTGTACACCTGCTGGTTTCTGAGGGCGGGGCCACGGAATCAGACTTCCATGAGGTCTGCTGTGAAACTGTAGAGGAGTCTGTTTTTGCTGTCAAAAGCCAGGTCACCCTTAGAAAGAGTGTAGAGCCCTAACTGGTTTGGCAGAGTGGATAGAGCATAGGCCTGCGAACTGAAGGGTCCCAGGTTCGATTCTGGCCAAGGGGTGTACCTTGGTTGTGGGCACATCCCCAGTAGGGGTTGTGCAGGAGGCAGCTGATCGATGTCTCTCTCTCATCGATGTTTCTAACTCTCTATCCCTCTCCTTTCCTCTCTGTAAAAAAATCAATTAAATATATTTTTAAAAAAACTTTAAAAAGATATAAACACCAACCATTTTATGTATTTATGAAAACAGAATTAGTTCCAAATATTTTATGGAAGTAGCAGCGTTATTTACTTACTTATTTATTTATTTTGAATTTTCAACATAGTAAAGAGTACTGTCATCATTTTTTTTTTGTTTGTTTATTGTAAGAACGGTCTTTATTGAAATGGCTAAAAGCGGAAGTATGCTGTGGAGGCTGAATTCTGGACATTTAAGCACAGTTCATTATTATGTGACGAGAGTCCCGGTGCACAAAAATGGTCCATGGGTTGGGGGTGTGTTTATTAAGTGTTGCCAAATTTCGGAGGAATTATATAAGGACAAAAATATACGACCTGCTTTAAGATCTTCTGATTTTCCTTGTCAGTCCTTTTCATGGATTCTTTAGAGTAATATAACTGTCTGCAAGTGGCAAGAAGAAATTAAAAATGTGTCTATATTAAAATAGACAGTCACAACTGTCCCTGTAGTAGGGTTCCCCCTACTTGACTTATCTTTAAGTTACATATGGCCTCTGGGAGGGGTGATTCACCCTCTCAGATGGACTCAGGGAGCTTTATTCCTTCACAGAGTCTCACATATCACAGGAACTCATGGGGTCTGTAATTCCTTTAACAGAGGGTTGATACTCACTACTTCCCTCGGTTCTAAACAAGCCTCCCCCAGTTTCCTAAAGTTGAGGTTTGTGCCACGCCTGCCATGGGCATGGTCACACAGGCCTGCAAGGCAGTATACAGGCTGCCAACTGTCTCTCAATAGAGACCAAAACCTGATGGGTATTTTTCTTTGTCCATTTGGGTACCTTCCCTTTAGGCAACTGCATTCAACTCTGCAGGAGAATTACAGGTTAACACAATATAATAAAGTATAACGTTGGCACTGCAGCTGCTTCTGGCAGCTAAATCTGCTACTAAACATGACACATGGTAGGGCTATACAAACATTTTAGGGAGGTGACTAAAGTCCATTTTTGACCTTCCTACACAAAGCAAAACTGTCCTTTTCTCTCTGGAGTCCTGTCCATGAATACACAGGCATCATCTAACTCTATTATACAGTTTTCTGTCAGGGCTGTGCATGGTGGCTGGTTCTTCTTTCTAGCCACAAACACAGTCTGTCCAATTTCCCTAAAATGTATTCTGGCATGGGAGAAAGTTTGTGCTGTATATAGGCAGCTTAACTGTATACAACTGGGCCTGGACCTCTGCCTAGCAAACTGCAGTCTATAAGTTTAATATGCAGCCTCCGGCCCTCATAATGCAGTGGGGTCTTGCTAGTTTCTCAGTCAGTCAGTCCTCCTCTCTAGGAGCATCTGAAAGTCCTGAAGGCTCTCCAGTCTATGGAAAGTGCCTTTCCTTTACCCTCTCCTCTTAACCCTGTTTACCAGTTATAGGGCCTTGCCATCCCTGTATCTCACCACTGCTTGGTTCCTAGTGGTGAGCCAAACACAGCTGGGGCTGCAGGGAGAGACAACTTTGCACATAGCAAAGCTCTCCAGTGACGGCTTGGGCAGCAGGCCCTTGCCTTTCCACCTGTCCTCTTTCTTGGCAGGGACCTTGACCTTTCCCACAGGCTTCTGTGTAAGTAAGAACAGGGCATCTGCTCCCTCCCCTTCCCCCAACCAGGTATCTTGGCCCACCCCTTAGTCTAAGGAGTTAAATCTTTTAAACATTTATTTTTTATTGATTTTTTACAGAGAGTAAGGGAGAGGGATAAAGAGTTGGAAGCCGATGAGAGAGAAACACCGATAAGCTGCCTCCTGCACACTCCCCACCGGGGATGTGCCCATAACCAAGGCACATGCTCTTGACTGTAATCAAATCTGAGACCTTTCAGTCTGCAGGCAGATGCTCTATCCACTGAGCCAAACCAGTTAGGGCATAAAGGGTTAAATATTTTAGCTTCTCTGGGAGAGTTCAAGGCACTGGAAGCCCTTTAACTCAAGGAATGGTTTGTTTGTTTGTTTTTCCTGTTAATTCTTGTAATAGCAGAAGTGGTTGCTGCTGCTGCTGCTGTTTCTTCCCATGGCTGCAGGCGTCTAGGGGGACAGGACTATAGTCAGAGCCCCAGGGACCGAGAGTCTGCACACAGGACAAGCCAAGGCCCAGAAGAAAGGCCCAGACAATCATTGACCAGCCAGCCTTCCCTGCCTTCCTTCTTCTGGCTCTCAGGGACTGAGTCTGCCTAGTAACCAGTTCTAAATCACTAGGATGGCTGTGGACTTCAGCTCTGTCTCTCCTCCACTTGGCTACAGGGAGTTTAGTTGTTGTTTTTTTCCAAGTCATGCCTGCCCCTGTCCTGACTACTTTTTTTCTTGCTACTGAAACCTTACTCTGTTCTTTTTATTATATACATAATCTTTAAGAATTTCATACTTTCAAATTAGCTTTCAAATTTTTTCCTATGTTCTTCAAAAATGCATAACCATGCCTTATACTTTCTATTAAGTATCTTTACTTTTATATTTTTTCTGTCACACTATCAGCAACTTGTAGACCTTTTCTTTCTTTTATTCTTTAAAATGCTTAGAATTCTTTTCTTTTAGCAATAATTATCAAAAAGTAGCAGTCAGCATTTCCTGGATTAATATTTATAAACACACTTTAAATGCACTTTTACTTTCAAGAAAATATACCTAGACCTTCTGTGATAAAACTAAGAGCAGGTAAATTAAAATTTGTCTAGTAAAAACTGCTATATTTTTCCTTATATAATTTCAAGTATATTGTATCAGTGTAATTTAGTATTGGAAGGGTTAAAAAGAATAAAATGGGGCAGAGAAAGATTAATTGTGCTTGCAGAAAACTTGCAACATTGAGTCTAGTGCAGTTCAGATAAGAGCCCTGGTAGGCTACGGACCAGATCCCTATGCCAGTAGAGTGGTCTGCAGCCAGTAAAAATCAATGAAAACCTATCTTTCCCTGCTTCGTAATTAACTGCCGACACCGACCCTCCCCTTCTGCATTAACATTTACTGTGTCCTGAAGTAAGGCCAATGGTCTGAGATCTTATATATTTAGGCTTTTTATATTTAAGGATACTTTTTTCTTCCTGTAGCAGTTGCTTTCCCTCACAGATTTTTCCTCTTTACTCCAAGCCCCTAGAGGATCTTAAATCCTCCTCCTTTACTACTCTTGATTTATCTGACCATTGTCCTGTCCCCCAGCCCAAGGCTTCTCTGTCTCAGCAGGCTGAGAGCCTACCACCCAGCAAATCCCACCACCACCATCCCAAACCCACTCAGGAGCAGTTAATTATGACAAATCTGGCAGTCTTTCTCTCTCGCCCTAAACAGGCCATGAGAAAATGTACTAATCTTAACCTATCAAGCTTTAGCAGGGGAGAAAAGAGTAGTGATTCTAGTCTTTGTTTAAACTTCTCTGGGCTACACCCTTCACAAGTATATACCTTTAAATTAACCCCAGAATTCCAAAATTTCAACCTAATACAGTAAAATCACAAACATAGACAGAAATCTCATTAGCTAAGTGGGCTGATCCCCTCTCTGACAGAGAGGAAAAAAAAAACCCTGGGGAAAAGGAGATCCCAACAGCTGCTTGGTGGGTTTTGCAGTCCGCCAGAGCACCTAGCCTTACTATACACAATTAGGCTTCCCCCTAAAGGGGGTTTGCCCTACCTTTAAACAAATTAAACAACAGAAAGAGAACCAATACTCTCATGTGTACAGCCAGATGGTACAAGTAGCTTTCACTTCACACAGACTCGCACACTTACTTTATGCACCAGGCAATCCGAGTTTTTGACTTCTACCAGATATTTACTCAGAGTTTAAACAGTCCACCTGATTCCTGATTAATTTGCCTGAGGAAGCCGTATGGCTCCCGGGGAGGTGATCAAGCTCCCCCTTCCATTCACTTGGAGTGGGCCTGACTGACTGGGCCCTCTACCTTACCAATTCTGTCGACAGGTCCAGAAGTGTCTGTCCACTCTCTCCAAATGCCAGCCAGGTCCTGGCCTGAGGTCTGGGAGTGCCTGGAGTCCCTGGTTCAATTCTGCTAAATCAGCAGAGTGTGCCTCCTGGAGGCCCGTCTGGCATTCCTGGGCCCCAAACCCGGTCCACTCACCTGAGGCCAAAAAGGGCAAGCACAGTTATTTCCCAGTATTTCAGGGAACCATTAATATTACAGAAGACTGGAGAAGAACCAAGCAATGCTTAGAGAGATAGATTTACATTTTATTATTATTACATGGGAGCCGAGAGAAAACTGTATTTCAAATTCTGGGCCCCAACAAGGAGGAACTTTCCCTATTCATATGTTTTTACCATCTTTGTCTCCCGAATATGGGGTGTTTCTGGTCCCCTTTGCAAGTTCATAAAGAGCCCTATGTGCTGGGGCTTTGAGACCTCAACCAAAGGCTTGGTCTGGCGCCAGCACTGATAACTTCGTCTGGGGAAGGTTTATGGCCTCTCTGGAGTGGGAGTGGTCTTATTTTCCTTATTATTTAAGCAAGCAAGCATTTACAGAAGCAAAAATAGCAGGGCTAAAATTTCAAACAGTCGTTTTTATGTAAGATGGATGCTTCAATGGGAGTGTCTGTTTGCCTGGACATGGACCGCAGTGCTGGTTTGGACTTGCAGGGGAGCCTGGGGTAGACAGGATGGCCCTGTGGGCAGTGAGGCATGAGCCACAGGAACAGCTCCGGACAACCAGGGCCTTGGTGAGCTTCCTCATTAAGTGGTAACCTGTGCTCTTCGTGGTACATAGTGGCCACAGGAGGTGCCACTGTCTAGGACGCCAGGACTCCCCGCACTTGGTCTGAGTTTCCAGCCTGCTGGACAGGGGGAACAGAGAGTTCTGGCTCCCAAGCCCCCAGCTGTGTTGCTCTGTGATGCAGCCCTGACAGACATCCAGGGCTGCAGCGGGTTAAGTTGGGCATTTGGTAACTGGCTCCGGCATCCGATTCTGTCTCCCCATGGCAGAGAGCCTGCCGAGCAGGCGGCTCAGACTTAACTGCAAGGGTTACTTTTTCTATCGCAAAACATGTTTTGTATTAAACAGACAAGCCTGCAATCTAAATTCCACTGCCATATGCAAGCACATAAAGTAACCTAGGAACATAATTAGAATGAAACTACAGGCAGGTGTGCAATGGGGAGAAGTCCCTCTCCCTTTACTATTTACCCTCGCGCGCTAACAGGCAACCCTGAGGACAGGACAGGCCCACCCTGCAGGGAAGCATTTCATTCCTGTGTCAGAAAGCAGGGACTTTGCGTCCTGTAAAATTTACACATAAGAAATCAGACCATGCCGAGGGCTGTGCTGCCCCTCGGGCCCCTTCATCTCTGCACACCTTTGTGTCACCCACGCAGACCCGCCCTGCCTGCCTTGGCTGTGGGAGGGAACACACCACTGGGTGCACAGGCTGGGGGTTCAGGGCAGGTCTCTCCCAGGCCATCCCAGCTGCTGCCAGGCTCTTTGAACCCTGCCAGGCATCTCCTTCTGAGGGGGCTGCAGGCTGGCTCTCAGCGGCTGAAGGAACATACAGGGTTACATTCCAAAGGGGGCGGGGAGAGGGAGCAGTCCTTCCCTCTGAGCCCACAGGGTCTTTCCAGCCAGGCCAGCCAACTCCCGTGTCGTGTCATGTGCTTCCCCTGGGCGGTGGTGATGCTGGGAAAGCACCCTGGGTGTGTGTGGCCTGGAGCCAGCAGGAACCTCTCCTGGTGAGAGGATGGGAAGACAGGCATGTGGGACCAGGTGAGATGGGCCTCCTTTGCATGGGACTGCAGACCTGTGTTGTCATTTGTGTAGGGAGAGTGATGTGGAAGGTGTTCACCCAAAACTCACAAACACTGGTCATCTTTATTTTTTAATATATTTTTATTGATTTAAGAGAAGAAGGGAGAGAAAGAAACATCAACGATGAGAGAGAATCATTGACCAGCTGCCTCCTGCACCGCCCACCCCTCACTCCCCACCTCCACCCCCCACTCCTGCTCCACTGGGTATGGAGCCGGAAAGGCATGTGCCCTGACCTGAATCCAACTGCGACCCCCTGGTTCATAGGTCGACGCTCAACCACTGAGCCCTGCCGCTGGGCTGACAGTGGTTTTCTTTGAGTGGCCGTTTCACTCTTTACAATGAACACACTTACATTCTACAAAAAGAAAAAAAGCCCTTTTAGTGACCCACCCTATAGCAGCCATTCCCTAAATCCCACCTGGGAAATGGTTGGATAACAGTCTTATCCCAGAGCAGGGGCAGTCACCCACAAATTAGCATTGACAGCGTTTCCCTCACCCCTGCTTTGCCCTCACCTGCCATCTGCCTGCCCCTTGGTTGCAGCCGGGGGTCAAAGGGGAAGGCCTCCTGCCCCTCGGCCAGCGGTTGCAGGGGTCCCAGGGTTGGGCAACAGAAGCAAAGAGAGAAGAGGCGCCTGTGGTTGCCAGGAGGCACGCAGGGCCACGGAGCAGAAGCCATGGGGTGGGCGGAGCCGGCTGGGCTGCAGAGCTTGTGAAGCTAGAACTGAGGGAACAATAGGGCGGGGGGGTGGGGGGGAGGGCCCGTCTACCAGCCTCGTGGGACTCTGCATTGCACGGCAGGCGGCGCTCCATGTTCCTTTCTCTTGTGTGTGACAAGTGGCCACACGTGAGGACCTAAGACCACAGCATCTGTTACCCCGCAGCCTGCAGCTCCTAGTCCCGCAGGCAGGGCTGGGCTGCGCTGGTCCCCTGCCATCCAGGGGCAGTGGCGTGGTTCTCCCGGGGCTCCGGGGTGAGAAGTGGCACCCAGGGTGCCGGGGCGGGCAGGACTCAGCTCCCTGCAGGCCCGCCATCTCAGACAGACAAAAGGCCTCCCGGGTCCCCAGGCTCTGTCACCCCCACTTCTGTCTTCCTCTCCCACTTAAAAGGCTTATGTGGCCAGGGGCCAGGTACCCAGCTCACCAGGCAATGGCTCCGGGTGCCCAGCAGGGGCAGAACAGGGAAAACAAGGCACTCGCCCCAGGGGCCTTCATCCTTGACCCTTTCTTCTGGGCCTTGGCTTGTTCTGTGTGCAGACTCTTGGCCCCTGGGCCTCCCTTACAGCAGTTTGCAGAGAGATTCTCTGGGGGGTGATGGCGATGGCATCGTTAGGAGGCTGGGAGGGTGCCAGACAGGTGGACAGGGCTGGATGCCCCGGGTTCAGGCAAAACCTCAGCCAGGGGCAGGGCAGAGACGGTTCCGTGGGGAGGGGAGGGGGCTGGGGTGGTTGAAGGGCCTGCTGCTGGCCAGCTACCTGCCTGGCTGGGCAGCCATGTGGCTGTCAGATGGCAAATGCATCCCTGGACTTTTGAGAGGCTTTGGGGGCTCACTCCAGGAGGCCGGGCAGTGTCTCCCCTCAGGCCCTGGGTCACGGACTTGCTCTGGCCAATGGGCCCTGTTGCTGGGAGGCGGCAGAGGCCTCACACCCCTGCGGTGGGCTTGCTCTCTGGGGCTGGGGGAGCCTTTGGCCACCACCATGGCAGGGAGCCCTGCAGCGGCTGCAGAAGGCACAGGGCCAGAGCACGAGAGTGCGGCTCTCTTGGCCCGTTCGCCCAGATGACCACGAAGAGCAGCCACGCTGGCCGGCTGACTCGGGTCAGTGAGGTGTGTGCTCAGGGGACTGAGACCAGAGTGGGCAGCAGAGGCTTCCTGAGTCCAGCCCAGATGTCTGGGTCTTTCAAGGAAAACCGAGGTCACATGTGTGTTTAAGCTCCAGTTTTTAAAAATGCCTATTAGTAGCCAGGTGCCCATAGAGAGCTCTGGGCAAACCCGCACCTCTGGGGGCTGCCCTGGGCCTGTAGGTGATGGTCTTGCTGCATAGGGGCCTGGCGTGTTTACACCGCCCCTCATGCCAGGCTGACATGCCAGCTTCTCCTCCGCAGCTGTTCCTTCGTATGTGATGCCCACAGTGCCTGTCACAACCTCAGCCCCTGGCAGTCTTTCCTTATGGACATGGAGGTTGTGGGTATCTCCAGTGTCCTGGGCCCCGAGGAGAGGAAGGGGAGGGACCCCTGGCTTTGGGTGAGCAGGAGGTTGCCATGGAGGTGGCTGGTGGGGGCAGTATACAAGGCGTCTACCCGTTTTGCTAGAGAAGAGAGTCTTGTAGGGAAAGTTGGGAGACAAGCTGGGAGGGACAGAGGGGTGAGTGTGTGCCCTTCATGCTCCGGGGGGGTGGGGGGTGTCACCATTGATCTTGTGGGCATACCAGGCAGTAAGTCCTCAGAAGCTTTGAACAGGGGGTGGGGGTGGGGTGCATGAGGAAGCAATGCTGTGCTTGCTCCAGTGCCAGTGCCCACAGCTGGAGGGAGGGAGCAGGGGCAGAGAGGCGATCAGAGGGGCCATGTTTGTAGCTACAGAGGAAAAAACTGACCTGGGGCAGAATTTAACTTAAAATGATGGTAACGTCTCTTTAAGTTATGGCTAGGTATGCTCATTTTCTTATATGTGTAAAGAAGACCTATTGACATTTCTCAAAGCACTTCTATCAAGGACTATGAGTTTGGTTCAGGGAAGGCCTGGGGCTGGGTGGGAGGCAGTTGGAGGAGGTCAGTTCGGGAAAAGGGGGAATCTGTAATACTTTCAACAATAAAGATCAATTAAAAGAGAACTATGTGTGTGGTTAAAGATCTTGTTGCCTGACTTGAGGGCATCTGGGGCTCAAATTGCTTGTTCCTGTGCTGGAGGCTCGGGGAGGAACTGCCTTGGTCTCCACCCAGAGCATCTGGCTCACTGTCTCCCTCCCTCCTCTCCCTCCTGCCTTCCCTGGGGGTGGGGTCAAACTTACTCCTCCTCCTCAGCATGAGGCACACAAAGTGGGAAGGGGGGGCTCTGGGGGGTGGTTCAGTGGTTAGAGGGTCAGCCCATTCACCAGAGTTCAATTACTGGTCAAGGGCACTTATGACCTGGGTTGTAAGTTTGATCCTTGGCTCCAGTTGGGGTGCCTGCAGGAGGCAATCAATTGATATATCTGTCTCACATCTCTCTCCCTCTCGCTCTTCCTCTATCTCTCCCCCCCATTCCCCCTTTCCCTCTATCTAAAAACAATAGAAAGATATCTCAGGTGAGGATTAAAAAAAAGGTTGGAAGGGTGGAAGGAGAAAACACAAAATAACTTAAGTACATATATTATGCTTCAACTAGGGGCCCAGTGCATGAATTCATGCACTTTGAAAGGAACTGTGGGCCGCAAGGCTGCGGTGGGCACAAGTGCGGGTCTCAGCCCATCTTCCCCATCGCTGCTTGGCCCCTGGTCTCCTTTCTACAATATACTGCCACTGCAGGTCCCATGCGCTGATGGCACTGGCCCTGCTCACAGCCATTGACAGTGCAGAGTGATTGGGACTGGCACCAGCAGTGGTTGCTGCTGCCCCTATTGCCCCTCAGGAGCAGGGGGAGGTGGAGAAGCCCTCAGGGGTGATTGGGGCCAGCAGCTGCTACTCGCACCCTCTGATGGCACCAAGTGAATTTTCAGTAACCAGCAGAGGCTCGCCCTGATGACAGCGACCAGTGCCCCACCTTGGTTTGGTGCCCCCGCTCACTTGTGCCACCATCGCACTAAGGCTAACGCCCACCATGTTCCACACGCTGCTGCCTGCTGCTGATGCCTGCCATGTTCTGCAAGCGCCCCTGGTGGTTTGCACACGTCATAGCGACCAGTTGTTCCACCATTCAGTCCATTTGCATATTAGTCTTCTATAATATAGGACTAGAGGCCCGGTGCATGAAATTCATGCACAGTGAGTGGGGTTGTGTCCCTCAGCCCAGCCTGCACCCTCTCCAATCTGGGACCTCTCAAGAGATGTCCGACTGCCCATTTAGGCCTGATCTCACAATCCAGGACTGCTGGCTCCCAACCGCTTGCCTGCCTGTCTGGCTGATTGCCCCTCACCGCTTCTGCCTGCCAGCCTGATCACTCCCTAACCACTCCCCTGCCAGCCTGATAAATGCCTAACTGCTCCCCTGCTGGCCCAATTGCCCCTAACTTCCCTCCCTACAGGCCTGGTCGCCCCCAACTGCCCTCCCCTGCTGGCCCAGGTAACCCCTAACTGCCCTCCCTTGCCAGCTTGGTCACCCCAAACTGCCCTCCCCTGCAGGCCTGGTCCCCCTGAACTTCCCTCCCCTGCAGGCCTGGCCCTTCCAACTTGCCTCCCCTGCAGGCCTGGTCCCCCCAACTACCCTCCCCTGCGACCCAGGACGCCAAGCTTTCCCACCCATCTACCGCTCAGCTCTCCCATCAAGCTTGGCCTTCCCTCCCATCTCCTGCTCTTCTCTGGGGTGACCCAGGACACCAAGTCTTCCTGCCCATCTTCTGCTCTGCTCTGGGGTGACCCAGGACGCCAAGCCTTCCCCCCCACTCTTCTGCTCAGCTCCCCCCAGTGCCCCAGGACACCAAGCCTTCCCCCGCTCTCCATAGGCTCCATGGCTCTGGCTGGCGCTGCCATTTTGGCCTGTCAATTTGCATATTCCTTTCTTACTGGCTGTGAGTGTGGCCATTTTTATCGTGAAGTGATGGTTAGTTTGCATGTTACTCTTTTATTAGATAGGACTAGAGGCCCGTTGCATGAAGAGATTAGTGCAATAGGCTTCCAGCACCAGTTTTCCTCTGGCACCCAGGACCCAGGCCTGCGCTCAGGCCAGAGTCTTCCTTCTTCATCTTTGCTGCAGACTCCAGCCAGAGTCTGCCATCTTCGCTGAAGACTGCCGTCTTTGTCTTTGCTGTAGACTCCAGCTGGAGTCTGCCATCTTTGTCTTCACTGCAGACTCTGCAGTCTGTAGTCCTGTCTTCAATGCGGCACTCCACTCCTGTAGATCCCTTCGCCCCCCACCCTCCCTCACATAGAAGGTGTCCTGTCCCACCTGGTCACTCTGTGCCTGGAGCAGCTAGGCGGCCACCATCTTTGACCTTCTAATTTGCATACTCACTCTGATTGGCTGTGGGCGTAGCGGAGGTACAGTCAATTTACATGTTTGGCTATCATTAGGTAAGATTGTGAGTTTTATTGGTAAAACAATGTCTATGCAGGGTGAGGCAAAAGTAGGTTTACAGTTGTGAGCATGTGAAATAGTTTATTTTCATGTTGTTATTCATTAATTATTGTATTATTTTCCAGATGAGCACCTGTGAACCTGCTTTTGCCCCACCCTGAGCATCACTGTGAAGTGAGGCCAGGCAGGATGCCCTTTTCCATGCACTGTGACGCCATTCTCCCATGGCTTCCACCAGTAGCATCTGCTCCCGGGGTGCAGGAAAAAGAAAAGAAAAACTTTCCTCTTTGTGATGAGAACTTTATGATTTTCTCTCTAACAACTTCCCAACCACAGAGCTAGCTCTAGTCATCATGTTGCAGATTCCATCCAGCATCCCTGTGGCTGCAACTTGTGCCTTTTGGCCCCTTTCTACAGTTCTCCCTTCCCGCCGCACAATCACCACTCTGATCTTTGTCTGCAAGTTTGGTTGAGGTTTTTTTTAATTGCTATTTTATTTTATTTATTCATTTATACAGGATTCCACTTATATATGAGTTCATATGGTATTTGTCTTTGTCTGAGTCATTTCACTAGGCATAACGCCTTAAGCTTCATCCATGCTGTTACAAGTGTAGGACTCTCTCTTGTGAAGGCTGAGTCACATCTGTTGTGCATATGTGTGTCACAACGTCCTTGTGCCTGCCCTCACTGATGGACACTTAGTAACTGGCTGCTGTGACCGGCAAGGTGCAGACTCCTTTTAGAACATTTCCCGCTGCCTTTGGATGTGCTCTCAGAGGTGGAATTGCTTGGTCAAATGGCAGTTCTAGTGTTGACTTTTTGAGGATCCTACACACAGTTTCCCACAGTGGCTGCACCAGTGTCCATTCCCACCAGCAGTGCCCGTCCAGGGCATGTCCGCCTGGCTCGCTCTGTCCCACCTGCCGCTGCTCCTGCTGCTGCTTGGGCACCTGCACGGCCCTCGCTGTACCCATCTCTCACTTTTGCTGTGAACATAAAACTGCTTTGGGAAAAGTCTTAAAAAGTAACAGGTCCTAGGTTTTCTGGTGAGTGTTTTCACATAGAACATTTCCAGAAAAGAGTATCAACGTTAAGCAAGAAATGCCTAAAGTGTGTTACTACTTGTCTTTTTGTGGGTCAGAACTGTATTTCAGTCTTTTTGAAAATATAGAGACCCAGCCCTTGTTTTTGTGTATCTTCTCTACGCGGTTTTGTTCTCTATTTCATGAACTGCTCCTTCAGTCGCTGTTACTCCCTTCTTACACTTCTCCTTCAGTTTACTTCCTTTAGAGTGTCTTGGTTATGGACTTCATTCCAGTCTTCTGACCCCTCGCGCATGCACTTTAAACTAAATTTCCGTCCAAACACTATTTTGGCTGATTCACAGCTTTGAATTGTGGAGCTTTATCACATCATTCAGTTTCGCAGGTGGTCGGATTCCTGTAACAACTTGCTTTTATTTTCAATTGTAGTAAAAACCACCTGACATAACAGGAACCACATAACAGGCTCCAGTGTGTGTGACAGGGTGAAGCACAGTCTCATGTTGGGCACAGACTTCAGGGGCTGGTGCGTTTACCCCCCCACCCCCACCCCAGCCTCCCCAGGATACCCTCATTTTCCTTTGGTGTGAGTTTGACAACTTTAGGTACCTGATTGTCACTGTAGAACAGAAGGGATTCTACCCGCCCTCAAGGTGGAAATCAGGGGGACTGGCTGGCCTTGGGAGCTGTGGCAGCTAGGCCTTCCCCACAGGCGCTGGCAGGGGTAGATTCTTCCCTTCCATGCGCTTTGGTGCGGGGAGGCCCCGGGAACCAGGGCGCAGGCTTCTGTGGAGGAACAAGACCAGTTCCCAGACCACGAGGAATCAGCAAAGCACAGGAAACGCATTAAAGTACAGGGCTCTGGGCAGTGGGGTCAGCTGCCCTGGGAGGAGAGACCCCATCCACGTGGGGAAGGGGTGGGAGGTTTTCATTGAAGGAGGGACGGGGCGCGGGCCAGGTAAGCGGTTCCCAGCCTGGAAGCTGCAGCCAGACTCACGCCCCTCCTCTCCAGCTAGCGGTGTACATGTGCATGCATTGACTTTTGTCTTGTGCCTTTGCTGACCTTATTGGTCAGTTCCTGGGGTTGCCATGGTGATTCAGGATCGGGGTTTGTCTCAGTTGCAGGAAGCCAGGCAGGGCAGGGGAGTGGCAAGAGGCGCTCAGTGCGGGCTTTTCCAGATGCTCCAGCCCTGACCAGGTGGTGAGGACCGCGGGTGGCTCGAGGCCTAGGCTCCCTGGGCTCACCCCCGCCTCACCCCGCAGCTGGTGTTGGGGTGCCGCCCAATGGAGCTCTTGGAGTAAAGTGCCAGAAGGGAAACTTGAAACCTCCCTCCAGAAGGCTGAGGCTCACTGAGGAGCATTCCCCTGTGAGAGGCTTGCCTGTCTCCTGTAAGTGGAGTCACGTTATCTGTCTGTCTGTGTGTCCGGCTCCTTTCACTTAAGGTCCCCAAGTGCCCCCCGTTCCAGCCCCGCAGGCCCGTCCTGCCTTAAGGCGGAACACTGGCCGTCGTGTGCGCCCCACGCTGCTGTCCACTTGCCCATCCTGGACACTCCTGTGGCTTCCCTCTTTTGTTGTGAAAAACGCCGCAGTGAACATGGGTTTGCAGATATCTGTTCGAGGCGCATGTTTTAACCCCTTGACCCGGAAATGAGGCCTCCGAGTCAAGGTGGTTGCCTGGGAAGCGCTGTAAGAGCGCCCATGCTGGTTGCTCCGAAGAGGTGTGATTCCCGTTCCCGCCCCTGGTGCCCCAGGGCTCTGCCCTCCACGCTCTCACCAGCACGGTGTCCGGGTTTTATGGGCATCCCGATGGGTGTGTGGGGTGTCTCATTTGGTTTTAATTTGCATTTCTCAGCTGACTAGCGATGCTGCGCATCTTTCCATCTGCTGTAGAAACACCTATGCAAGTAGTTCGCTCATTGAAAAATCAGGTGGCTTTGTTGTTGAGTTTTAGGAGTTCGGTCTGTATTCTGGATATTAATCCCTTTGAAATATATGATTTGCAAATATTTCTCCCATTCCATAGGTTGTCTTTTAATTCTATTGATAGTTGTCTTTGAAATAGTTTCATTTTCCTAGCCCCTGCTTTGGTTGTAATATCCTAGAAATCATTGCCTAATTTAATCTCATTAAGACTTTTCTCTGTATTTTGTTCTTGGAGATATATATATATATATATATATATATATATATATATATGTGTGTGTGTGTGTGTGTGTGTGTGTATAGCACATATATATGTATATATATTTTGTCTTATGCTTAGGTCTTTATTAATTTTTTTAAAAATATATTTTTTTATTGATTTCAGAGAGAAAAGTAGAAGGGGAGAGAGATAGAAACACAGTGATGAGAGAGAATTATTCATCGGCTGCCTCCTGCACATTCCCTCGTGAGGATCAAGCCCACAACCCAGGGATGTGCCCTGACCTGAAATCAAACTATGACCTCTTGGTTCATAGGTCAACACTCAACCACTGAGCCACATGGCCAGGCCTTTTACTCACTTTGAGGTCATTTTTGTAAAGGCTTGTGAGGGTCCGGCTTCCTGCTGGTCTAGGAGGGTGTGCGCTTCTCCCACTGCCCTGTGAGGGAGGGACTCTCCTTCCCGTTGTGGGAGCTCGGGGTCTGTTCCAGGCCACGTGCCAGGTACAGGAGGACTATTTCTGGGCTCTGTTTCCCCCAAGGGTTTATGTGTCTGTCTTTCTGCCAGTGCCACACTGTTTTGATTACTGTAGCTAATAATATGTTTTTAGATTTTATTTTCCCATTGATTCTTAGGGAGAATGGAAGAGAGAGGGAAATACAGAAATATCAAAGTGAGAGAAACACATCAATCGGTTGCCTCCCGCACATGCCCTGACTGGGGCCGGGGCCGGGGCCAGGGTGGAACCTGCCACAGAGGTACATGCCCTTGACCGGAATCAAACCCGGGACCTTCGGTCTGTGGGCAGACGCTCTATCCACTGAGCTAAACCTATAATGTGTTTTTAAATGGAAAACATATGAGACCCATAAACTTGTTCTTTTTTATCAAGATTATTTTGGCTATTCAGGGTCCCTAGAGATTTCATGAGTTTTTCTATTTCAGCAAAAATGTCATTGAGGTTTTTGTGGCAATTGCATCATCTCTGTAGATTGCTCTGAGTAATAGTGTTAAGAATTCCAATCCATGAATATGATGTGTTTCCACTTATTTATACCTTCTTTCATTTTTTTCAGCCATGTTCTATTGTTTTTATTTTAAAGTCTCACTTCCTTTGTTAAGTTTATCCCTAAGTGCTATTTCTTGATGCTGTTGTCAATGGGATTGATTTCCTAATTTCCTTTCAGGTTGTTCATTATTAGTGTATAAGAAATGCAACTGATATTTGTGTGTTGAGTTTTATCTTGTGACTTTGCTGAATTTATTTATGTTTTAATTTTTTCTTTTAGTAAATTTTTTATGATTTTCTACAAATAAGATCACATCATCGCCAAAGCAGAAACAAGTTTACTTCTTCATTTCCAATTTGGATGCCTTTTACTTCTTTTCGTTTTTTTCTTAATTGCTCTGGCCAGAACTTGCAGTACTGTGTTGAATAGAAAAGGTGAAATAAGGCATGTTTGCCTTGTTCCTGACTTTAGACTAAAGGCTTTATGTTGAGGTAGTTTCCTCTTATTCCTAGTTTATTGAGTATTATTATATTAAATTTGTGTTTAATTTTGTCAAATGGTTTTTTGCATCAATAGAGATGGTCATGTGTGTTTTTCCCTTTATGCTGTTAATGTGGTGTGTTACATCGATCTGCATATGTTGAATCATCCTTGTATTCTAGGGATAAAACCCACTTGGTTATCGTGTGTGTGTGTGTGTGTGTGTGTGTGTGTGTGTGTGTGTGTATATTCCTTTTAACATGCTGGTGAATTAGTGTTTGTGGTGTTTTGTTGAAATTGTTGCATCAGTGTTTATAAGGGAATATTATAGTTTTCTTTCCTTGTAGAATCTTCACTAGTTTTGGTATCAGGTGTTGATAGCTTCATAAAAGAATTCAGAAGCCTTCCTTTCTTTTCAATGTATTCAAAAGTTTAAGGATTGGCATTAGTTTTTGTTTAAATCTTTTGTAGAATTCACCAGCCAATCAATCATGTCTAGGATTTTCTATGTCTTTGTGATTTAGTCTTGGTAGGTTTTATATTTCTAGGCATTTGTCCATTTCATATAGGTTATCCAATTTGTTGACATAAAGTTGTTTATAGTTCTCTGATAATATTTATTTCTGTAGAATTGATAGTAATGTCCTCAGTTTTATTTATGGTTTACGTCATTTGAATTTTCTCTCTCTCTCTTTTTTTAATCCTCACCCGTGGATATTGTTTCCATTGATTTTTAGAGAGAGTGGAAGAGAGAGGGAAAGACAGAGAGAAATATTGGTGTGAGAGAAACACATCGATTCATTGCCTGAGCCCTGACTAGGGCCGGAGCCTGCAACCCAGGTACATGCCCTTGACCGGAATTGAACCTGGAACCTTTTGGTCCTCCAGCAGACGCTCTATCCACTGAGCCAAATGGGCTAGGGTTCTTTTTTATCTTAGTCCTACCAGCTAAAGATTTGTCACGTTTGTGAATCTTTTTAAAAAATTGGATTTCATTGATTTTTCTGTATTGTTTTTCTATGTTATTTATCTGTAATCTTTATTGGTTCCTCCCTCTGCTAGTGTTGGATGTCGTTTGTTCTTTTTTTTAGTTCCTTAAGTTGTAAAGTTTTGTTTTAGATTTGAGATGCTTCTTATTTTTAATATAGAAGAAGCATCTGGAATTAGGAACTTTTTCGGCAGCATTTTGTTGCTTCCCCTAAGTTTTGGTACTTCGCATTTTCATTTTCATTAATTTCTAAGTATTTTCCAATTTCTCTGTGATTTCTACATTGATCATTTGTTTAATAATTGTGTTATTTAGTTTCTGTAAATTTTTCGCTTACATTCTGTTACTGTTTTCTAATATCCTGTTGCAGTCAGAGGGCGTCTTTTGTATTTATCTGCCGGAGTCCAGCCCCCACGGTCCAGGGGTCCCCAAAAGTGTGGACGGTGTCGGCGAAGAAATGAAGGGCACGGAGACAGCTTTCGGGTGATCGCATAATCAGTTTCTTACACTTTATTGCCCTGTTACAACTGTATGTATACTATTTGATTCTACAAGCATGTGTCTATAGTTACATCATGGTATGTTTTGGTTCCTCGTTTGACCTTTTACAGTTTCTTGTTTTATGTTTATAGTTTCTTGTTATTTCTATTCTAGGGTTAATATTCTATTGCTCTACTGTTAAGTTATAAGGAAATAACTGCAGGAAGTTTTCCTATTCTATGGCTTAAGTAAAGGTTATGTAGTTTAAGTGTGATTATTCTTAGTTATAGTGATTAACCATTTGTCTGACACTTAGTCTGAGTCTTTTGCTTGCATAACTCACATGAGATTTTTTAGATAAGGAGCCTGCCTGCATTGTTTGCAGTGGTATGGGTTTTACTGATTCATTCCCTTCCCTAGTCCCATTAATCCCTGACTCTAGGGAAATATTCCCATCTGGGGAAACAACCTTTCCCAGGGAGGTGGCCCTGGTAAGAACGCATAGCACTACGAAGGGGAGCAAACATATTAAAAACAGTAAGCCATATATGCCAGGTCCCTTGGAACATGTGCTGTGCAGATGTTTCTTCCCTGCAGCGACTGTGTCAAGCAGCAAGGATGGAACTCCTTCTGGCATTATCTATATTTAAAATCTATTGAGGCTTAAAGTGTGGTATAACATGTTATCTATCCTGGAGATGTCCCGTGTGCGCTGGAGAAGATGTGTGTACTGTTGTTGGGTAGAGTGCACTGTAAAGGTATTTGTTTGCTAGATCAGCTGGTTTTTGTGTTAAGTCCTCTATTTCTTTACTTACTGGTATCTTCTCTCTGGTTGTTGTTTTCCTTATTGAGAATGATTATTGAAATAACCAATTATTATTATAGAACTCTTTGTTTCTCCCATTAATTGTGTCAGTTTTGGCTTCATATATTTTGACAGTCTGTTATTAGCTGAGTAAATATTTATAATTATTATATTACAGTGGCCCAGTGCACGAAATCCATGCACGAGGGGGTGTGTCCCTCAGCCTGGCCTACACCCTCTCCACCCTGGGACCCCTCGGAGGATGTCCGACTGCCTGACCGATCAGGCCTAAACTGGCAGTTGGACATCCTTCTTGTAATCCAGGACCGCTGGCTCCTAACCACTCACCTGCCTGCCTGCCTGATTGCCCCTAACCACTCTTGCCTGCTGACCTGATTGCCCTTAACTGCCCCCTGCTAGCCTACTCACCCCGAACTGCCCCCTGTGCCTGCCTTCTCACCCTCAACTGTCTCCCCCCGCCGGCCTGATCGCGGCCAACTGCCCCCCCCCCCACCGGCCTTCTCACCCCCAACTGCCCCCTGTGCCAGCCTTCTCATCCTCAACTGCCCCCTGTGCCTTCCTTCTCACCCTCAACTGCTTCCCCTTGCTGGCCTTATCGCCCCCAACTGCCCCCCTGCCAGCCTGCTCACCCCCTGCTGCCCCCTGTGCCAGCCTTCTCACCCCCAACTGCCCCCAGTGCCAGCCTTCTCATCCCCAACTGCTCCCTGTGCCAGCCTTCTCACCCGCAACTGCCCCCCCCACCGGGCTTCTCACCCCCAACTGCCCCTCTGCCAGCCTGCTCACCCCCAGCTGCCCCCTGTGCCAGCCTTCTCACCTTCAGCTGCCCCCTGTGCCAGCCTTCTCACTGTCAACTGCCCCCTGTGCCTGCCTTCTCACCCTCAACTGCCCCCCTTGCTGGCCGGCTCACCCCCAACTGCCCCTCCTGCCTGCCTGCTTGACCCTAACTGCCCCCCCCACTGACTTGATCACCCCCAACTGCCTTCCCCTCCTCGCCTGATCACCCCTAACTGCCTCTGCCTTGGCCCCACCACCATGGCTTTGTCTGGAAGGTCTCCTGGTCTAATTAGCATATTACCCTTTTATTAGTATAGATTCTTATTATATTAGCAGATAACCTGCTAATCTTTAATAATAAAAGTGTAATATGCAAATCAACTGAATGACTGTCTGGACGACCACACTATGACACCCACTGGTGCCAGGTCACCCAAGGCAGGTGCAATGTGATTGGTCTGGGACTGGCCATTGCCCAATGATCGCACAGCAGAGGGAGGCGCAGGCCACTGACCAGTGGGCTGGGGCAGGTGGGTGGTGCCTCCCTTTGTGGGGCGAGATCGTTCAGCCACAAGCCTGGCTGATGGCTGAGAGTGTAGCAGTGGTGGCGGGAGCCTCTCCCATCTCTTCAGCAGTGCTAAGGATGTCTGACTGCCTGAGGAGGGGGCCTAAGCTGGCACATGGACACCCCCTGAGTGCTCCTGGGCTGCCAGAGGGATGTCTGAGTGCCAGCTTAGGCCCGCTCTCTGGGACCAGCAGGTGGATATCTCCCGAGGGGTCACAGGCTGGGCTGAGGGACCCCCCCGAGTGCACGAATTTTCATGCTCTGGGCCTCTAGTGAATGCTATAAAATATTTTGATAGGGAGACCACATTCCTACCACCTTTATTACATTGCTACGATTGTACCATTTTATTATTAATTACTGGAGGCCCAGTGCATGAAATTAGTGCCCAGCCTGCACCCTTTCCAATCTGGGACTCCTGCGGGATTGGACCTAATCCGGCAGTCAGACATCCCTCTCACAATCCGGGACTGCTGGCTCTTAACCACTTGCCTGCCTGCCAGCCTGATCACCCCCTAACCATTCCCCTGCTGGCCTGATTGATGCCTAACTGCTCCCCTGTTGGCCCAATCGCTCGCAACTGCCCTCCCCTGCTGGTCTGTTTGCCCCCAACTGCCCTCCCCTGCCATGCTGATTGTCCACAATAGCCCTCCCCTGCCGGCCATCTTGTGGTGACCATCTTGTGGCAGCCATCTTGTGACAACGTGTGGGCGGCTATCTTGTGATGATGTGAGGGTATCGCTTGAGGGCATGAGGGCCACCTAGGCTTTTATTAGTATAGATTGTTTTAATCTTTTATGCCTAATTTATTAGTCAAACTTTATTTATTTTTTAAATATATTTTTATTGATTTTTTACAGAGAAGAAGGGAGAGAGATAGAGAGTTAGAAACATCGATGAGAGAGGAACATCGATCAGCTGCCTCCTGCACGCCCCCTACTGGGGATGTGCCTGCAACCCAGGTACATGCCCTTGACTGGAATTGAACCTGGGACCTTTCAGTCTGCAGGCTGATACTCTATCCACTGAGCCAAACTGGTTTCATCTTATTAATCAAACTTTATAAAAGGTAGGAAGTAACCATTTTGGAAGTCTCAAGTCCATTGAAGTCTTGCACTTCCAGGGACAAGCTTAGAAAGCACATGGTGGTTAATGTCAGTCAATTTCAGTCCTCAGTACAATAATAGTTCCCACTATCACCCAAGCACCATGGCAGGCAAGTCTACATATGTCCCTGAAGCACCATGCACACAGTTTGTGGAGGAGCCAGACCTGGGGAAAAACAGCATCCTCCAAATACCAGTGCTCTCATCACTCTTGCTGCTGATGAGTAAATACGAGCAGACAGAGAGCAGGTGGTCATTGTTCTTGTGCCTTCCCCCATTGTTGCAAGCGCCTCCCTGTCTATATAAAGTGATTCCCAAGGGTTTCAAAGGGCCAGTGCCTTTTTCCCCATTACTTTTCTCTTTTTGTCTTTTGGGACTCAGACATTAAAGACTAGGAGATACAAAAAGCAATTACACCTACAGGAAAAATTAGAAAGTGGTCATACATGCCTAGGGGAAGGCACAGGCTCACAAAATATCTGGGAAGACCTTAAGTCTATGCCTCAGAAAGATCTTTGTCAGAGACAACCTAATACAATAAAACAACAACAACAAACCAGAACACTCTAAGGAAGAGGGAGAGTCTGCCAGAGTTATTTACATTATTAAATCCAAATGTCCAGTTTTCAACAAAACAATTACAAGGCATACAAAGAAACACAAACTATGGCCCCTTCAAAGGAAGAAAATAAATCAACAGAAACTATTCCTGAAAAAGACCTGATAGTAACTCTACTAGACAAAAACTTTAAAACAACTACCTTAAGGATCCTAAAACATTAAAGAAAGATGTGAAGAAAGTCAAGTATGTGAGTTATGAACAAAATGAAACATCAAAAAAGAGATATAAAACCTAAAAAGAAA
The DNA here is from genome assembly GCA_026230045.1 of Corynorhinus townsendii. Classification (NCBI taxonomy): domain Eukaryota; kingdom Metazoa; phylum Chordata; class Mammalia; order Chiroptera; family Vespertilionidae; genus Corynorhinus; species Corynorhinus townsendii. Next base: position 44,970,814 of record JAPDVU010000013.1, read on the forward strand.
TGGAAAAGGAAGTCTAGAGCTGAAAAATACAATCACTGAAATGAATTCACTAAAGGTAATTAAAGGTAGATCTGAGCAAACCAAAGAAACAATCAGAATTTTAAAATAGCATAATAAAAATTATCTAATCTGAGGAATGGAAGGACAAAGATTGAAGAAAAGTGAACAGAGCCGAAGGGACCCGTGGAACACCAATGTATATGGACACCAACATATACATTGCGGGAGTCCAGAAGGAGAAGAGAAAGAAAAATGAGCAGAAAAAATACTTGAAATAATAGTAAAAAAAATGTCCCAAATTTGATGAAATACATGAAGATAAATATAAAAAGGCTCAAGAAATTCCAAGTAAGATGAATTCCAAGAGAACCATGCCAAGGCAGAATAAAATCACACTTTCAAAAGGAAAGGACAAAGAGATAACCTTGAAGAAGCAAAAGAGAAGGGACTCAACATACAAGGGTTCCTCAACAAGAGTAGATTTCTCAACAGAAACTTCAGAGGTAAAAAGGCAGTGGGCCAATATTCTCAAAATGTTTAAAAAACCTGCCATCCAGCGATTCTATGGCCAGCAAAATTGTCCTTCAAAAGTGAAAAAGAAATTAAGACATTCCCAGATAAACAAAAGTAATGCTCAAGGGAGACCTGCAGGATGAAACAAAAGGACATTCAACAGTAACTCAAAGCCATATGATGAAAGAAAGAATTATTTACTTAATAAAGGGAAATACATGGCAGTAATATTGTAACAACAGTTTTTGTTTTCTATATGATTTAGGAAACTAATACATTTTTAAAAAACACTAATCTAAAAGCTAGTATTATGATAACTTTGGTTTGTAATTACACATTTTGTTATCTACATAATATGAGAGAGTAATGCATTTATTTGTTTACTAGAGGCCTGGTTCAGGAATTCGTGTACAGGTGGGGTTTCTCAGCCTGGCCAGTGATTGGAGCCATCTCGCTCAGTCCTGATCGGGGCCGGTGGCCAACCTCCCACAGCCCTTCCCCCTGAAGGGGCCGCTGGAGGTTGGTCAGCCAGAAGGAGGGGCCACGAGAGATTGGCTGGCTGAGGGGAAGAACGGCAGTAAGGCTAGCCAGCCCCCGCATCAGGGCCGATCAGGGGGGCCAGCTGGCCAGGGGAAGGGACCACGGAAGGTTGGCCAGCTACAGGAGGTTGGCTGTGGGAGCTGACTGACCAGCAGGGGACAGCTCCTACATTGAGCATCTGCCCCCTGCTGGTAGTGCGTGTTATAGCAACCAGCGCCTGCCATTCGGTCAATTTGCATATTAGCCTTTTAGGCCTGTGGGATTGGCTGAAACCAGCTCTCTGACATCCCCCAAGGGGTCCCAGAATGCGAGAGGGCACAGGCGAGGCCGAGGGATCCCACCAGTGCACAATCCAGGCCAGGGAGGGATGCAGGATGTTGGCCAGCCAGGGAGGGATCACAGGAGGGTTCCAGGGCATGTCCACCCATCTCGTTCTGTCCTGATTGGCTGAACCCCATGAGGAAGCTAACCTACCGGTCAGAGCATCTACCCCCTGGTGGTCAGTGCACGTTATAGCGAGTGATTGAGTGGCCTTAGCATATCAGTAGCATATTATGCTTTGATTGGTTGAACCGACAACCAGACACTTAGCATATTAGGCTTTTATTATATAGGATGTGTTTTGGGCAAATCAAGTAAAAAGATATAAGTTTTGACATCAACAACCAAAGGGGTGGGCATGGAACTATGGAAGGAGTAAAGTTTGTATATTATTAACACATTAAACGCCCTGTCAGTCACCTGCGACTAACACTATACTTTCCATCCATAAGACTAAACAGGCTGGGCGCTTAACGTGTTAATATTAAGCTGGCATAATTCAAATGAGATTGTTATAACTTTAGGAAATTCAATATAATCCTTGTGTTAATCACAAAAAAATAGCTATAGAACATATATAAGAGGAAATAAAAAGCAATTTAAATGTTCTACTATGGAAAATAAACTAAACATAAAAGAAGACAGTAATGGAGAAAAAGAGAGAAAGGCATCTATAAGGCATATAGAAAACAAACAGTAATATGACAGAAGTCCTAGCTCATCAGTAATTACTTGAAATGTAAGTGATTTAAATTTCCTAATCAAAATACAAAATCTGAAGAATAGGAGGAAAAATCCATGATCCAATTATACACTGCCTGTAAGAGACTCATTTCAGATCCAAAGACAAAAGGGTTTGGAAGTGAAAGGATGGGGAAAACATTCCATCCAAATGATAACCAAAGGACAGCCAGGAATGGCTGCACCAGAGATTCCCAGCGTGAGGCACATGCCCACAGGAAGGCAGTTTGATTGTTAAGTGGGGCAATTCTAGAATGAGTACCTCACGGTGCATTTCTTGCCTTTCTTACTGTTGTACGGGCCTCACATACAGTGTATAAATACATGTTGTGACATATTTATGCATTTCAGCTCAGTTCTCTATTATATGTTTGGAAACTTCATTTGCTATTTTTTCATATCACTTCATATTATTATTATTTTTTAAACAATTTCTTAGTGATTGCTTCCTCAGTACAACTGTCCTTTCGTTCTTTTATTTTTCTCTTCCATAGATGCTATGTTCTTTGGAAGCTTGTTTAAATCAAGTTGAAGGCCTTTTAATGTGAGTACCCCACGCTGGGCTGCCAGTTGCAAGTGCCCCCCCCCCCCGCCCCCACGTTCAGGGTTCAGGTTCAGGCTTTGGGCTCTGGAGGAGACCGCATGCAAATGAAAGAGACTAGAAAATATTAATTTGGAAATATTGGGGGCAAGGCGGGTGCCCAGCTCAAGAGGAAGGACTCCCCTTTGCTCTGGCCTTGCCATCCCTTTTATTCAGGTTTTGGGATACACCCCTAGCCCTTAGGCAGGCAATTCCAATAATGGCCAGTCAGCAAGGATTTACATAAAACTAAAAGGTGGAAGTTGCTTCAGCTACCATTGTCTCAACTAAACAGTGGGTGCAGAGCTCTGACCTTTCAGAGCTCAAGGTCTCCAGGCTTCCGGATGCCTTGTCCACCTCTCTCTGCTTGTGAAGGCAATGGGCAGCTTCTAACATTTTAGGCTTCCTCCACGTGACTAGGAGTTCACTTTTTGCAGAATAAGAATTATATGTCATGGAAGGGGGACATCAGGATTTTAGAGATGCTTAGGTGGGGTGTGGCCCAAAAAGGTTGGGAACCACTGGGCTACACTAATATCAGACAAAATAGATTTTAAAAAGGTTGTAAGAGACAAAGAAGAACATTATATACTAACTAAAGGCCCGGTGCACGAAATTGATGCATGGGTAGGCTCCCTATGCCTGGCTGGTGATCAGGGCCGATCGGGGCCTTCCTTCATTCCATTTTGCCCCCTGGTGGTCAGTGCCCATCACAGTGAGCAATAGAACTCCCGGTCTCTGGTCGAACTCCCAAGGAGACACTTTGCATATTGGCCATATATATATATATAGATAGATAGATAGATAGATAGATAGATAGATAGCTATATAAATAGATATATAGATAGATAGATAAAAAGACATGATCTATACTAATAAAAGGGTGATATACAAATAAAAGGCCTTCTGGGTGACCTTTCAGATAAAAGCCATGGTGGCAGGGCTGAGACAGAGGCGGTTAGGGGCGATTAGGCCAGGAAGGGGGGGAAGTTGGGGTGAGCAGGCTGTCAGGGGGGCAGTTGGGGGTGAGCAGGCTGGCGTGGGGGCAGTTGGGGGTGAGCAGGCCGACAGGGGGAGCAGTTGGGGTCAAGCAGGCTGGCAGGGGGGGAAGTTGGGGGTGATCAGGGGTGGGGGATGGTTGGGGGCAAGCAGGCTGACGGGGAGTCAGTTTGGAACGATCAGGTCGGCAATGCGGGGCAGTTGGGGGCGAGAAGGCCAGTGGGGGGTGGCAGTTGGGGGTGAGCAGGCTGGCAGGCAGAGTGGTTGGAGGTGATCAGGCAGGCAGACAGGTGAGCGGTTAGGAGCCAACAGTCCTGTATTGTGAGAGGGATGTCTGACTGCTGGTTTAGGCCCTATGGGATCGGGCCTAAACCGTCAGTCGGACATCCCCCGAGGGGTCCCATATTGGAGAGGGTGCAGGCTGGGCTCCGGGGCACCCCCCACCCCCCCACCCCCATGCACGAATTTTGTGCATGGGGCCATGAGTATATGAATAAAATGGCATGCCACAATTTATCCATGCATGTCCTGAAGGATAGCCTCAGCGCCTCCCAGCTTGGCAATTCTGAATAAAGCTGCTATAAGCATAGATGTGCAAGCTTTTGTGTGGGTACAGGTTTTCAGCTCCTTTGGGTAAACACCAGGAGGTACACTTGTTGGGTCATGTGTAAGAGTGTGCTTAGTTTTGTAAGAAACTGCCAAATGGCTTTTCAACACGGCTGTGCCATTTTGTATCCAAACCAGTAATGGCTGGGAACTCCTGTGTGTCCGCGTCCAGGTGGCTGTCGGTGCTGGCGCAGGTCCAGGTGTGACCTCCAGCAGGTGTACAGTGGGTCTCATTCCTTCCCCTTTCCCTGACGGCATGCGATGTGGGCACCTTCCCATGTCATTGGTAAAGAGATCTTTTGTTCATTTTTTTTTCAAATAAAGAGGCTATTTATTGAAGAAAACCAGTTATTCATTTGCAATATATTCTCATGCCATTTTAAAAAATCATATTTTTAAATTACAGTTTAGATTCCATATTATTTTGTGTACAGCTTAGTGGTTATTTCAACCAGCCACTTGGTGCCAAACGTTGTCATTACAGTATTATTGACTCTATTTCACTTGTTCTAGTTTGTACTTCTCAGTTTGGTCATTTAAAAAATCAGAGTTTGTTCTCTTATTGTTATACTAGAGGCTCGATGCATGAAATTCGTGCAATGATAGGCCTTTGCAGTCCCGGTTGCCAGTGCCCTTGCAGCCCCAGCTGCCTCACAGCTCCGGCTGCCTCATGGCCCTGCGACCATGCCCCCCTCCCACACCTGCCTTGGCCTGGTGCTGCCTGCGTCTGCCACCACACCCCCCTGGTTCCCCAGTTCTGCGGAGCCCCCCGTTGATCACCCACAGAAGGTAGCCTGGCCTCCCTCTTTGGGGCGATCACAGAGCCTCCCAATTGATTGCCCTGGTGGTCAGTGTGTGTCATAGCAACCGGTCGTTCCGCTGTTAGGGTCAATTTGCATATTACCCTTTTATTATATAGGACTAGGGGCCCTGTGCATGAAATTCGTGCACTGGGGAGGGATCCCTCAGCCCAGCCTGCGCCTCTCACATACTGGGAGCCCTCAGGGTATGTCCTACTGATGGCTTAGGCCTGCTCCCCTCGGGAGCGGACCTAACAGCAGTCTGGCCTCCCTTTGAAGGAGGTGACCAGGCTGATCAGGGGAAGGCACCAGCCCCATCATCTCGCTGCTGCAGCCACTGCCAGTCACCCCACCCCTCCTATCCCCAGGCTTTAGGCTTGGGCAGAGCCCCCTCCCCCTCCTATCCCCAGCTCGGCCCCTCCAATCACAGGCTTGGCCCCTTCTCAAGCCTAAAGCCTCCACCCAAGGCTTTAGGCTTGGGAAGGGGGCACCCTGCCCCTCCGATGGCCAGCTGGGAGTGACCTGGGTGCTGAGGAGGTTCCCAGGATCCAGGTATGAATGCAAGTTAACTGCCATCTTTGGTTAATTTGCATACTCACTCTGATTGGCTGTGGGCATATCGGCGGTATGGTCAATTTACATGTTTCTCTATTATTAGGTAAGGTTCTTCTAATGTTGATGCAAAATAACACCACGTCTGTGTGATGAGATGAAGTGCGGCGAATGACATAGATGTTGTAAGCTTGGCATTAGGCCACTAGAGTCTGCCCGATTGTGTGGCAAAAAGAGGATCATCGTGCCAGGATGCCATGTCTCCCACCTACAAATTTAAAACGTTTTTCCATCTTAACTGAACACTTAGACACGTGGCTATAACTCCTGCAGGGTGAGGTTTGACAGCAGGACTAGCATAAATTTATTTTTTTTGTTTACAGTTTTATGGATAGAAGATTTGTTCTTACTGTAGATCTTAGGAACCCTAGTATGAGATTTCTTCCTTATTAAATTGAGAACTTTTACATTTTCATTTTTAAAAAGTGGAAGCACCTCACGGCTCTCTGGCATGTCTGGATAGCCGGCAGCTCTGCTCTGCACCATGGGACCATTGTTCAGTAAAGTGAGGGCTCCTGGAATAGGAGCACTTGATACCAGGACAACCTTGTCATCGAGATGGTGACCAGGACTGATGGTGGGTAGTGTGCACAGTGTGGATGTGCTGGGCAGTGGGATGGTTCAAGTCCCAGGAAGGATGGAGTGAGTTGATGTGTAATTGTATCCCACTACTCAGAATAGTTCAAAATCTAAAACATGACTTGCTTATTTCTGGAATTTTCCATTCACTATTTGGAACTGCTGTTGACCGGGCAGCTGAAATTGCTGAAAGGGAAACTGTGGGTACCGGGTGACTGTACATTGTTGGATGGTGTCTCCTAAGTCCTATTGAATTTAGTTCTTTTTGTGTCTCTTTTAGCTCGAGCATCTTTAAGGTGATTGTTTTGAATTCTTTGTCAGGTGATTCATAGATACCTGTGTCTTTAGGATTTATTTCTGGAGGTTTATTTTGTTCTTTTGATTGAGCGTGTTTCTCTTTGTCTTTGTATGCCTTGGGATCTTGCATTGAGATGTGGTCATTTGAAAAAAACTCACTTCTCCCAGTCTTTACAGCTATGCTTTGTACCAGAGAATACCTTCATCCATCAGTCCAGCTATAAATTCAAAGGCCCACTCAAACCTTTTCCGGGGAAATGACCTCTGTGGTCTTTTTCATGCACTTTTCCTGTTAAAATGGTTGTCCCTGTTTTGTTTTCTGTGTTTCTTATTGTTGACTAGAGGCCTGGTGCACGGATTCATGCACCAGTGGGGTCCTTCAGCCTGGCCTGTGGAGATCGGGCTGAAACCAGCAGTCCAACATCCCCCGAGGGGTCCCAGAGTGTGAGAGGGCACTCTTCAAAGTTGCTGTCACTCAGCAGCTCCTGCGCTGAGCATCTGCCCCCAGTTGGTAAGTGTATGTCATAGCTACCGGCTGGTCTTCTGGTTGGCCAGTTGCTTGGGCTCTTATATATGTAGATTTTAGAGAGAGAGGAAGGGAGAGGGAGAGAGAAATAAACGTTGATGTGAGAGTAAAACATGTATAGTTTGCCTCCACTGGGGATTGAGCCCACAACCTGGGGACCCAATGGCAATCCTTTGCTGCACGGGACGATGCCCACATGAGCCACCCGGCCAGGGATGTGCCTGTCTTAGTTTGCTTTAAATCAGGTACGTCTCATTTCTTGCTCACACTAGTACCTCCCTGCTGGCCTGAAGGCTCTCTGGTGCTGTAGGAAGCAGTGGCACCACCTTGTTCCAAGCAGCCCTGATCTGAGTACACGCCTTTCTGATCCGTGCTCTGAGTCTGGTGATGCAGAAATCACTTACTTTCTAATTCCCTATCTTATTGTGATATTTCTTATCTGAGGGTGTTTTTATTGGTGTAGATTTAAGTTGGAATTGGCATAATGTGTTTATTTGAAATCTGTGTTTATATTGGTCCTTCACCAATGAGCAACAGCCAGTGGCCTCAGGAGCCCGTTCAGTTGAACAAGTCTCCTCCCAACATTGCTGGATACAGAAGCTTCTTCATGTTTTACATAGAATCATCGCACCAACTGCGCTGTGTTAGCGTCCTTCTTGCATCTCTTAAGTGCAGTTTGTTTTAATACATATTTTCTTGATTCAAACCAGACTTCCTCCACGGGAGTCCAAGGACATTGCTCAGGTATGATAAAACACAGAGCATGAACCTTGTACTAATAGATTTGAGGTATCAGAAGGAATACAAATAAACCGAGCATAATATGCTAATCACTCGTTTTAAGAGATTTGAGGGGAGAGGCCAAGTTAAGGCCAGGTTGAGTTGGTTTGTTTGTGCTAGGGTTAAATAACCAAAATATATAGGTGGGCTTTACCTGCCAAGTTTATGTAGGTGGTTTGGACCAAAGTAAGAGGTAGAAACCTGAGTGCAAGGTCAAAAGCCCTGAGCTCAAGCCCTCTCTCTCTGCGCTGTTTATCCAAGGAGCTGGCAGGCTCCAAGGCTGGGGTCCTGGGGGTGGGGGGGAGCTGGAGCACAGCCCCAGAAAGTGCCACATCTGATCAGGCCTGCAAAGCCTTGCTGTGCCTGTTCCAGGGGAGGGATGTAGATGTAAAGGCACGAAGGACAGAGTTCAGACCGGACACATGCCCGGTAGTCAAGTGCGAGGGCACAGTCCACTTGGGGCCCTGCTGACTTCAGAGGTTTCAACAGTGGGGTGGGCTAGCCATTTAGTAGAACATTATTAAACGTCACCTGATCGTGGACGGACAGTGGCCAACTCCTGGCCAGCCTGGGCTGGTTCAGGGTCCAGGACAGGCGAGCAGCCTGTGGTCAGCATGATCGTGATGGAAGCCTGTGGTGAGACTGAGCAGGACAGGAAGGAAGAGGCTTGGTGTTGAGAAGTCAAACCCCAGGCTTAGAAACACTGGAGTTACGTTTCAAACTACGTTCCAGTACTTCCCATGGAGGAACTTACTAATGCCTCTTACCTGCATTACCTTATATTGGGTTAGTTTCCCATTGGGACATAAGGCTGTACTCAAAGGATTTTTGTGAAAATAAAAGGTCTTGTCTACTAGATCTCTTTCTGGTGATTGAAATCTATATATATAAAAGCTTAAATGACCGTTACAACTGAACGACTGGAACGACTGGTCAATCAGTCTCAATGACATGCATGGACCACCAGGGGGCAGACGCTCAACGCAGGAGCTGCCCCCTGGTGGTCAGTGCACTCCCACAGCCAACCTCCCACAACTCCTCTGCCCAGCCAGTTGGCCTCCCCAACCAGCTGGCCAACATCTCACAGTCCCTCCCCGCTGCTAGCCAGCGCCCCTGATAGGCCCTGATTGGGGGGCCAGCTGGCCAACCTCCCAGAGTCCCTCCCCCTGGTTGGTGCCCCTCCTCCCTGAATGGACCTCAATTGCACAAATTCCTGCACCGGGCCTCTAGTCTATCTATATAAAAGGCTAATATGCTAAGTGTCCTTCACACCTTCCGACTAGTCACTATGATGCACACTGAGCACCAGGGGGCAGATGCTCAATGCAGGAGCTGCCATGACGTGCACAGAGAAATGACACTGTGGACCTGGCACCCAGAAAGCAACACTGAGCTTCCCCCAAGTGGGACACATGCCCTGCCACACCCCTGGAGCGACAGCCCACCAAATTGCAGCCAATGCTGCCAAGACCCCATGGCACAAAATGCAGCCCATAGCCTGGCCCAGAAATGGTCGCTGTGAGTGCGGGGTAATGAAGTCAGGTAGCAACTCCCTGCTTCCTCTCCCTAGAGACTAGCCTCCTTGGAGTTCCAGGAACACAGGTGCAAACATTTCACACTTTAACCAAATGTCTGTGAAACATTTTCCCGTGCCTCATCTCATTTGATCCTCACAGAAGCCCTGGAGTAGGTAGATAGGAGACTTGGTGGAATCCTATTTTCTTTTCATTAGCCCGAAAATGGAGATTTAGAAAGTTTAGAAACTTGACCCAACTGAAAAAGTAACAAATGAAATGAAAATGACTTCAGGTTTTCTCACTGCACAGAATATAGTCAAACACTGTTGCAGTTAAACATTTTACCCTTTGATCTCCCTGTGTGATCTACAATAATAATCTGCGTTGTGTTGGTGTTTACTGCTGTGTTGCTGACAATTACCTGAAAGAGAAGTTGGGGTGCTTCAGTGGCCTGGAGAAAAGTTTAGCTGCATCAAAAAGCAGGTCTAATGAAGCAAGTTTATTCTATGTCTGTAAAAGGCTAAATTGACGTGTGCATGCGTGGTACATATAAAGCTCTCGCTTGCGCCAATCTCATGTATATATTTCCACCTGTCATTGCTGGTCTTGAATTTGGTTGACACTTGTATTACAGAGAAAGGGCAAATAGTGATATTAAAATATTTTTTCTAATTAATTTCCTTTCAATGTGCAGGAATCGCTACACCGGCCACTAGTGTTTTATGAAACGCGCTGTCCAAACGATAGGCCCAGTCACGTGCTCCTGATCCCTGAAAACGTGGCTGGTGCAAGTGAGGAGCTAAAGGTTAAATGTTAATTAATTAAAAAGCCACGCATGGTTAGTCCCACTGTGTTGCACAGCTAGCTACAGATGAGAGCCGTTACAGGGCTCCTTAGGATATAAACAGTTAGCTTTTCAGAGTTTTCTTGAGTGAAATGTTCTTCCAGTTCCTTATATCTGTGCAGGGCGCATGCTTGTTTGGTGTGCAGTGAGGTATATCGTCCCTGTTTTCGAGAAAAATACACAGAGGAAATTCAACAAGCACAGGAAAGACAACACAGGCAGACAGTGACAGCACAATGTGCTTCAATATTAATAAGAAGGCGGATTATACAAAGTGCAGAGGAGTCCGAGGGATAGGGGTCTCTTCAGGAGCAGGAGGCGGGTGGCTGGGCACGCTGCCCTCGGGCAGGGCAGAGAGAAGGAGGGGATTCCCGGGGGAGGCCCAGGACAATGCAGCCAGTAGTTCAGGAACCTGACAGGTGTGAGCAGGCTTAGTGGGAGGCTGACTGGCTGCAGTACGAGGCGGTTTGAAAGATGCGATCACCTGTATCACACACAGTTATAGCTGCCTCCGAACTCATGGCTGAAAAGCTGGATACAGCTCTCAGGCAGGTGGGCATTATTGGAAAATGCAGCCCGAGGGGAATGCAATCAGAGTTTCACTGCAGGAGAAGAGCCCTGGCGGGTGCGATGAGCAGAGAAATGCGTCAGGAAGCCACACTCCCTAGGCAGCGGCACAGGTTCTGGTGGGCTGGGCCTTGGGGGTGGCGGCATGGAGGGCACGTGGCACGTGGTGCTGCCTGTGAGAAGGCGACTGTGGGGGCACTCGCAGGTCAGAGCATGGCGGGCGGAAAGGTAGCGCTTGTGGGTGGAAGAGAGTTCAGCCAAGTGCCCGAGTGGTGGCGAGAGGTGGGGAAGAAGGCGTTCCATCCTGAGCCCTGGGGTGACCTGGAGACTCAGCGGGAAGCAGCCACTGGATGGGCGCCCGGCTGCCAAGCCTCTGCTGGAGTCGCTGTTGACACATTTCATTGTGGCATTAAAATGCAGCTTGGCCCTCAACGGGTAGTCCAGGTGGTCAGAGCCTTGTCCCTGTTACGCCAAGGTTGCAGGTTCAATCCGCACTCAGGGCACATACAAGAAGCGGCCAATGGATACATAAGTAGAACAGCAAGTCCATGTTTATTAACGCCCACCTCCCCCCCCCCAAATCAATCAATAAAAAAAAATCCTACCTTTAACCAACACTTCATCTGAAAACTTGATTGTGTTTTTATGTGAGGACTAGAGCATTTTTAATGTTAGCCAGCACATGACCTTCAGCAGAATGATCATTAGCACCAATGTCACGTGTGTAACTAGGAGTTTATTGAACCTCCTCCCGACAGTGACCATCCCCACCATCCCCAGTCGCTGCTAACTCTGATCTTCCCTTTGTAGAGTGAGCAAAAGCAAACATGAGGAACCACTGGTCTGAGGACCTGGGCCCAATGAGGTTTGTCTGGGGAATGAAACTTCTATCAGTTGTTGCCCAGTGAGCTGGGTAATAAACTAAAACACTTTCTCTCTCTCTAGAACTGGAAGTGGAAAGTTAGACTTGTCCCAGCCATTTTCCACTGATAGTCTTCGTCAAAGCGCTCCTTCTGAGCCACGGTGAAGTGATTCCTCCAGTCTCTGACGGCCCCTGAAAGAGGCGTGGGAATCAGAGCTGCTCAGGACTGTGTGCCTCTGCCCTGCTCTTGTGTGCGGTGTCCACTCGCCCTGCAGGAGGGCAGGGCTGGGCGCCGCATTCCTCCTGCCGGCCTGTCCCTTTCCATCGAAGGGAAGAGGACGTCTGTCTGATTGTGGGGTCAGGAGAGCCTGCTACCCCTGAGCCACGTTGTGGTGGGGGTGGGGGTGGGGGTGGCAGGCGGGGACCTCACGTTAAAACTGCAGGCCTGGGGGTTTTCCTGTCTTTTCCCCTCCCTCTTGCATGTCAGGCAGCATAGAGCTATCAACACAGCAGATGCTTTGCTCCATGGGACTGAAGACTGAATTTCCACCTTGTCATCTAGAACTCTGGAGGGGAGTGAGATAAGGGGGTGGGTTTAGACACTAAACCTTACTCTCTAGTTGTGGCTAAACGTTGGTTTCATTTCATCTGTGGTCTCTTAAATACTCCTTCCCCAGCATCATTTATTATGGACCTTGTTTTTCTTATCCATGGAAACCTCCCCACAGGCCCTGGGGTCCTCGACAGTTCCTTTAAGATCATGACCAACAGAGAGAACCACCTTTCCTCATGAACGGAGAGACCGGGTGGTCCATGACCTCAGCGGGGACTGCCGAGTAGTTTGCCATGGGATTTTGCTTCATGACATCAAACCAAGTGTGATGGGCAATTTTATCTAGGACGTTGCCATCCAGCCTTTTTCCAATAAATTCTCCCAGCTTCCGAATTTCATGCTTTGGGTTCTGTGATCAGAGTGAAAAGAAAAGTGAAGATTTGATATAAAATAGTTTTTAAAATATTGCATTGAATTAATAGTAGCGATAAGTAACATAAAATAAATAATCCTGCCTCCCAAATGCTCAACTTTCCAGAAATGACTCATTTTAATACAGTGGCACAGATTTTTAAAAATTAACTCTAATTATTGAGCTTTTCCCGCTCTGAGATGGAAGCACCGCTGAGTATGATGTACAGCGTGCGGGGAATGCTGCACTAAACTTATTTCCAAATGTCCTGCTGGGCAGTTACTGGAGGGTCTTGGTTGGTCATGTGGCCAGCAGGGAGAGTCCGCAGCCGAGTGATGAGAACGAAGGTACCGCAGAGGCCCAGGCAGGTGATGAGGCCTGACCAGGGGAGGCTGCCGCTGGCTCTGCCTTTGCCAGAAATGCCCCCAGACTTTGCCGTGTGGCCGAGCACGGAGAGGACCTGTTAACTCAGGAGGCGACCCAGAGGTGCCCAGGATGACGGCTCTGGCCCAGTCCCTCTGCCCAGGGCGTGGTGTCTCAGTGCCTCAGGAGCCACTGTTCTCCTGTCAGAGGGATGCAGCCCTGGGAGATGTGGCTGTGGACACACCTGTTTCTGGAAGGAGTGGGGGAGGGCAAGTGAGGTGTGTAACCCAAGATGGCATCTTCTGCTTTATGATGAGTTTCTGCTTTAAAAGGTTGGATGCTTAATTTGCTCAGGGCAGGGGCTCAGTGGTTAGAGCCCCTGCCTGTGAATTGAAGGGTCATGGGTTCGATTCTGCTCAGGGGCACGTATCTCAGTTGCAGGCTGGATCCCCGGCGCCAGCCAAGGCAGGTGCGGGAAGCAGCCAATCCATGTCTCTTACATCCATGTTTCTTTCTCCCCCTCCCTTCCACCCTGTCAGAAAGCCAATGGGAAAAACATACACTTGGGTGAGGATTAGCAACACCAAAAAGTGCTTAATTTAATTGGCCTCCTACAGACTCGGGATCAGCAAAAGTGCTGACAACTGTGAGCTGTGTGACTGCGTCCAGGGAATATTCCAGAATATGACCACAGAACATGTAAAAGGCGTTAGGGACTCTGAGGTTAGACTACCTGTGTATTAGAATACTAGAAATGTACTAAGTTATTTGTTTTAAAAACCACAGAGTGCAATTTAAAAGAAAACAAAAGAAGAATCATAGACACGGGAACGGACTGGGGTTGCAGGGGAAGGGCAGGCTGCGAGGAGTGGGTGAGGGGTCAGAGGTGCAGACGCCCAGCTGTCCACGAAGTCAGTCAGGGGTGTCTGTGCAGCAGGCGGCTGTGGTTAGTCATACTGTGTTGCATACCTGAAAGTCGAGGAGCCAGTAGATTTTCAAGTTCCCACTACAGGAAATAGTTACAACTCCATTTGTTGCAGATGTTAAGTAGACTTCCTGTGGTGCTCATTTTGCAAGGTGTACAAATAGCAAGTCATCCTGCTGTTTACCTGAAGCTAACACTATATTACACATCAATGATCTCAATTAAAAACATAGAAAACGATGCTGTTTTTCACTCTTGATATTTTATATCTGGCAATAAAGCCAGAACTTGAATTCAGTAATTCTGACTCTAAATCATTAGTATTTTCCCATCATTTCTCAAACTGTACTTGACATTGATGTCCCTCAGTGAAAACAGTGTAAGAAACGCGTTTCCCTCCTCAGCAGAATGTGAAATGGATGTGCTGGAAGGTGGGCGAGGGACCAGCAGCAGGAGCTGCGGGAGACGTGCGAGGCGGGAGCCAGGACAGCCGGGGGCATTTCGCATGGGGCAGCTATCGCCAGTGAAATGCAGCCATTCTTGCTCCCTTCCACTCTGCCAGGCCCTGATGCGGCCCCATGCTGTAACATATTTCATAGTCAAATAGGAACACTGCTGCCCCTCACCATCCTCAGGTCCTCATAGAAGAGGTAGAGGATGTGGTGTTGGTCTCTGGCTTCCCACCATACTTTCATGTGGTCCTGCCATGAGCCCCAGCACACTGCAAGATGGGGCCGGGCAGGGCATGGGAAGGGGCCAGGGGAGTGGGGCGGGGGACAGGGGAGTGGGAAAGGGCCAAGGGAATTGGAAGGGAGACAGGGTGTGGGATGGGAGACAGGGTGTGGGATGGGCCAGGGGAATGGGACGGAGCCGGGGGGAGGGGGGGTGGGGTGGGGAACACGGGGAATAGGGTGGGGCCAGGGGAGTGGGGTGGGGCCAGGGAATGGGGTGGGGCCAGGGGGTTCCGCTCACCGGAGAGAGCTCCCAGTGTCATGTGGTGGTCCCCTCACATCCAAGAAGGCAGGCCCCATGGGTCCTCAGGAAATGGCCCTTTTTATGGTGTTGAAGGCTTGGAAAGGGGTTCAGAGCTGAAGGTTCATACCTTTCCCAGTCAGAAAGCTCTCAAAATACTCTTCCCAGGTCCCTGGGGCCGGAAGTGCTTTATTCATCCTGTGGAAATGGCAGTAAGACACCAGGTTGTCCTTGGGGTTTCTCGCCACATAGATTATGTGGGAAGCGGGGAGAAAAATAGCCCGTGAGGCCGCTGCGCGCTGGTTATCGCCCACAAGCTACGTCCGTCCATCCGTCCATCCATCCATCCGGATGGGGTCTTTGGGATGCTGATCCCGGTGAGGTGGGTGTGGGGAGATGAAAGGCTCATAGCCATGTGCACGCGGTTGTGGTGAAAAGGTGAAGGGTTTTCCTTTAATAAGTGAAGTGTTTTCAGAGGAAATAGAGTGAAGACCAGAACATAACTCAGCTCCTGCTGCTTGTAACCTTACAGTTTTTCTCCAGGAAAGACGGAGGCAGCAATTGGAAGGGAAGGTGTGTTTACAGGGTCCGTGGCGAGGGCATCGCGTTAGCTTGTTCCAAGCCTGTAAAATGATTTTGATCATTTCCCACTACTGTTCTCTGTGCTTCAAAACACTGCTGCATTCATTGTTACCACCTAAGGGCCAACTGGACAAGGTAAGGCAGCTCTGTGCTCTGACCACGAGGATGCGTCTGACCTGTGAATTAATGTTCTGGCTTGAACAATGTCTAACCATTACACACAGCAAACCAAATGAGTAAGCACCCAAAAATCCAAACCTGTTGACCAGGAAATCACTGAGGCTCCTCCTGGTGGGAGTAAAATTAATGTCCAATTGGAGGATCAAAATTTACCTTCCTTCCGCATAAGCAGTGACTCGTTAGAAGAGATGGCTGGAGTACAGCATTGGCCTGATACAGTCTTTTAAAAAGACAGAGTCACAAAACCCATAGGTACTTGTGTGAATGTCTGGAGTTGTGAGAGGCTATTTGACAGTCAGCATTCTGAGTCTGCATTTGGGAGTGTAATCAAGTGAGGTTATTCCACACTCACCCGATCCTATGGATGGGAGGATCCATTCGATGAAAGGAAACCTCAGGTGAGTAGGTGCTCATTGAGCTCTGTCAACATCACCGTCATTTAGTATGAAGCCCACTATCTCCTGAGTCCACGTTGTCCCTTGTTCCGCAGGAGGTGGAGATGAGTAGACCATTAGTGTACTCTGTCCTTAAGATGGTCAAGTGCTTGTTAGACATCTGTGTGCATTGCAAAGCCAGGTTTATGGTGGAATTGAGAAGACATCATCCTTTATCCTTGTTTTACCATAGTGTGATTTTTATGAAAAGGCTCCAGTGTGGAGTAAACTTATGTGTGCAGTTCATTGTTTCCTGCCTCAGCCCTGCCCTGGGAGCTGTCCTGTTGACTGAGCTGCATGTTCCTTAGGAAGATCAGCTCTCCCATCCTGCCTGAAGATTTTGAGGGCTGCTGAGCAGGTCAGCAGTGCAGAACCACAGCTCCCCGAATCGTCCCCAAATCAGCCTGGGTCCCTTTCCTGCTCACTCACACAGAGCGGCTTTGTACAAGGCCCACAGGAGCCTGCCTTGGGAACAAACCAATCAACAAGTCTAGAGCCCATGCGTTCTTTGCAGAGGAGGTAAAAAGAAATGTGCGTCATTGGAAGAATTCAACACTTAAAACTAGTAGGTCATTTTACTTTCAGTTTCCATGGTGATTTGCTGTAGCCTGTACTGCCAAGCCAGCAGCCCTGCACTCAAACCCCCATCATCTCTTTATTTCCCTATAAATGCATTCCCCGCCTCCTCCCTGCTCTTCCGCCCTGCCCCACCTGCCTTAGGGTAGGTGCAGATGAGCAGGTCATCCGGCCTGGCCTGGAAGTCCCAGATCTGGTCCCAGCTGTCGCAGGTGGGCATGGGTTGAAGGATTCCCTTCATGTAGTCCACAATTATGCGCTCTGCCCCATTATATTTCAACTCCTCCGTTCTGTTCAAGGCCATTGGTGTCAGGAGTTGGAGTGCTATTCCCACAGGCTGTGGGCTCTCAGTCAGCACAGAGCTGTGGTCTGATCCCCTCCAGGCAGTGCCCTCTGACCTCAGCCCTCCTGGGTGCCTGTGCACTGGGCAGGGAAAACCCACCGGCCTGCTGGTCCCACCCAGAACCAGGCCTGTTGTTTGGGATGTTGCACTTAGAGGCTTCCTGGCCTTGACCCTCCCCCGATTGCGACACCCCGGGCCTCGCCAATCCAGAAACTGAAAGCCTCCGCTCTGGGTTTTAAAGAATAAAACAGACCAGCTCATGAGAGAAGTTTCCTTCCTGCTGGAGGCCGTTTAGTGTTTATACCAACAGGAGTCTCTTCAGGGCTCTTAGAACAGGTTGTCTCAAAAGCAAATGAGTGACAGGGGGGTTGTGTTAGGACTCGCCCCACCTGCTTCCTCCTTCTTGGGGTTCATGCCCCAGGCTCATGCCAGAGGTGGCTGTGGGCTCAGTTCCCTCCCAGCCGCCTGCTCCTCTCCGGGAGCAGTCTGTCTCCTGTGGAAGCTGCTTTCCTCCTTCTCCCTCCTGGCCCACCCTCTTGCTGGCTGACCAGCTACTCAGAGGCCAGGCTCCTGTCCATTGTTCCTTTAAATGCTGAGGGCTATTGGTCACCAACCAACTTTCCCACCTTCCTGTAATGCAATAGAACAGACATCTCTCTGCTCCTTGTTTCTTTTCCTGACACAGAGCTCCTCACCTTTGGAAGTTCCTGTGGTTGGGGTGCCCTCGGTTATTCATAAGGAGTCCCTTTCCACCATACCTGCTAATGAGGGGGCTGGGGGCCCTGAGATAGTATTGAGCCTGAGCAAGCGGGATGGCCACAACAGGAAGACAGAGCATCCCCAACCTGCAGGGAGGGGAGTGGGGCTAAAGCCGCAAGAAAGCTCTGGCCACTGAAGCATCAGTGGGTGGTGAGCATGTGATGTTCTTGGCGGGGGGGGGGGGGGTGACAGGCCCAGTGCCATGGGGAAAGGACCTGGACGCTCTCTGCCCTTCTCCCCAGACCTTGAACTATGCACCTCCGCACTAGACTGCTCCTGAACCCATCCTCATGGTAAAGCTGTATGCATGGTGCCTTCCGTGAGCCCTGCGACTCTGCTGGTGGATTAGTGAACTAGGGGGTCATGGGAACTTCCGTGTGGAGAGCTGGTTGGTCGTCAGTGCGGGTGAGCCTGGGGCTAGCTGGCACTGCAGACGGGCAGTCTGAGCAACTGTCCTTGACGTGTGGGGTCTGCACACTGGCAGGTGGTTGGTGCTGACTGAATGGAATTAGGACTCTGGTTGGCATCTGGGATTGCTGTTGGCTCCCCCAGCAACACTCAATGGCTCTCAGAATCCATTCTGTTATCAGAAGTCAGGAAGTTCCGTTCTTGCTTAAATCCTCCCCCCAAATCTTCACAAGCTCCCCTGAGGGCCTTCGTGTAGAGGCCGCCCTGTACCCAGGCTAAGCCTCACCCCTGCTGGGGCTGTGCCTGCCCAGCACCAGCTCCCTGTGGGGTTGCAGACACCACGTCACTCCTGGCATGCTCGTTGGCTCTGCAGGTCACGCATGTTGAGTTCTTTGGCTTCCTTTGCAACTGCTCTAATGTCTTCCTGCAATGCCCCATCTCTGAGAGGCCCCCCTGAACTCAGGTCCCCGTGCAGGTCCCACCTCCTTCCCTTTGAGAAGCTTTCCAGACTTGGCCGTGTGAGTGGGCGTGGCACTGGCTTATTACAGTCTACACGGTTCAGTCGTGCAGCATTATGCACTCCCAGCCACGTTGCACTCACTCCAAAGTCCAGCTCCCGTTTGTCAACTTACAGTTGGCCCTTTATGTGTTTCACCCCCTCGCAGCCCAGCCCCAGCCCCAGCCCCAGCCCAGCCCCAGCCCCTGTTCTGTTGTCTGCCTCTATAAGTTTGTTTGTTTGTTTTTGTTTTTCTTTCAAAAAATATACTTATGAGTGAGATCATATGATATTTGCATTAGCTTTTCTTTTCTTAGTTTATCTGTATTGTTGAAAGTATTGTAGATTTCCCTTTGATTGTTTTTTAGCCATTGACCACCTCTACCCCGCACCTGCCCTTCCCAGGTCTTCACCGCTCTATTGTCTGTGTCCATGGGTTATGCATACCTGTATATATAAAAGACTAAGTGTCTGTCCATCCAACCGGTAGCTATGACACACACTGACCACCAGGGGGCAGATGCTTCATGCAGGAGCTGTCATGATGTGCACTGGCCATTTAAAAATAAATGGCACCATGGACCTGGTGCTGACAAACCAACACTCGGCTTCTCCCAAGTGGGACACAGGTATAGAGGGCCCCCTCGGAAGGCACATGGGCATTCTTTCATTATTGTCAGCTGAACCCAAGGTGCTAGGCAAAGCCGCATCTTGGATACACATTTACCAAAAAGGCAGATGTGTTATCACCAGTGACTCTTACCTTTGCCCAGGTGTCAGGGAGTGGACTTTGATATGTAAATCCAGTCTAGCACTGGGAATGAGGGAATGAATAGGACCTGGGCCCACCCAAGCTCCTTTGATCCTAAGTTTTGGTGAAACCCCCTGGTATATGGGATATAAATAAACACACTGCATCGGCTCTGGGTCACTGTCTCTCCCTCAGAAGAGGGCAGCAGTCCACCCGGTTCCCAGCTTTTTCCTTCCATTTTGTGTCTTATCTCTCTCTTTCATATTTGCTCAATCCCCAGCCCCTATTCTCGAAGAACCAGATCATCTTTCTTTCCATGCTGGACGCGGAAAAGAGAGACCCCGTCATACACAGGCCCCACCACCACCCTGGAGCGACACCCCACCAAATCACAGCCAATGCTACCAAGATCCCATGATGCAAAATGCAGCCCACAGCCTGGACCAGCCCAGAAACCGTCACTGTGGGTGCCAGGTAACAACGTCACGTAGCAATGCCCGGATTCCTCTCCCTAGCGACTAGCCGCCTTGCAGTTTCTTCAGGCCAGGAACACGACTGCCTTTATAGCCAGGTGCAAACATTTTACAGTTCAACCAAATGTCTGTGAAGCATTTTCATGTGCCTCATCTCATTTGATCCTCACAGAAGTCCTGGAGTAGGTAGATAGGAGACTTGGCGGAATCCTATTTTCTTTTCATTAGCCAGAAAATGGAAATTTAGAAAGTTTAGAAACTTGACCCGACTGAAGAGATGTAAGAAGCGATGGACCTTGAGAATATAGTCAAACGCTGCTGCAGTTAAATATTTTATCCTTTGTTCTCTCTTCGTGATCTACAATAATAATCTGCTTCATGTTGATATTTACTGCTGTGTTGCTGACAATTACCTGAAAGAGAAGTTGGGGTGTTTTACTGGGCTGGAAAAGTTTTAGCTACATCAGAAAGCAGGTCTAATGAAGCAAGTTTATTCTATATCTATAAAAGGCTAAGTTGACTCGCGCATGCGCGGTACATACAAAGCTCTCGCTGGTGCCAATCACATGTGTGTTTTGATCTGTCATTGTCGATTGTGAATTTGGTTGACACTTCTATTATAGAGAAAGGGTGAATGGCGATATTAAAATATTTATTCTAATTAATTTACTTTCAATGTGCATGAATTCGTGCACCGGGATACTGGTATGATTATAATATCATTACCCAACCACCCCACCCCCACTTTCCCTCTGAGGTTTGAGGGTCTGTTCTGTGCTTCCAAGTCTCTGGATCTGTTTTGTTCATCAGTTTATTTTGTTCATTAGATTCCACATATGAGTGAGATTGTGTAATAATTGCCTTTCTCTGACTGGCTTATTTCGCTCAGCATAATGCTCTCCAGGCTCCTCCATGCTGTTGCAAATGATCAGAGTTCTTTCTCACAGCTGCATAGTATTGCACCTCCCGGTGGGAATCATGAAAACGTGAAACAGACTGAACCCCCGAGAAGACACATTCGTTTCTTTCTGGGGAGAGGTCAGTGCACTGCCTTCTATGTCCCTCTCCTGATGTTTTAAAAACAAACTGTGTGAGAGTGTGTGTTGCAACTCCAAGTGTATGTTGACATAGTCCTTAGTAACATGGGACTTGGTGCCCAAAACTTTAGTTCTCATGTTGGGTTTCATAAGCTGGCAGTGCTTATGCTGCCCACATGAAGCCCAGTGGTCAGAGAGCATGGCAGTGGGAGCAGACTCACTGGTCTCTGTTCTCTGCTCCCTGACCCAGGCCCTGGAGGGTGGGCTGTGTCTGGTGGCCTCTCAGCTCTGCATCCACATGACCCTTGTGCCTTGTTAATGAAGGTGTCACCTTGGGCTGGTGTCCTCTCGCTCTGTGTGACCTCAGCACCCCTGGCCTAGCAGCCTCGGAGATGCTCCAGGCACGGCCAGAGGAGCCCTGGCACAGGAGGCTGCAGCACTTCCAGGTGTGGCTCAGAGGCGAGAACAGAATGCGGGGAGACCCTCGCGGCCAACCTGCCAGAGGGAGGTTCTGCATGTGCTGCTGGTCTGCTCTGACCCCTGGAGGGTTCTGGTCCACTTCCTGGCACACGTGACCCCCAGCGGAGACCTGTGTGGAACCCAACTCCCTCAGGGGTGTTGGGTGCCAATGGTTTGGATTCCCTGAGAGCAGCTTCTATTCCCGTTTCAGCTTGGAAATTCTGTGAATAGAGGCAGGGACACATTTTACTGCCTGTTAAGATCATGATTAGATTTTGCAAAGAACTCAGTCATTCCCCACAGAGGAGGACCATAATGCCACTCTCCCTGGGAAGTGGGAGCAGGCTGTGCCTATGTCTCAGGGAGAACATCTCATTGGCAGACTCTGTTCCCTGGCAACCTGTGATCTCAGGCCAACCAGACCATGCCGCATCCCAGTCAAAGCCAGACAGGACCAGATGCACGATGAGTATTGAACGAAATGAAATCCAAGGAAGATAGGCGGGGTGACATCTTAGACCTAACTTTTCATGCCCCATTATCTTCTATAAAGAGCACCATTTGCCTGCAATGCATTTGTGGCTGGTCCTACTGGCCTTGCCTAATTTTTTAATTTTTTTTTTTTTTTTTTTTTTACTGATTTCAGAGAGCAAGGAAGAGGAAGAGGGCGGGAGAAACATCGGTGATAAGAATCGCTGATTGGCTGCCTCCTGCACGCCCCACACTGGGGGCCAGCCTGAACCCCAGGTGTCAGAGCACAGCCCAGCAGGAGCCCAGCACAAGCACTGCAGAGCTCGTGGTCTGACTGGCGCTGAGTCTGGGCAGAGCTGGCAGGGGATCTTGGGAGTCGGAGAAGCCGGAGAGGCTGTGAGTGTATACGGGTGAGTCTTCATTGCAGAAGCCAATGGCTACATAGCCATCAGACAGAACAGTCTCCACACCTAAGTCCATGCAGGCAGGCAGCGTACACCGGCTGGTGGACATACCTCTTCCCCACGAAGCCATCACAGCTTTAGCTCTCAGCAGACTTCTCACTCCATCCCAGCTGCTCTCTCCAGCAGGCTTCTCATTACCTCCTAGCTGCTCTCCTCAGCAGACTTCTCACTACCTCCCAGCTGCTCTCTCCAGCAGACTTCTCACTACCTCCCAGCTGCTCTCTCCAGCAGGCTTCTTCTCACTTCCTCCCAGCTGCTCTCTCCAGCAGACTTCTCACTACCTCCCAGCTGCTCTCTCCAGCAGACTTCTCACTCCATCCCAGCTGCTCTCTCCAGCAGGCTTCTTCTCACTCCATCCCAGCTGCTCTCTCCAGCAGACTTCCCACTCCAGCCGACTCCATCCAACTAGCTGGTCAGTACCTACATTTACACTCTTTAGACAAGGCTTCAGGCCAACAGTGACATCAATCACACTGGCTACAGAAGGGCACAGTGTGCCGTGTGTCCTTGCACCGCTCACGGTATATTGGCCTGATGAGGATTCCCAGGCTCAGAGTCCTGAACATCCCATTGAGGCACATGCCCAGGGCAGCCTGTGGCCATTCTGGTGTAGTGACAAGGCCTCTGTGCTCCACTGGCCTTGACTATCCGGGGACCTGGCATGGTTCCCACACCAGGCATGAGGCCTGACCTGGAAGTGAACCATGACCCCCTGGTTCATAGATCAACACTCAACCACTGAGCCACACCGGCTGGGCCTAGTTTTTAAAAAAATAAATTTATCAACCAGGTAATATTTTGGCATTAAGAGGAGAACTGATTTCTCTAAATGAAAGTGACTAATTATACTTATAGTAGAGTGCTACTCTTCCCCTTCAAGTTGGGAGGTTACCAGGATTGATTAATTAATTGCTTAATTTAATTACATATTGAACCTATGCAAGGCTCTGCCCAGCCTGGAAATCACCTGCTGGCTTCTTCCATCTGATGAGCCCGTGCACACGTCCGGCTTTCCTGAGCCCCTCTGCGTGCTCTGGCTCCAGCCCCGCCACCCTGGCAGTTGAGCCTCTGGGTGCCACCGCTGCCTCTACGGTACAGCTGATTGGGAGGTGGGGGTGGGGGTGGGGCAGACTGGTCAGGGTCTCTCCTGGGCATTGACACAAAAATACAGAAAGAAGTTGGCAGTCTATTGTGAGAATGGCCCATAAAGCTAACTAGTGAGAAGGCAGAAAATGGGGCAAGAAGGTTCTCTCAGTGCCTGTGTGTGGCCTCTGAGAGTTCTATCGGAGACAACAGCAACACAAACATGGGAGACACGGCCCCACCATTTCACTCAGGGTTTAGAGCATGGCTGCAGGCTGCAGGGTCTCAGGTGCAATTCCAGCCAAGGGCACTTACCTCATTGCAGGCTTGATCCTCGACCCAGTCAGGGCAAGTGCAAGAGGCAACCAATCAAAGTGTCTCTCTCACATTGTGTTTCTCTCTCTGTGTCTCCCCCTGCCTTCAACCCTCTAAAAATCAAGGGGGAAAATATCCTTGGGCGAGGATTACTCAAAATATAAAAGAATTTGGGGGGGGGGGCGGGGGAAAGCAGGACAAAAATGAACCTAAAAGCTTTACTTCTCTCAATGAACTGGAATTAAAGTTAGTGAAAACTGTTTCTCTTTTTGCCTTAACTCCTAATGCGCCCAGCCTGGGTTCTGACCGACCCTGGGCACTTCTAATTAGCCTTTTCTTGGGTGTAGGTATCTCTTGCTAAACATGGTGCCTTTGTAACTTGTACTGACACACAATATGGTCCCATCCCCTCGCACGTGGAGGTGAACGCCTGGAGGTGAACGCCTGAGCTGTGCATCCTGGGAAGGGAGTGCAGGTGCCTGCTGGGGGCTGAGCCCACAGGACATGGAGTGACGCCCGCGGAAGGAGGGCTCAATGGGAGACTGAGAAGTCTGACAATGGTCAGAGTTCCTGCAGATAAGAGGCCTCCCTGCAATCCGTGGTGATCAGGTCAGCTCAGGGTTCATGGCTGAAACGTGAGGACGTCCACCTTTGGGATCTTAGTGACACCACATGAGCCTCGGAGCTGGTATGCTCTCCCCCCACACCCGCCCCGCCACCCTGCCTCCTAGTGCCCCACACCCACAGGCGCTTTGTTGTGGGTGGAATTAGGACCCGGGCAGCTTGGAGAATCCCGTTTCTTTTCCTGTTTACTAAGGAGCTTTTCCTTCTCTGTTCACCGGTTTTTCTTACTTTTGTTTCGCTGGAACCATCTGGTCCTGGCAGGTGCGGGTGTGCCGCTCATGCTCAGCCCCCAGCCTCCTGCCCCTCTGCCTCAGGGCACCTGCCTGGAGTGAATTAGGCCCCTTTGCTCCCTACCCTGGGCTTCAGCCTCCAAGCAGAACAGCTGCTGCAGCCCCAGGCCCCCCCAAGCCCCCCAGTTGTTTCCCTGACTCACACTCCTGTGTGATCCTCCCCCTTGGTCATGCTTCCTCCTTCCTCCTAATCGCGTGCTCAGGAGCCCTGACCTCCGCTCCTGCTTCTACGGAATCTGCCTGAGAAACTGGTGCACCTACCACTTGCAGGGAAAATGGATGCTTCAAAGTAAAACACATTTTCCCTCTCATTTTGGACTTTTCCTCTAATTCCCGGTATTAGCCATAGCTTCTGAGCTTTATGAGAGCATGAGTGACTAATGTGTCTCATTCGTTTAGAATTAAATGGTGACTGCTATGGAAAGAGACCTAGCACTGTTACAGAGAACCAGAATACACCAAGCTGCTCAGAGAGTTTGGAGTCACATTATGATTATTACATGCGGGCTCAGAGAAAAATGCCTTTCAAATTCTGGGCAAAGCTACAAGCAGAACTTCCATTTTTATTGAAGAGCCAGTCCCGTGTGCTTAGTGGTTATCTCGCTGCTGGCCTTGAAAACAACACAGTTCTATCCAATTAAAAAATGCACCTGGCATGGCATTGAGAGTATGGGTATAGCTAGTCTCTGGCCTACAAGGTTAGACGGCTAAGTTTATCTTCCTCATTATTCAAGCAGGCTAGAAAGCAAAGTGATTATTTTTTTTAGAATAAGAGTCCATCTAAAAAAATAGCAGGAGTTTTACAAAATAGGGGTTAGCCTTCTCAGCACTTGGCCATGGAGGTGGCGGGGGAAAGGGGTCGTTAAGAGAGAGATCTGGTCCCCTGTCTCTTGAATGTCCCCCCCTCCCATGCCTTTGGCCTTCGCTGTTGAAGAACTACTCCCTTGGGTTTTAAAGGGTCGCTGGGCCTTAGCGAACCTTTCAATGATGTGACCTTGTGAGGTTTAGAAACACAGTTGACCCTTAAACAACACAAGGCTCAGGGACGCCAACCCCTGCACAGTCAAACACCTGCATTGACTTCTGATCTCTCGGTTGCCTGCTGGCCTGCTGTTGACGGGAGTCTTACCAATAACAAACAGTCAAGTAACGCACATTTTGTATGTTACATGTTACAGACTGTGTTCTTCCAATAAAGTGAGTTAGAGAGAAAATGTTATTAACCAGGTAACTGCCACGCGTCCAAAATGGAAACCATCCCCACTGTGTCTGTAGATGCTTATGGCATACAAGGGGTTAAGAAAGTCATAAGGAATAGAAGATATTTTATAAAAAGCTGCATATACGTGGACTTGCCCAGTTCACACCAGGCTTGCTTCAAGGTCACCTGTAAAGGGTTAAGTAGGCAGCCTGGCGGTGGTGATGGGGAGGGGATCTGCCTGTGCGACCAGTGCAGCACTAGTGGCCCGGATGGGACTGCTCGGAGATGCCCCAGTCACGTCCCTGTTCCTCCTGTTTCCATGGCTCCATCCCACGGGGCTTTTTCTTTTCTATTGAAACTATTGAAACGGGAATTTTTAGGCATGAAAAAGACATGTCTAGGAGCTTACAGAAATTTTAGAAGTTAAGGGGACCATGACAAAAACACAGGGCTGCAGAGCAGCAGAAGTTATATTTCCATAGAACCGGGGAGCTGAAAAGCTGCATCAGGTGCATTCCCATTGGATTAGGGAGCTGGGAACAGCTGAAGGTCTACATTTGCAAAATAAAGGGAAGGAGCCCCTCATCCAGAAGGAGAGGAAAGCCAAGGGGGAATAGGAAAACAATAAGGAAGGACAGGGAGAACCCCACATGTCCCCTGTGAGGTTCAACCTTTGACCTCAGAAGTTATTATAGTAACCAGTCTAAGGGAGTAGTGGCCAGCTTTTATAGGCCCCAGGGAAAAGGGACTCAGCGGGGACCCTTTCCCCTCCCCACATGAGAGTGTACGCTGTGGGAGTCTCTCTCTCCCCACACAGGAGTCTGTGCTGTGGGAGTCTCTCCCCTCTCCTCTGTGCTGTGAGAGTCTCTCTCCTCCCCACAGAGGAATCTGTGCTGTGAGAGTCTCTCCCCTCCCCTTGGGGGAGTCTGTGCTCTGGGAGTCTCTCCCCTCCACATGCGGGAGTCTGTGCTGTGGGAGTCTGCATTTGTTCCTTAATACATTTCCATCTGTGCTCTACCACCTTCTGTCTGTGGATTCGTTCTTCAACTCTGATGTAGAAAGAGCCCAGGAACCATCTGGCCCAGGGGGACACAGCGTGTTCCAGTCCAAAACTCCCGCTTCTCTATGACCCGGTACTCCTCTCAGCCCATGAAGCTGTTGCAGAACCAAAGAACACAAAGGACCCTTCTTTCATAGAAATGGAGGGACACTGTTTAATACGCCGGCGGACTCAGGGAACAGCCCTCCAGATCTGAGTGAAGGAACACGCATGGGGCCCTGCCTTATATTCCTCCCTCCCTCCCTCCCTCCCTCCCTTCCTCCCTCCCTCCCTCCCTCCCTCCCTCTCTGTGATCTTTGTCCCACAAACATGGATTATGCTTCTGGTCCTTTTTGAGGGCCTTGCAAAAAGGCTCCCAGGTGTTGGGGAATCTCCAGGCCATATCTGATGGTCTGGCCTGGCACTAGCATTAATAACCCTCCCTCCGGGGCAGTGCACTGTTCACAGTAACAGGTTCTGGGAGACCAGTATCTGGGAAGGAGAGAGGGACTTAATTATAGGTTATCAGGAATGTACACTAAGATTGCTGGTTTGGATTCAGGTCACTAGCTCCACATATCAGGGTTACATTGGAATTAGTCCTTTTTAGCCTTCTCAAAGGGAGAACCACAGTGAAGGAGTTAGAGCAGAATTAGGTGGAGAGGGGAGGGTGAGAGAGGGAGGAATGGGCTGAAACAAACCGAAAATGTGTTTTGCAGGAAACAGGATGCAGAAAAACATGAGGGATAGCAGAAACACAGGGTGTTTTGAAACAAGAGTGTTTTTCTTGCAAGTGACAGACAATGTTGCAAAAAGGCCAGGAACCAATCAGAGAGCAGCACCACAGGGAGCTCCTTAGCTGACATCAACAAGGAGCAGAAGGCTGGGGGCAGCCCATGTGAATCTTAGTCCAGGAGATAAGACCTGGGGCCAATTCCTGCTCACAGTTCAGTATCAACAGTTTGTTTGAAATACAGTTCCTCTGGGCCCATGCTACAGTTCTAGGGGAAGGGCAGCTGTAAGAATGGAATCTGTTGTTTATAAGCTGTCTGTGCACATAAAAGGCTAAGCGGCTGTCCGACCAGCGGTAGCTATGATGTGCACTGACCACCTGGGGGCAGACGCTCAAAGCAGGAGCTGCCGAGCTGCAGTGGCAGAGGTGGTTCTCGGGTGATGTACCTGGGAACCAGAGAGGAGGGAGCCTGATTTCTCACAGGGCCATGCGATTCCACCCTTGGCCATGGGTTATGTTGTTGCAGGGACACTGTCGGCCCCATATCTGGCTTACTGATGAGCTGTGGTGAGGGTAGACACCCTTCTAGCTTTAGCCCCGCCCCAGGAGCAGCCCGCCAGGGAGGGACCACTGGAGGTTGGCCCCAGGGCATGTCCGGCCCATCTCACCCAGGCCCACCCCACCAGCCACCTTCTAATTTCTTTTCAATGTGCATGAATCCATGCACCGGCCACTAGTTCACTGTGTTAGCTGGAGGAAAGTGATGGTTCTTGCAGACCCTGGGGCACTGGAGGACGTGCTGCAAGAAGACAAGCAGGGCTCTAAACATCTGGCGTTGGCAGACTGGAGGGGAAGGGGCGTTACTCAGAGAAGAAGATGCATTTTAAGTGCAGGTCAAAGGCAGGGTCTATCTCAAGGGAAACCACATTCCAGGCCATCTTTGTGCGTTCCTAGGCCCATCTTTGCAGGTTCCCGGGCCCGTCTTTGCAGTTTCCTGGGCTCATCTTTGTGGGTTCCTGGGCCCATCTTTGCGAGGAGGGTGGTGGAAAACAGACCCTGGGACTCACTAGTGTTAGACGTTTCCCACCCTCTAGCCCTATGGTAAGGGGTGGTTTGAAATGAAATGTCAGAGCGGTTTCTTTCAGGGTATTACGCCTGCTGCTCTCTGATCGCAGGCCATCTGAGTAAAGCACCACAAAGATTCAGCCTGTCTCTTCGCATTGACTCACTCGGGTAGCGAGAGGCAGTAGGGCCTCTCTGTCTGCGTCACTGCTGGCTGCACCTTCCTAGGGGAAGGAGCCTTGTTTGTCACCTTTTGATGCTTCCCATTTCCCAGCATGAGTAAGGCACTCAGTACATGTCTGTCATCAAGTGGAGTTGGCCTTTTTTCTAGGTAGGATTGTATTGTACTTTTCACTTCACATTTTAACAGAAGATGGGAAGGGGCTATGTAGACGGAACAAATTCTTAAATGTATATTGCATATTACATGCTGTGTATTGAGGTTAAACTGAACACTCACAACCTGCAGAGAGAGGAGGGAAATGCTGGATATTGGTGCTGGGTAAATGCCATCACATTGGTCTCACCCAAATGAGCAAATCATACATTGAAGAGTAAGAATGTCCAGGGCATTTTTCACAGCCCTCCAGGAGGTCACGGAAGCTACCAGCGGCCTGTGGAGCAGCGTGCTTCTCTGCCTCACAGAGCCTGGCGAGAGTGGGTCTCGTTCCCACGCTCTGGTTTCTAGAGCTCCATGCAGAATGACAGCGAGATGCCGGCCATGTTCTTGTCCAAGGGCTCGTTCCACTGCTTGTTCTGAGCTTCCGTGAACTGACTTTTCCAACCTCTCAGGACTCCTGGGAAGAGCAGCGTAATAATATCTTTATGAACTTTGACCATTGTTTGTTTGGGTAATCCCTTTCCTCTCAATACTTAGGTTTCTCCCATAACATCAGCTCATCGTCCTGCTGCATTGAATGAGAAGTGAAGCTACAGGTCATACTCCCCAGGGCACAGTGAAGCCCTTGTAAGCAGGGAGCTGCATTCTGAGCACTGGGGAGGGGCTGCAATCCAGGTCCCAGTTCTCTGACTCTTGGCTTTGGACCCTGAACTCTCTCACCCACAGTCCTTTGTGGCCCCTCAGGATACCTCACAGTTTATGTAAGTTCACTGGATCTCATTTTCTTGTCTTCTCTTTCTGGGTCGCTGAGCACTGATGTGAGTGGCTGCCTCTTCAGAGTAGCTTTATTTGTAGCTTTATTCAGACAGAATTCATAGTTAAATACAAGTGAGAATTCTCCTTTCCAACCTGGATTATCATTGCTGTTAACATATGAATAAGTTCAAGCAATCTGTGCTAATAAAGGGGTAATATGCTAATTAGATTGGACGTCTTCCGGATGTCCTTTCGGACATTCTTCTAGACAAAGCCACAGTGGCTGTAAGGGCTGAGGGCCGGCAGCCATGGCGGCTGTGAGGGCCAGTCTAGCGCCGAGGTCCCTTTTGAAGAGGCTGTGGAGAAGGCGCCACAGGAGAAGGCAGAAGGGAGAAGGTGGCAGTTAGGCATTAGGGGGATCAGGCCAGGAGGGGAGAGCAGTTAGGCAGTTAGGGGGATCAGACCAGCACGGGAGCAGTTAGAGGCATCAGGCAGGCAGGCAGGTGAGTGGTTAGGAGCTAGTGGTTCAGATTGCAAGAGGAATCCCAAATTGGAGAGAGTGCAGGCCAGGCTGAGGGGACCCCTCCCCAATCCCATGCTTGAATTTCATGCACTGGGCCTCTAGTCTATCTATATAAAAGGCTAATGTACTAAGTATTCTTTCCACCTTCCCACTGGTCCTGTCACTATGACGACTTGCTTTATAGCCAAGTGGAAATGCTTTACACTTTAACCAAATGTCTGTGAAGTATTTTCCTGTGCCTCATCTCATTTGATCCTCACAGAAGCTCTGGAGTAGGTAGATAGGAGACTTGGTGGATTCCTATTTTCTTTTCATTAGCCAGAAAATGGAGATTTAGAAAGTTTAGAAATTTGACCCAACTGAAGAGATGTAAGAAATGGTGTATGTTGAAAATGACTTCAGGTTTTCTCACTGCACAGAATATAGTCAGACACTGCTGCAGTAAAATATTTTACCCTTTGTTCTCCCTGTGTGATCCATAATAATAACCTGCTTTGTGTTGATATTTACTGCTGTGTTGCTGATAATTACCTGAACGAGAAGTTGGGGTGCTTCACTGGGCTGTAAAAAGTTTAGCTGCATCAGAAAGCAGGTGTAATGAAGCAATTTTATTCTATGTCTATAAAAGGTTAAGTGGACTCGTACATGCACGGTACATACAAAGCTCTTGCTGGCACCAATCACATGCGTATGTTTCCAGCTGTCATTGTCAATAGTGAATTTGGTTGACACTTCTATTATAGAGAAAGGGTGAATAGCAATATTAAAATATTTCTTCTAATTAATATCCTTTCAATGTGCACGAATCCATGCACTGGGCCACTAGTATAATAGAAAGGATTGGTAGAGTTGTTTAACTTTGGTTCATGCTTATGCAATAGATTATTCATTCATATCTTTAGCTTCAATAACTAAAAATGGTCAGAGAGACCATAGAAAGTGATTTCTCTCCTGATTGCTCCACGCTGTCTGATTCATTTAAGCCAAGCACATCAAACTTGCTGCCCGTGGGCTATATGCGGCCCACAACGAATATTTTTGAGGCTGAGCCAATATAAAGGTATGTAAGAAACATGTTAATAAAAATGTAGTAACTTCATTTTTACAATATCCTGTTACACATAACTGGGGGCCCAGTGCACGAATCCATGCACCTTGAAAGGAACTGTGGGCCACGAGGCTGTGGTGGGCACAGGGGCGGGTCTCGGTCCATCCTCCGTGACCCCACCGGGCCCCTCCCGCTGCAACCCAGGTCCCCTGTCTGCCGCAGCCCTGCTCCCGCCTCCACCTCTCACACCCACTGATGGTGCCATTCCCACTCGCACCTGCAGCCAGCACTAGCAGCGGGTGCAAGTGGGGCCATTGCCAGCAGTGGGTGTGAGCAGCAGCTGTCAGGCCCATTAGCCCCTGTGGAGTGGGAGGAGGTGGAGAAGCCCCCAGGGGCGATTAGGGCCGGCAGCCGCCACTCGCACTGAGTGATCAGGGCTGGTGCGGGTGGCCAGCAGCGGGTGCAAGTGGGTCTGGTGCTAGCAGCAGGTGCAAGGGCTAGGCAGGACCTTGGTGCGCAGGAGCAAAGAATTTTCAGTAACCACCAGAGACTCACCCAGATGACAGCACTCTTGGTCTGGCTCCCCCACCTACCTGCTCCACCATACCACTGTAGCCAGCGCCTGCTATGTTCGGTGCATGCCCCCTGGTGGTCAGCACATGGCATAGCAACTGCTTCAGTTGTTCCTCTGTTTCGTCTATCTGCATATTAGCCTTTTATTATGTAGGATTAGAGGCCCGGTGCACAAAATTTGTGCACAGGGCATGGTTCCTCAGCCGGGCCTGCACCCTCTCCAGTCCGAGACCCTTCAGGGGTTGTCTGAGTGCAACTTTAGGCCCTACAGGATCGGGCCTAAAGTTCTCACAACCCTGGACCGCTGGCTCCTAACTGCTCACCTGCCTGCCTGCCTGATCGCCCCCTAATGGCCCCCCTGACGGCCTGATAGCCCCTAACTGCCTCTGCCTTGGCCCTGCCACTGTGGCTTTGTCCAGAAGGATGTCCAGAAGACATATGGTCTAATTACCATTTTATCCTTTTATTAGTATAGATTATTAATAATGATCTATAATGTCCACTAATGACTGGTTACTATAATCATGCTACATTTATTTCCCTTATGCGCCTTACGCTCAGGCACACCATTTCTCTCTACTAATATCAGCAGTGAATATTTTAGCAGCTGATTGCGATGTCATTAGCCTTGGACTGACTTGTTTGGTGTGTGCAACAGGAAACATTTCACTTTAGGAGAACCAGAAAAATGGGTTTATTTACATTACACTTATTAATCTGCGCAGTTATTCAGTGTCTATAAGTTACTGTTTAAGATAAAATATTAATTTTTATTAAAATGTTCTATTAATTTATGTTAACGATGACTCATTTATTTCAGCCTTTTGTATTTAGCATGTCTCTATCGAAATCTACGTTTCTATGAAAATGGAAGCTTTTGGGTTTTTTTGCAGCCACATACACTTAAACCTTGTTTATCTGGCCTTTGTAATGTGCTTCTATGCTTCCAGGGGGCAGTGTATGCTGTCCTTTGTGGTTCCCCACGTTTCTCTTGGAAAAAAGTCGCCTGGCCAGCTCTTTCGCCTGCTCTGGCCTTAAGGAACCCACCTGGAAAAACGCTGGGCCTAGGGATTCACTTGAATGTCAGGGAACCTTTTAAAGAATTGAGCGTGGATACATCACCTTTCCTCATGAAGGAGAAAGACAGTGATTCATTTTTGCATCATTGATATAGTTGGTCCTGGGGTTCCTTTTCATGACATCGAATGAAGTGTTATAGACATCGTTGTCTAAAACCTCACTCCCCGTTCATGGCCCTTAGGACTGAGCACAGTTCTCAGCCAGAGGCACGCAGCCCTGCATGGTCTGGGCTCAGCTGGCTCTTATTTCCTCTTGTGCCCTCCTCCGCAGCAGTGTTGTTTGGCGGTTCTCATCTCCGTGGCCATTGCTTTCAGGGTGTCCTGCTCTGCCTTCTTCTCTTAACCCAGGAGGCCTTACCAACGGGCATCACGAGGCCTGTGCCTCTCCTCTAATCGCGTGCACACATGCAGGTGTGGCTCTGACAGACGTGAAGATGCGGCTGCCTGCAGAGCCTCAGTGGGGTTTGTGATCATTGAAATGGAAAAGCCTTTAATTTAGATGTTGGAGGGTTTTAGAGGCCTACGTTCATTCTCACTTCGTTCACTTTTTCTTGCCATCTTCTTTCATTGCTCTAAGTTTCATATATTTATGAAAAATTTGTTCTCAACACATAACACTCTCCTAAGCTACATGCTTAACTATCGACATCTGAATGCCCTTCAGGCATTTCAGATTGACTGGGTTAAAAATTAAATTCATATTCAGATAAACTTACTCTTCCTCCTTCATTCACTGTTTTCATTAATGGTACCACTGAAACAGGAATTTTTAGGGGTGAAAAAGACAAGTTTTAGGAAATTTTAGAAATTAAGGGGACCATGGAGGAAGCACAGGGCTGCAGAGCAGCAGAAGGTGTATTTCCATAGAAAAGGGAAGCTAAAAAGCTGCAACAGGAGCATTTCCCTAGAATGAGGGAGCTGGGGACAGCAAAAGGTCTATAATTACAAAACAAAGGGAAAGAAGCCCTTCAGCCAGAAGGAGAAGAAAGCCCAAAGGGAATAGGAAGACAATAAGGAAGGTGGGGAGGGGAGAACTTCACATGTCCCTTGTGAGTTTTAACATGTGAGGTTCTACCTTTGAGCCCAGGAGTTGCTATAGTAACCAATCCAAGGGAGTAGTGGCCAGTTAGGGGGAATGTCAGGGCACCGGGATCTGCAGCCTTTATAAGCCGCGGGGAAAAGGGACTCAGCAGGACCCTTTCCCCCTCCCCACATGGAAGTCCATTCTGTGGGACTCTTTCCCTCTCCCCATGTGGGAGTCTGCACTTATTTTTCAATAAATCTCCACCTTTGCTATACCACCTTCTGTCCGTGGATTTATTCTTTGATTCCAGCGGGCAAAGAATCCGGGTTCCAGTCCAAAAATTTCATTTCACCACTATCAAACAATTAAAATCATGAAATCATACTAGATGCTTCTTGTCCCAATTATGCCCCAATTAATTGATTATCTGTCTAGACTTAGTGGGACAAGTGCAGGTGACCAGGAGTTAGCAATAACGGCCTATCCCCTGGGACTTCAATGTGTAGACAGCTGAGCTGAACCAGAACACATGACACACAAGACAGAATTAGTATGCAATCACACAGGGCTTGTTTATCTATTCCTAGTGGGTCCTAGGCTCCAGCAAAGGCCACCTGGCGATGCACACTGAAGGACAGACGAGGAAAACAGAGACAGGCAGGCGGCCGCAGTTGGTTCAGGCTCACACAGCAGAGCAATCAGGGCCTTGTCTCTCGGAGCGACGTGGAATCCTCTTCTTATCAGGCAGAAGACCTCAACTGGAGGCCTTCTCAGAATTATATAGACCCGTGGTAAGTGGCCTGTGTCCTTATCAGTGTGGGCCAGATGGTGTGCCTTATGCTGGGAGCAGGGTGTTTACACTTTAAGGGCTCAAAGCTTTTACATCAAGATAGTGGGGTGTTCATTAATTTTGGAAGTTACAGAGTATTAAGGGTTTCCATACAGCAAACACTTCACACAATAATTATTTCATACATTAGAGGGGTTACATTATTAAAGCACTTTTTTTTCTAACTTTCCCTTGACTAAGTCTATAGGTTCTGTCTGTTCTGTACATTTGGAATTCACCTTCTCACTGCCCGTATTTAATGTTCTAAATTTACTTTTAAAATTAAACTTATTGGGGTAGCATTGTGAAGAACGTTGTCTAAGTTCCAGGTGTGCGGTGCTGGAATGCAGCACCCGTACACTCCATTGTGCACTTGCCGCCCAAAGCCTGTTCTCTGTCACAGTGTGTCTGACTCCCTTCTACCTCTTCGTCCTGAGTCTCCCTGATCCCTTCTCTGGACTGTTGCTCCATCTCCTCATCGATATCCCTTCAGTCTTGCCCCAGTTCTTTTTGCCCCTCCACATTCCCTTGTGCCCACGGGATCTCTCTAAAATGTAAATGGGATCATTCATTTTCTTGTTCAAATTTCTTTATGTGTCCCAAGTCGCCTGTAATATCAGCACGGGAACACGGCCCTTCACTTATGACTCCTGCCTTCCAGGCTTCATTTCTGGCCTTGAATGTACTTCTTAGGCACAACAGTCCTGGCCCTTGCTCATCTGGAAAACCAGCTGCTCTCCTGCCTCTCGCTTGGCAACTTTCCATTTACTCTCATCACCCAGTTCCTCTGTCACCCTTGCGGACCCTCCTTGTCCAGGAGTTAAGCACTCCCAGCTCTCTGTTCCCAGAACACCTTACCTGTTCCCATGGTGCTTTACTGTTACTCCCACCTGCAGCTTGGTGCTGTTTACCCTACCAATATATGGACATTGGTCTTAAGTCACCCCCCTCAGAGAAAGATGTGCAAGGTAGTGTGATTAAGACCCTGGATTCACTCTAGAAAACCAGGGATAGTATAGGTGTGGCTCTTGACCAGACTGTTAAAAGGCACAGAACTGTTCCGTGGAGAGGGAAGGCCAGGACTCCTTTGGCTAAGTGCCAAGAGCCCATCTGCAGACTGTAGGTAAGCACTTCTGTAGACTACAAGCCAGGACATGGGTTCTTGGGGCTCTGAGCGAGTTGTAATGAGTTCTTTCGGGACCAACTCACGATGTATGACAAATTGCCTGTTATAAAACAGTACAGTATAGGGATTATAATCAATAGGATTTTAACAGTAATGTGATGTTAGATGGCTGAGTGCTGACTTTGTAAGTAATATGAATGTCTAATTACTGTTATGCACCTGAAACTAATAAAATATTGTAAAAAACTACTATGAAATAGAAAAAAAGAAGTATGTGGAAATGCATTTGTGCCCCCATAGTCTTCAATATAGAAAATAATTTTTATGTTCACAAAAATTTGACAGAAGTATTTGTTTTTTATCTGGTCTTGTTACAGAAAACCGGAATAATCAAACAATGCAGGAGAGTATGGAGTCACACTTTATTCACCGCGGTGGGCTTAGAGAAAATGAATTCAAATTCTAAGCAAAGCTACAAGCAGGACTTCCCCTTTTATTAAGGAGCCAGCCCTCTGTGCAATTAGTGGTTATCTCGCTGCTGTCTTTGAAAACAAACACAGTTCTAAAAATTATGGGCATAACTAGTCTCTGGCCTACAAGGTCAGACAGCTAAGTTTATGGGCATATCTAGTCTCTGGCCGACCAGGTCAGACAGTAAGTTTATGGTCCTCCTTATTCAAGCAGGCTAAAGCAGGCTAGAAAGCAAAGTTATTTTTTTTAGAATAAGAGGCTGTCTAGGAAAAACAGAGAATTTCAAACAGCACTTTTTACAAAATAGGGATTTTCCTTCTCAAAAACACTGATTATTTAGAAAAACCAGAGAATGTTACTTATCTGGCACTCACTGACTTCCCAGGATCCCTTCGAAAGAAAAGGGTCAGGTCCTTTAGAGGCTCACAGGAGTAGAAATCTGGTAACCTAGTTGATGGCAATGCAGCTTTGTCCTCCTGTGCTGGCATTCAAGGCTCACTTGAGACAGATGGACTTAGGAGTCGAGATCGCTGATCTGTGGGGAGACTTGAAGACGGTGCCTGTAAAAGGGCTTTTTGAGCTGTTCAAAGACCTGCCCAAATAAATGAGGGCTATTCCCAAAAGCTAGAGCTAGGGTTAGAACTTGGGCTTTGGTTAGGGTTAGGGTTAGAGTTAGGGCTAGGGTTAGTGTTAGTGTTAGGGTTAGGTTTAGTGTTACGGCTAGGGTTAGGGATAGGGTTAGGATTAGGGTTAGGGCTAAGGTTAGCATTAGGGTTAGGGATAGGGATAGGGTTATGTTTAGAGTTAGGGTTAGGGTCAAGGTTAGGATTAGGGTGTATAAACATTTGGAATTCACAGTGAAGAACTTGAATCACTGGATAAAAGTGATCTAACACTGAGTATTCACAACGATAGTCTAGGGAAATATTTAGGAATGTCCTTGAAACACTAGGTATACCTGTTCATAGATCCATAATATATCATGGACACTGTATAATCACTGGGTAATCAGGTTCAAAGAGCTGAGAACTGAGTTGGATACTGGTTACATTTATAATTTAGTCTCATTGAGTTGTTCCTTTTTGATAGAAGGTTGGTTAAACATTTAAACATTCATTTTCATAGGGTTCAGATACCTTAAATTTTTTTTTTCATACAGCTGATATGTCAGTTCAAGGCTAGGGTTAGGGTTAGGACTAGAGATAGGGTTAGGGTTTAGTGTTAGTGTTAGGATTAGGTCTAGGGCTAGCATTAGGGCTAGAATTAGGGTTACAGTTAGGGTTAGGTTAAGGCTAGGGCTAGGATTAGGCTTAGGGTTAGGGTAGGGCTAGGGTTCTCACTAGGGCTAGGGTCATTGTTAGGGTTAGGGCTAGGGCTAGGGTTAGGGCTAGAGTTAGGTTTAGGGTTAAGGTTAGATTTAAGGCTAGGACTAGAGCTAGGGTTAGGGTTGGGGTTAGGGCTAGGGTTAGGGCTAGGGCTAGGGTTCCAGTTAGGGTTCGGGTTAGGGTGAGGGCTAGGGCTAGGGCTCAGGTTAGAACATGGGCTTTGTTTAGGGTTTGTGTTAGGGTTAGGGTTAGAGTTAGGGCTATGGGTAGGGTTAGGGTTAGGGTTAGTGTTAGGGCTAGGGCTAGGGTTAGGGTTAGGATTAGGGTTAAGGTTAAGGTTAGGGTTAGGGTGTATAAACATTTGGAATTCACAATGAAGAGCTTGAATCACTGGACAAAAGTGAATCAAACACTGGAAATTCACAATGATTGACTGGCATAATATTTTGCAATGTGCTTGAAACACTAAGGATACCTGTCCATAGAGCATTAATATCTGAAGGACAATGTTTAATTACTGGGAAATTGTGTTCAAAGAGCTGAGAACTGAGTTGGATACTGGTTACATTTATAATTCAGTCTAAATGAGTTGGCGTATTTGGAATAAAGTGGGTTAAACATTTAATTCATTTTCATAGAGTAGATATAACAGGGAAATAGTAGGCTAGTGTGGCTCATTAATGAGACAAACAAGGTCCTAGGGAACAGCCAGAAATAGTCACATGAACAAGGGTTGGGGCCAGGTGAGCAGCTTAAACTGGACATGTCATCAATGGGGAGGGGTAGGTGGAGGGGACGACAGATATGAGCTTACCCAGGTGAGCAGTCGGAAATTCTCAGTTGGACAAGGGGTGGGGCCGGCCACCTGCCAGAAGTGCTGACATCATCAAAAGGAAAGTGTCACGTTGACAGCCAGAAGTTCTCAGGTGACTAAGGGCTTGGGTTGGGGACCAGCTAGAAGTGCTGATGTCATCAACGGGGTGGAGCCAAGTAGACAGCCAGAAGTGCTCAGGTGGAGAAGGGCTTGGGGTCCAGGACTGGCCAGAAGTGCAGACATTATCACGGGGAGGGGCCACTTGGACAGCCAGAAGTGAAGATGAGGCCCAGTGCTTGGGCTTGGCCCATTGAACAGTCAGAAGTGCTCAGGTGGTTAAGGGTTTGGGACAGTTACCAGAAGGAAGTGCTGGCATCATCATGGGGGAGGGGCCATGTGGACAGCCAGAAGTGATCAGGTAACCAAGGGCTTTCTGCCAGGTCAGCAGATTGAAGTGGTTAAGTGTAAAGGCTGACAGAGCCAGGTGAATGAATTGGAGGATTACAAGAGGTTGGAACTTCCCATCTTTCTGTGGTCCATACTCCGGAAGGCAGTGAGAAGTTTCCTCTCTTCATTGAAGGACATTCACGAGGAATTATACACAAAGTTGGCCCTCAGCTCCCCAAGAAATGTAAAATGTCCATGGATGGGGCAGTTCTTTGCTCCCAGTATGGCAAGGGTATTCTGGCATCAACACTGCTGTTTCTGGCATTACAAACCCCATAGGCAGGGTTGACAGAGTCGCAGGTCACTCCAGGGTGAGATGCCCCCATGTTGGGGAACAAGGGGGATCCCTGGGCTCATGAACACCCAGGGTTGTTAAAGGAATGCTGACGGCTCCCTGCTTGCCACCCTCCCTCCTGGGAAGACGCAGTCTGTGAGGAGAAGGTGACCTGGGGCTGTGGGTGTTAGGCCCTTGAGCCAACTTCCAGAGATTGGGAAGTCACCCCTCTTCTTAGGAGCTAGGTAGCCTGCCTTATTGCTCATTGTTGAGGCGAAGAAGGGCCTTGAGAACAGCAGCAAATAGTCACATGAACTAGAGTTGGGGCCCGGTGACCAGTTTAAAGGTCCTATCATCAATGGGGAGAGGCCAGATGGAGAGACTGAAGTACTGAGGTACCAAGGATATGTGCTGGCCCAGGTGAACAGCCGGAATTGCTCTGGTGGACAAGGGATGGCTGATCAGGGACTGAACGGAAGTGCTGATGCTATCCATAGTAGGGGCCACGTAGACAAGCCAAAGTGCGAAAATGGTTAAGCGTTTGGGACCCAGGGACCAGCAGGGAATGCTTACGTCATCAAGGGGGAGGGGCCACGTGCACAGGCTAAAGTGTTCAAGTGGCTAAGGTTTTGGGGCCGTGGCTCGGCTGACACTGCTGATATAGTGAAGGGGAGGGGACATGTGAACAACCAGAAGCGGGAACGAGGCCGAGTGGTTGGGCTTGTCTCAGTGAACAGCCAGAAATCCTTAGGTAGGACAGTGCTTGCTGCCAGGTCAACAGCTGGAAGTGGTCAAGTGTAAAGGCTGGTAGAGCCAGGTGCATGCATTGGAGGATCTCAAGAGGTTGGAACTCCCCAACTTTCTGTGGTCCATACTCTGGAAGGCTTTGAGAAGATACCTGTCTTCACTGAAGGACGTTCCCCAGGAAATAAACAAAAAGCTGGTGCTCTGTTCGCTGTGACATGTAAGTGACCATGCAGGGGGCAGGGCTTTATTCCCAGTATGGCAAGGGTATTCTGGCCTCAACACTGCTGTTTTCTGGATTTCAAAGCCCATAGGCAGGGCTGAGAGAGTCGCAGGTCACTCCAGGGTGAGATACCCCCATGTTGGGAAGCATGGGGGACCCTGGGCTCATGGATACCCAGGGTTGTCTAAAAGGAGTGCTCTCGGCTCCCTGCTTGCCATCCTCCTACTGGGAAAGATGCAGTGTGTGAACAGACAGTGACCTGGGGCTGTGAGTGTTAGGCCCTTTAACCAACTTCCAGAGATTGGGAAGTCACCCCTCTTTTTAGGAGCTAAGTATCCAGGCAGTATTGCTCATTAGTGAGGCAAAGTAGGGCCTGGGGAACAGTGGGAAATAATAACGTGAACCAGGGCTGGGGCCTGGTAACCAGTTTAAAGTGTTCATATCATCAATGTGGAGGGGCCAGGTGGAGCTTTGGAAGTGCTGAGTTGAACAAGGATATGGTCTGGCCCAGGTGCACAACCGGAGGTGCTCTGGTTGATAAGGGCTTGGGGATCTGGGACTGGCAAGGAGTGCTGATGTCATCAAGGCGGAAGGGCCACGTGGACAGCCTGAATTGCTAAGGTGGTTAAGGTTTTGGGGCCCGGGGACCGGCCAAAAATGCTGATATAATCCAGAGGGAGTGGACTGGTGGACAGGTCGTTATGGTTTTGATGCCTGGGACTTGATGAGACTGCTCATGTCATCAAGGGGATGGGTCTCGTGGACAGCCAGAAGTGGTAATGAGCCTGAGTGGTTGGGCCTGTCCCCATGAACACCTAGATATCCTAAGGTAGACCAGGGCTTTGCTGCCAGGTCATCAGGTGGAAGTGGTCAAGTGTAAAGGCTGGTAGAGCCAGGTGCATGCATTGGAGGATCTTAAGAGGTCAGAACTCCCCAACTTTCTGTGGTCCATACTCGGGAAGGCAGTGAGAAGATTCCTGTCTTCACCGAAGGACATTTCCCAGGAGTTACACACAAAAGTGGCCTTCAGTTCGCTATGAAATTTAAGTGTCCATGGAGGGGGCCAGTCTTTGCTGCCAGTATGGAAAGTGTTTTCAGGGCCTCAACACTGCTGTTTACCATTTTTCAAAAAACATAGGAAGGGCTGTCACAGTCACAGGTCATTCCAGGGTGAGATGCCCTTATGTTGGAGAGCATGGGGGATCCTTGGGCTCTTGGACGCCCAGCGTTGTCTTAAAGGTGTGCTGGCATTCCCTGCTTGCCACACTCCCACCTGGGAAGACGCAGTCTGTGAGCAGAAGGTGACCTGGGGCTTTTGGTGTTAGGCCCTTTAACCAACTTCCAGAGATTGGGAAGTCATCCCTCTTCTTAGGAGGTAAGTAGCCAGCCAGTGTGCCTCATTGGGGAGGCAAACTAGGACCTAGGGAACAGTGAGAAATAGTAACATGAACAGTGTTAGTAACCAGTTTAATGTGTTCATATCTTCAATATGGAGGGGGCCAGGTGGAGCTTTGCAAATGCTGAGGTGACCAAGGATACTATCTAGCCCAGGTGAAGAGCCAGAGGTGCTGTGGTGGATAAGGGCTTGGGGATCTGGGACTGGCAAAAAGTGCAGACATCATCAAGGGGGAAGGGCCACGTGGACAGCCTGAAGTGCTAAGGTGGTTAAGGTTTTGGGGCCCCAGGGACTGGCCAAAAAT
The DNA here is from genome assembly GCA_026230045.1 of Corynorhinus townsendii. Lineage (NCBI taxonomy): Eukaryota > Metazoa > Chordata > Mammalia > Chiroptera > Vespertilionidae > Corynorhinus > Corynorhinus townsendii. The sequence goes on from JAPDVU010000013.1 coordinate 45,012,799, forward strand.
GCTGATGTAATGAAGCGGGGGGGGGGACTGGTGTACAACTCGAAGTGTTCAGGTGGTTATGGTTTTGGGGCCTGGGACTTGATGAGACTGCTCATGTCATCAACGGGATGGGCCACGTAGACAGCCAGAATTGGTGATGAACCCCAGTGGTTTGGCTTGGCCCAGTGAACTGCTGTAAGTGCTCAGGTGGCCAAGGGCTTGCTGCCAGTTCAACAGGTGGAAGTGGGGAAGTGTAAAGGCTAGTAGAGCCAGGTGAATGCATTGGTGGGTCCCAAGAGGTCGCAAAGACCCCAACTTTCTGAGGTTCTTACTCTGGAAGGCAGGCAGAAGGAACCTATTCTCAGGGAAGTGGGTTCCACATGAATTAGGCAAAAAGCTGTCCCTCAGGGTGCAGGCAAGTGTAAGTGACCCTGGATCCTAGGACTTTGCTCCCAGTTTGGAAAGGGTTTACAGGATCTCAACATTGGTTTTTCCCAGATTTCAAAGTCCAGAGTCAGGGCTGTCTGCATTGCAGTTCAGTCCAGCATGAGATGTTCCTATGATGGGGACCATGAGGTTTCCCTGTGCTCATGTACACTCATGGTGTGTGTCTCATTGGTGAATAAGGGCCTGGGGAACTGCAGGATATAGTCACATGAACAAGGGTTGGGGCCCGGTAACCAGTTTAAAGTGTTCATATCAGCAATGGGGGATGGGCCAGGTTGAGAGCCAGAAGTGCTGAGGTGACCAAGTATATGGGCTGGCCCAGGTGAGCAGCTGGAAGTGCTCTGGTAGACAAGGGGTTGGGGCCCAGAGTCAGGCAGGAAGTGCTAATGTCATCAAGGGAGAAGTGTCACGTGGACAGCCAGAAGTGCTCAGGTGGATAAGGGCTTGTGGTTTGGTGACCAACCCGGAAATGCTGACATCATCAAGGGGGAGGGGCCACACGGACTGCCAGAAGTTCTCAGGTGGATAAGGGCTTTTGGCACGGTGACGGGCCAGAAGTGCTGACATCATCAAAGGGGAAGGGCCATGTGGACAGCCAGATGTGCTGATGTGACCAAGGTTATGGCTAGCCCGGGTAAGCAGCTGGAAGTTCTTTGGTGGACTAGGGCCATCCAGGAACCTGGAAATACGGGGAAGTGAGGCTTTGGCCGCCACTTGTGTCCCTATTGCTAATTAGGTGACCCAACGTGCCTATCATTTAGAACACCTCCAGCTGTGGATAGGGCCTCAAGTGTTCCTTACATAACCCTTCCTTGTGTTGACCTGGACAAGTCTACCTAGGCGGTTAGGTCACAGCTTCTAGCTCCCACCTGGCCAGCCCCCTGATGAAGTAACCAGGGCTAGGTGGTGAGAGGGTCAGGCGGCCCGGGCTCACGTGACCAATTAAAACTGACACCCGCCCCATCCGCATGATGACGTAAGCAGGTCCTCCTTACATAAGGATCCCATATCCCCTGGCTCACCTGAGACCATCCCGGTATGCCTAAAAACTAGAGTCACGCGGCCCACTTCAGGCTGGCACCTGGGCACTCCCCCACCCTCTCCCCCTGGATGATGAAAAGAGGTTTGGCTTGAAGCCAAACCTCAACCAGTACCCAAAGTCCAGGCATCATAGGACTCTTTTGGGTATTTCCCAGCCCGGAAACCGCTGACCAACATCCCTTTGGACACCTGGATACTCCCCAGTGGTTCTGAGACAGAGCAGAGGCCCTTTGCACAAGTTTTGGAACTTCTTTCTGCCATCCAGTGACTGGGACAAACAGGGAAGGTGCTCTTTGGCGACCCCTTGTACCCTCTTCCGAATTAGGTGACCCCACCTGCCTGTGCAGTAGAACCAGTCCAGCTGTTGAAAGGGCCTCAAATATTCGCTAACCTGCCCCTTCCTTAACTTTACCTGGCCAATTCCACACCCGCAGCTGCGTCTCAGCATCTAGCCTTGCAACTTGCATCAAGGGTGCCGGCCCCCTGATGAAGTAACCAGAACCAGGTCTCTTGAGGACCCAGGAGTTCTCAGCTCACGTGACCAAATACTTCCGGCACCTGGCCCCTCAACCTAATGACTGAAGCAGGTCCTGCTTCCCAAACTACCTTTGCTCCCCTGGCTCACCTGATAACTTTCAAGTATGCCCAAGTACGTGAATCCCAGGTATACTTTACTCTGCCAACTGGGCCCTCACCGGTATGAAATAAAGAGTTGTGGCTACCCTCATGAGCCACCACCCATCCCCACCACCCAGGGATCACAGGGCTCTATCGGGTATTTCAATGTCCCTGGCACTTCCGACCAACCTGCAGTTGGACACTTGGACCATCCCCAATATTATTCAGACACAGCTCGTCGTTTGCTGTCCCAGTGAGTCACACTGCAGGGACTTCCTTTAACCCTCAGACAGCCATTTCTCTTCTGGCAGCAAACTCCAGTACCCTGCACTGTCACTAACTGGTAGGGCGACCTGATGGCCAACTTTCATGTCACTCCATTAATAGGCCCTTCCTTCAAGACTTGGAATTTCTTGGTGCCATCCATGAACCTGGAAATACGGGGAAGTGAGGTTTTGGCAGCCCCTTGTGACCCTCATCCTAATTAGGTGACTCAACCTGCCTATCAATTAGAACAGGTCCAGCTGTTGATAGGCCCTCAAGTGTTCCTCACATAACCCTTGCTCATGTTGACCTGGACATGTCCACTCAGGCAATTAGGTCACAGCTTATGGCTCCCACCTGGCCAGCCCCCTGATGAAGTAACCAGGGCTAGGTGGTTATCGGGTCAGGAGGCCAGGACACATGTGACCAATTAGTTTGGACACCCGGCCCATTCCCATGATGACGTAAGCAGGTCCTCTTTACAAAAGGATCCAAAATCCACTGGCTCACCTGATAGCATCCCAGTATGCCTAAAAACTAGAGTCCGAGGCCCACTTCAGGCTGGCACCATGGCACTCTCCACCACAATCCGGATGATGATAAGAGGTGTGGCTGCAAAGCCAAAACCCCAACCAGAACCCAAAGTCGAGGCTTCATAGGACTATTTTTGGTATTTCCCGGGCCCAGGAACCGCTGACCAACATCCCTTTGGACACCTGGATACTCCCCCGTGGTTCTCAGACACAGCAGAGTCCCCTCCCATAAGTTTTGGAACTTCTTGGTGCCATCCAGGGACTGGGAGAAACAGTGAAGGTGCGCTTTGGCGACCCCTTGTACCCACTTCCGTATTTGGTGACCTCACCTGCCTATGCAGTAGAACGAGTCCAGTTGTTGAAAGGGGCTCATATTCGCTAACCTAACACTTCCTTGAGTATCAGCATCTAGCCTTCCAACTAGCCGGCCCCCTGATGAAGTAACCAGGAACAGCTGGCTTGAGTACCCAGGAATTCTCGGCTCACATGACCAAATACTGAGGCACCTGGCCCCTCCCCCAGATGACCTAAGCAGGTCCTGCTTCCCAAACTACCTTTACACCCCTGGCTCACCTGACAACGTTCAAGTATGCCCAAGGACGTGAATCACAGGCATATTTTAGGCTGCCAACTGGGCCCTCACCGGTATGAAGTAAAGAGTTGTGGCTACCCACATGAGCCACCGCCCAGCCCCTACCACCCAGGGATTACAGGACTCTCTGGGGTATTTCCATGTCCCTGGCACCTCGGACCAACCTGCAGTTGGACACTTGGACCATCCCCCATATTTTTCTGACACAGCTCGTCGTTTGCTGTCCCATTGAGCCACACTGCCCGGGCTTCCTTTAACCCCCAGACAGCCATTTTTCTTCTGGCAGCAAACTCCAGTACCCTCCACTGTCACTAATGGATAGGGCGACCTGATGGCCAACTTTCGGCGTCACTCCATTAATTGGCCCTTCCGTGAAGACTTGGAACTTCTTGGTGCCATCCAGGAACCTGGAAATATGGGGAGGAGAGGTTTGGGCGTCCCCTTGTGACCCTCATCCTAATTAGTTGACCCAACCTGCCTATCATTTAGAACACCTCCAGCTGTTGATAAGGCCTTAAGTGTTCCTCACATAACCCTTCCTTGTGTTGACCTAGATAAGTCCACCAGGCGGTTATATCACTGCTTCTGGCTCCCACCTGGTCAGCCCCCTGATGAAGTAACCAGGGCTAGGTGGTGAGAGGGTCAGGAGACTCGGGCTCACGTGGCCAATTAGCACGGACACCCGCCCCACCCCATAATGAAGTAAGTACGTTCTGCTGACAAAAAGACCCCACCTCCCCTAGCTCACCTGACAACATCCCGGTATTCCTAAAAACTTGACTCACCCGGTCAACTTCAGGGTGACATTTGGGCGCTCCCCCCTCCCAAGACAAAAAGAGGTGTGGCTGCCCAGCCAAACCCCCCCCCCGGGACCCAATGCCCAGGCATCATAGGACTCTTTTGGGAATTTCCCATGCCCTGGCACCTCTTACCAACATCCAGTAGGACACCTGGAACCTCCTCCGTGTTTCTGAGACACTGCTAGTCATGTGCCACAGCACGGAGCCACAGTGCCGGGGTTAGTGTGAAACCCCAGACAACCAATTCCCTTCTTGCAGCAAACTCCAATACTCTCCAATGTCACTAATAGGTGGGGCACCTTGAGGGCCAACTTTGAACCTCACGCAAGGCAGAGGCCCTTTCCTGAAGAATTGGAACCTCTGGGTGCCATCCAGAGACAGGGAAAAACAGGGAAGTGAGGCTTTGGCATCCCCTTGTGACCCTCGTCCTAATTAGATCACCCAACTGCATATCAAGTAGAACACCTCTAACTGTTGATAGGGCTCAAGCATTCCTCACATGACCTTTCCTTGTGTTGACCTGAACAAGTCCACCCAGGCTGTTAGGCCAAAGCTTCTGGCCTCCAACCAAGCTGGAAACCTGATGAAGTGGACACTGTTTCATCACTGGAAAATCTATTCCAAGGTTAGAGAATTGAGTGTGATACTTGCTACCTTTATATTTCAGTCTAAATGAGTTGGCGTGTTGGAAAGAACGTTGGTGAAACACTTAAACTTTCTCTGCATTGAAACTTTCTCTTAAGAACTCATAGAAACCGACCTTGGAAATGTCAAGAAATGTGTATGAAAAACTTCAAATACTTATTTAGAACCTGAACATCCCTAGTGCAGTGTTGAACTATGAGGTATTTGTATGGAAAGAGCTGTTAAAGGTAGGATAGCCTTTAAAATTAAAAAGTTTACATTTATAGGCCTGATATATATGGAAACATGGTGTATAAACTCTTGAAATTCACAGTGAATCACTGGAAAAATGTGAATTAACCATGGAGAATTCACAATGAAAGGGTAGAGAAAATAAATAGGAGGAAGCCTGAAGCAGTAGGAATACAAGTTCATAGAACCTTAATTGTTAAGGACCTGTTTTAGTAAATGGGAAACTGTGTCCAAGAGGCGAGAAGTGAGTGTGATATTCTTCACTTTTGTAATTCAGTATAAATGAGTTGGCGTTTAGCCAAAATATTGGTAGAAATAAATTCATCTGCACAGAGCTGATTTAGTAGCATAAAAGTATTCAAAATTCTTGGCAATCAAAATAATAGTCAACCTAGTGATCAAAGTGGTAATAATTTACATTTAAAGTCTGCTATCTTTGGCGAAACGCTGTATACATACTTGGAATGCACAGTGAATGAGCTTGAATCTCTGTACAAAAGTGAGTCAAACATTGAAATTCACAGGACTAGGGAAATATGTAGGAAAGTGCCTGAAACAGGAGGAGCACAACTTTACAGAGCCTTAATATGTGAAGGACACTGTTTCCTCACTGGGAAGCAGTATTCCAAGAGCAGAGAAGTGAGTGTGATACTGGTTACCCTTGGAATACTTTTTTAGAACCTGAATATCTCTAGTTCAGTGTTGAAATATGAGGTATTTGTATCCAAAGGGCTGTTAAAGCTACGATAGTCTTTAAAATAGAAAAAGTTGGAGGAGACAAAATGGCGGCGGAATAGAAGGATGTGTCCTGAGCCTTCTCCAGGAGCAAATAGAGGAGGCAGCTGAGAGGAGCGGAATCCAGCCCGAATTGGTGAAGGAGGCACAGCTGGTGAGACAGTTTGCAGCTGGGAAGAGCAGGGATCCCCCGGAAAAAGGTAAAATCAAAGATCTAGGCAGTAGAATCTTCCGGACCTCTGTGCCCAGAATGTCAGGGAGAAACTACACAGTGCCAAGCCGCGTCCCTCAGGACAGGCAAGGTCTGATGGATTTTAGACCATAGAGTCTGGATTTGGGATCTGAGCTCAAAGGCAGACTTTAAGAGCTGCCGGACCGCGGAGTGCCAGCAAGAGAGGAACTGGCAGAGACGCGGTCCTTCCTGGCGCTGGGGCCTGCGCTTTTCCCCACTGAACCTAGTTCGTGGGACCTTTTGGAGACAGGCGCTTACCTGTGACAGAAGTGCGGGAGAAGGGGTAGAGTTGTGGAACCTGGGCAGAGTGGGCAAAGGACGCTCCAGGAGTAGTGGTAGCAAGTCTGGTGCTGAGTCATATCTAAGCCCACAGAATCCATTTTCTCCTGAGAGATAGCCCCTCCCCCCAGTCTCCAGGCAACCAATATAGCCACACCCAGATTCCACCCTGATTAACACCAAGGAATCTGAATACTCCCTGAGGCCATAGGATCTACTTTAAAGAGAAATCTTTAGAAGCTAAGCACCTCAATTACACTAGATAACCAAGCCCAGGAGAACAGAAAGATTTCACCAATAGCACCATCACCAAAAGAACCTGGGTAGCAAAGCAATTGGATCTACAATTAAAACATTTCAGGAAAACATGGGGAGACAAAAAAGCAATACCCAAAGGAAAGAAAAAGAGGAATCACCAGAAAGGGAGTTAAGTGAAACTGAGGCTAGCAGCTTAACAGAGAGAGAATTCAGAGTAATGGTTCTAAGGATGTTTAAATGGATGGATGACAAATACACACAATTCAATGACAAATACACACAACTCAATGAGAACTATAAGGAGCTGAATGAAAATGTCACCAACATGAAAAGAAACCAAGAGGAGATGAAGAACGACATAGCTGCAATAAAGAACACATTGGAAGACTTAAACAGTAGACTAGAAGAGGCTGAGGACCGCATCAGTGAATTAGAAGACAAGGTAGGAAAACACACACAAACACAGCAGCAAATGGAAAGAAGACTTAAAAAGCAAGAGGAGAGCCTAAGGGAGCTTTGGGACAACACAAAACGAAACAATATTAGAATAATAGGGATACCAGAAGGTGAAGAAGAGAAGCAAGGAATAGAAAACCTGTTTGAAGAAATAATGACGGAGAACTTCCCTGATATTGGCAAGAAAAAAACTATGCAAGTCCAAGAAGTACATAGAGTCCCAAACAAGTTGAACCCCAAAAGACCAACACCAAGACACATCATAATTAAATTGGCGAATACCAATGACAAAGTAAGAATCTTAAAGGCTGCCAGAGAGAGACAGAAAGTTACCTACAAGGGATCTCCTATTAGAATAGCAACTGATTTCTCAACAGAAAAACACCAGGCCAGAAGGGAATGGAATGAAATACACAAGGTGATGCAAAGCAAGGGACTGAATCCAAGAATACTATACCCAGCAAGGTTATCATTCAAAATTGAAGGTGGAATCAGGAGCTTCACAGACAAAAAAGGGCTAAGAGAGTTTATCACTACCAAGCCAGCAATGCAAGAAATGCTAAAGGGACTGCTGTAAAAAGAAGAAAGAGAAAGGCAAAAAGAAATACAAACACTAAGGGGGAAAATATGACAACAAACATGTACTTATCAATAATAACATTAAACGTAAATGGATTAAGTGCACCAATCAAAAGACATAGGGTAGCTGAATGGATAAGAAAACATGACCCATACATTTGCTGTCTACAAGAGACTCACCTCAGAGCAAAGGATTCACACAGACTGAGAGTGAAGGGATGGAAAAATATTTTTCAAGCAAATGGAAATGAGAAAAAAGCTGGGGTAGCAATACTTATATCTGATAAAATAGACCTCAAAGTAAAGGGCATAACAAGAGATAAGGAAGGCCACTACATAATATTAAAGGGAGCAATTCAACAAGAAGATATAACTCTGGTAAACATATATGCACCCAACGCAGGAGCACCAAAATACATAAAAAAAAACTCCTGGAAGAGATCAAGGGAGAGATCGACAACAATACAATCATAGTAGGAGACTTTAATACACCACTGACATCACTGGATAAATCCTCCAGACAAAAAATCAGCAAAGAAATAGCAATTCTAAATGACACACTAGATCAGATGGACCTAATTGACATCTTCAGAGCATTTCACCCCAAAGCCTCGGAATATACGGTCTTCTCAAGTGCCCATGGGACATTTACAAAAATAGACCACATATTGGGTCAAAAACAAAGCCTCCCTAAATTCAGAAAGATTGAAATCTTATCAAGCATTTTCTCAGACCACAATGGCATAATATTAGAAATAAACTATAATAAAAACATTCCAAAAAATTCAAACACGTGGAAACTGAATAGCATGCTATTAAACAATGATTGGGTGATCAACGAGATCAAAGAAGAAATTAAAAACATCCTGGAGAATAATGACAATAAAAACACAACAATGCAAATGCTATGGGACACAATGAAAGCAGTCTTGAGAGGGAAGTTTATAGCTCTACAGGCCTACCTCAAAAAACAAGAAAAAATGGTAATAAATCTTCTAACTCAACAACTCAAAGAATTAGAAAGAGAGCAACAAGAAAAGCCCACAGTGAGCAGAAGGAAGGACATAATAAAGATCAGAGCAGAAATGAATGACATAGAGACCAAAAACACAATACACAGGATCAACAAAACCAAGAGCTGGTTCTTTGAAAGGATAAACAAGATTGATGAACCTCTAGCCAGGCTCACCAAGAAGCAAAGAGAGAGGACCCAAATAAACAAAATCAGAAATGAAAGAGGTGAAATAACAACAGACCCCACAGAAATACAAAGGATTGTTAAAAAATACTATAAACAACTCTATTCTAACAAACTACACAATCTGGAGGAAATGGACACATTCCTAGAAAAATACAACCTTCCAAAACTCACTCAGGAAGATTCTAAGAATCTCAATAGGCTGATAACTATGGAAGAAATTGAAGCAGTCATCAAAAAGCTTCCAGCAAACAAAAGCCCAGGGCCTGATGGCTTCACAGGGGAGTTTTACCAAACATTCAAGGAAGAACTAAAACCTATCCTCCTCAGACTATTCCAGAAAATTCAAGAAGAAGGAACACTTCCAAGTTCCTTCTATGAGGCCAGCATCACCCTAATACCAAAACCAGACAAAGACAACACAGTGAAAGAGAATTACAGGCCAATATCCCGCATGAACATAGATGCCAAAATCCTCAACAAAATTCTAGCAAATCGAATCCAGCAGTACATCAGAAAGATTATACACCATGACCAAGTAGGATTTATCCCAGGGATGCAAGGATGGTACAATATTCGCAAATCAATAAACGTGATACATCACATAAACAAATTGAGAGATAAAAATCACATAGTCATATCAATTGATGCAGAAAAAGCATTTGATAAAATCCAACACCCTTTCTTGACAAAAACTCTCAGCAAGGTGGGAATAGAAGGATCATACCTGAACATAATAAAAGCCATATACGACAAACCCACAGCCAACATCATACTCAATGGGCAAAAACTAAAACCATTTCCCCTAAGAACAGGAACAAGACAGGGATGCCCACTCTCACCACTCCTGTTTTATATAGTGCTGGAAGTACTAGCCATTGCGATCAGACAAGAAGAAGAAATAAAAGGCATCCAAATTGGAAAAGAAGAAGTAAAACTGTCCTTATTCGCAGATGACATGATACTGTACATAGAAAACCCTAAAGACTCCATAAAAAAATTATTAGACTTAATAACTGAATTCGGTAATGTAGCAGGATACAAAATTAATGCCAAGAAATCTATGGCATTTCTATACACCAATAATGAACTTACAGAAAGAGAGACTAAAAAAGCAATCCCATTTACCATCGCACCAAAAAAATTAAGATACTTAGGAATAAACTTAACTAAAGAGGTAAAAGACCTATATGTAGAAAACTACACGACCCTGAAAAAAGAGGTAGAGGAAGACATAAACAGATGGAAGAACATACCATGTTCATGGATTGGTAGAATCAATATCATCAAACTGTCCATACTACCCAAAGCAATCTATAAATTCAATGCACTTCCCATTAAAATACCAACAACATATTTCACAGACCTAGAATGAAATTTCCAAAAATTTATCTGGAATAAAAAAAGAACCCGAATAGCTACAGCAATCCTGAGAAAGAAGAACAAAGTAGGTGGGATCTCAATACCAGATATCAAGTTGTATTACAAAGCTACTGTTCTCAAAACAGCCTGGTACCGGCACAAGAACAGACATATAGATCAATGGAATAGAATAGAGAACCCAGAAATTGACCCAAATCAATATGCTCAATTAATATTTGACAAAGGAGGCATGAACATTCAATGGAGTCAAGACAGTCTCTACAACAAATGGTGTTGGGAAAATTGGACAGATACATGCAAAAGAATGAAGCTAGATCACCAACTGACACCATACACAAAAATAAACGCAAAATGGATAAAGGACTTAAACATAAGATGGGAATCCATGAAAATACTAGAGGAATCCACAGGCAGCAAAATCTCAGACATATGCCGAAAGAACTTCTTCACTGATACTACTCCTAGGGCAATGGAAGCTAAAGAGAAAATAAACAAATGGGACTACATCAAAGCTTTTGCACAGCAAAGAAAACCATCAATAAAACAACAAGAAAGCCCACTGCATGGGAGAACATATTTGCCAATGATATCAATGATAAGGGTTTAATCTCCAACATATACAGAGAACTCATACAACTTAACAAAAAGAAGATAAACAACCCAATCAAAAAATGGGCAACTGATCTAAGTAGACACTTTTCGAAAGAAGACAGAAGGCAGGCCAAGAGACATATGAAAACCTGCTCACAGTCACTAATCATCAGAGAGATGCAAATCAAAACAACAATGAGGTACCATCTCACACCTGTCAGAATGGCTTTTATCAACAAATCAACAAACAACAAGTGTTGGCCAGGATGCGGAGAAAAAGGAACTCTTTTGCACTGCTGGTGGGAATGCAGACTGGTGCAGCCACTGTGGAGAACAGTATGGAGCTTCCTCAAAAAAATAAAAATGGAACTGCCATTTGACCCAGTGATCCCACTTCTAGGAATATATCCCAAGAATCTAGAAACACGCATCAGAAAGGAAGTATGCACCCCTATGTTCATAGCAGCACAATTCACCATAGCCAAGATTTGGAAACAACCTAAATGCCCATCAGCAGATGAATGGATTAAAAAACTGTGGTATATCTATACAATGGAATACTACGCTACAGTAAAAAAGAAGGAGTTCCTACCATTTGCAACAATATGGATGGAGATGGAGAATGTTATGTTGAGTGAAATAAGCCAGGCAGAGAAAGATAAATATCACATGATCTCTCTCATTTGTGGAATATAATGAACAACATAGACTGATGAACAAGAACAGATCCAGAGGCTGAGAAACGTCGATCAGAACATCATACCTCAGGTAAGGTAGGGGACGGTGGGGGTAAGGTGGAGAGATCAACCAAGGGACTTGTATGCATGCATATGAACCTAATCAATGGACACAGACAACAAGGGGGCGGGGCATTAAGAGAAATTGTTTCATGTGACAAAAATTTTTAAATGAAACTCTCTGTAGACTGAAAATTATTTTGGAAGGAAACAAAGAGAAGTTTCCTTCAAAAGTCATAAGGATTATAATTGAAAGTCAATATATTTGGCCTCTTGAACTAAAGTAAGTAATTTGTGTTTTTGCCTCCCTGACAAAGTTTATATAAAGCTACAAAAAGAAATTGACAGCCAGTTTGAAATGGAATTGCCAAGGCCTAGGGCAAAGAATATCCTTACATGATATTATTCTACAATGTCATTATAATTTTAGATATTTTACAACGGCATATTTTACAATTATCCCAAACAAACTTACAAACTAATTCTTTGAAAGGTTGGCAGTAATTAAAAAAAAAAAAGGGGGGGACATGAAAGGATTTAATCCCTTGCAGAAGGAATTAAGGCACTGGGAAGGCACTTGAGCATCCTATATTGGCCCCTCTAGCCCTTTGTGCCAAGAGGGACCCTCTTCTCACAATCCAATTGCCCTCAGATGTTACCTGAGCTTTCTGTTCATGCTGAGCTTGAAGCCTCGTGGGGGCTGGTACCATGGATCTGTCTCACATCCAATTGTGTGAGCTGGGCCCTCACTGGAGAAGAAATCCGAGTTCCCCGAGATATGTGATCAGCACAGGGACCCTGCCAGCAGGCTTGGGGTTCCCAAGGCAGGTGCTGGGTGTGGAGGCCACGGGGTCATAGGTTACCAAGGAGACAGAACTGAACCTCACAGCACCCTGCTTGGCCCCAGAGGATGGCTGGTTAGCCAGAGACGGGTAAGATTCCTCAAGGAAGGAACAACCTAAGACAGACACAGTCACAGAGGGGCCATCAGGAGAGATCTTGGGGGGATACAGAAGTGGGGCACAGACCCTCACCCCCCCCAACATTGCAGGGGCTTGAACCCTCACCCCCTTCTAAAGGAGGTTTCCTGCCCCCATGGCTGCTTCGCGCTTCCCACACCCAGCTCAGATTGGGACCCCGGCAACAGAAAGAGACCTGGCCCAGCTCACATCGAGATACAGGTGACAGACAGAGACTTGGCCCAGCTCAGATCGGGACCCAGGTAACAGACAAGAGACTTGGCCTACAGCAGTTGCCCTATATCTAAATTCAGCCGAGCATTTGGAATGCTCAGGGCCCACTCAAGAATGCAAATAATCCTTCCCACTAATATTTACAGGGTAAACTAAGATTGTTGGTAGAGTATTAAATTTGACAGTAAAATAGTAATCGATTTTTCAGATTAATTTAAATAAGCTAATTGAAATAAGTGAATATTTAAGTACTGGACAAAAAGCTGTTCTTAAAGTAATAACTAAAATTTCTATTGGTAGTTCATCTCATGGTAAAATTTCTGAATATGCAATGAACCTAAAGCAGTCATATGTGTGGGGGAAAAATTTTTTAAATTTAAAGTTATCAAGACTGCATTATAAAATTTACAAAAACCTCCATTAAAAAAAAAAGTGGGGGGTAGTAGGGCAATATCATGTAAGGAAAAATATCCTATAAGTAAATTACATCTAGAAAATTTTTACTTTACCAAATTAAGGTTCATTTGCAATGCTAACAGCAAGACGGCCATTAAAAACACACATGGTGTCTAAATAAGACAAAGGAAAATCATTTGAACAAAAATAAAAAGGATCCCAAATCAATTATATAGAAAAGATTCCTTTATTAACTTGTGGTCGAGAATATATTTGTATATTTTCAGAAAACAACCCCAAGACCAGATGGATTCCTGCAACAGAGAGGAATTGACAGGAGTGCTCCAACCACGAAGACAAGAGGAAAAAACAGTCCAGAGATGGAAGACGCTGACAACGCCTTGCCATGGGAGCAGTCAGCAGCTATGCACCGCTACAGGTTACCTAGGACCAAACCAGAGAGGGTCGGACCTGCATTGCCACCATGTGCCCACCATCCAGATATCACTGCTGACATGTACACATAAGGAACTGTTGGACATTGAAATTGGGACTCAAACATTTTTTTGTCTTGTCTTGTTTTGTTATTGTATGTTTATTTCCAGTCTGCAAAGGCAAAACTTTTTAAAGGAAAGAAATGGTGGGAAAAAGATACAGAGGCAAAGAAGCATTGAACAGACTGTCAAACTACATTGGGAAGACAGGGGAGGTTGGGCGAGGAGGGCTGTAAGAGACCAACCGAAGGACTTGTACGCATGCATATAAGCACAACCAATGTTTATAAGACACTGGGGCGGGGGGGGCAGGGTGGGCAGGTGAAGGCATGTCCTGGGGGGTAGGGGAGGTCGGGGGGAGATCAAGGGGGAAAAAAAAGGAGACATATGTACTACTATTTGTAATACTTAAAACAATAAAGATAAAATAAAATTTAAAAAAAATTAAAAAAAAATGATAGTCGACCTACTGATCAAAGTGGTAATAATTTACATTTAAAGTCTGCTATCCATGGCAAAACGCTGTATGCACACTGGAATTCACAGTGAATGAGGTTGAATCTCTGTGCAAAAGTGAATCAAACATTGAAATTCACAATGAAAGATTAGGGAAATATGTAGGAAGGGTCCTGAAACAAAAGGAATACAAGTTCACAGAGCCTTAACATGTGAAGGACACTGTTTCCTCACTGGGAAGTTGTGTTCAAAGAGAGAGAAGTGAGTGTGATACGCTTTACTTTTGTAAATCAGTATAAATGAGTTGGCCTTTTAAGAAGAAAGTTGGTGAAACATGAAATTTTTTTATAGAGCTGATATAACTTTATAAAAGTATTCAAAACGCAGAAATAAAATTGATACTCAAGCTAGTGTTCAAATTAGTAATATTACATTAAAAGTCTGGTATATTTCGCAAAACGCACTGTAGATACTTGGAATTAAAGGTCAATGAGCTTGAATCTCTGGACCAAAGTGCATCAAACACTGTAATACACAATGAAAGACTAGGGAAATATGTAGAAGGGTCCTGAAACATAAGGAATACAAGTTAATAGAGCCATAATGTGAGGACACTGTTTCCTCTCTGGGCCATTGAGTCCATAGAGAAGAAAATTCAATATGCTACTCTACTTTTATAATTAAGTCTAAATGAGTTGGCGTTATAGCCAGAATGGTGGTACGCATAAATGCATCTGCACAGAGCTGATGTAGTAGCATAAAAGTATTCAAAATTCTTGGGAATCAAAATGATAGTCAACCTAGTGATCAAAGTGGTAATAATTTACATTTAAAGTCCGCTGTCTTTGGCAAAAAGCTGTATACATACTTGGAATGCATAGTGAATCAGCGTGAATCTCTGTACAAAAGTGAGTCAAACATTGAAATTCTCAGGATTAGGGAAATATGTAGGAAAGTGCCTGGAACAGGAGGAACACAACTTTACAGAGCCTTAATATGTGAAGGACACTGTTTCCTCACGGGAACATTGAGTCCATAGAGGAGAGAATTCAATACGCTACTCTACTTTTATAATTCAGTCTAAATGAGTTGGCGTTTTAGCCAGAATGTTGGTACACATAAATTTATCTGCACAGAGCTCATGTAGTAGCATAAATTCAAAATTCTTGGAAATCAAAATGACAGTAAACCGACTGATCAAAGTGGTAATAATTTACATTTAAAGTCTGCTATATTTGGCAAAACACTGTATACATACTGGAATTCACAGTGAATGAGGTTGAATCTCTTTGCAAAAGTGAATCAAACATTGAAATTCACATTTAAAGATGGGAAATTTTTAGGATGGTGTCTAAACCAGTACAAACACAGGTTCACAGAGAGTTTTTATCTCAAGGCCTCTGGTTTCAACCCGAAGAAATCATGTTCACAGAGCAGAAACAGAGTTCAATACTGGCTACATTAATAATTTTGTGTAAATGTGCTGATTTTTAGGAACAAACATGCTGAAACATGAATTCATGTTCTTTGAACTGATATAAATATAACAGTCTAAAAATATTCACAACTCTAAGGAGTCAAAATGGTAGTAAAGCTAGTATTCAAAGTGGTAATAATTTACATTTAAAATACAATTTATTTGGCGAGAATCTCTAGAGATAGTTGGAATTCACAAAGAGAGCTCCAATCACTGGATAAATGCGAATCAAACAATGAAATTCACAATGAAAGACTAGGGAAATATTTAGGAAGGTGCTTGAAACAGTACAAAAACAGGTTCATAGAGGCTTATTTTCTCAAGCGCACTGTAGTATCCTGGCGAAATCGTGTTCACAGAGCAGGAAACTTTGTTGAACACTGGTTACATTTATACCTCTTTTTAACATATTGATTTTTAGGAAGAAGTTGTAACATGAATTCATCTTCATTGAGCTGATATAACAGTCTAAAAGTGTTCACAACTCTAAGAAATCAAAACGGTAGTAAAGCTAGTATGCAAAGGGGTAATAACTTAGATTTAAAGTTCCATGTACATGGCGAAAACCTCTAGAAATAGTTGAAGTTCAAACGTAATGGGCTTGAATCCCTGAACAAAGTGAAGCAGACAGTGTGAATTGACAATGAAAGACTAAAGAATTATTTAGGAAGGTGCCTGAAACAGTACAAAAACACATTCACAGAGCCTTATTATCTGAAGGTCACTGGTTTCATCCCGAAGAAATCGTGTTCAAAGACCGGAAAAGTGAGTTAAACACTGGCTACATTTATAATTCTGTTTAAATGTGTGGATTTTTAGGAATAAATAAGCTGAAACATGAATTCATGTTCATTGAGCTGATATAACAGCCTAAAATATTCACAACTCTAAGGAATCAAAATGGTAGTGAAGCTAGTATTCAAAGTGGTAATAATTTACATTTAAAGTACAATTTACTTGGCGATAATCTCTAGAGATAGTTGGAATTCATAGAGAGAGCTCGAATCACTGGATAAAAGCTAATCAAAACATGAAATTCACAATGAAAGACTAAGGAATTATATAGGAAGGTGCCTGAAACAGTACAAGAACAGGTTCACAGAGCCTTATTATCTGAAGGCCACTGGTTTCATCCCTAAGAAATCATGTTCACAGAGCAGAAACAGAGTTCAACACTGGCTACATTAATAATTCTGTCTAAATGTGTTGATTTTTAGGAAGAAACATGCTGAAACATGAATTCATGTTCATTGACCTGATATAAATATAACAGTCTAAAAAATATTCACAACTCTAAGGAATCAAAATGGTAGTAAAGCTAGTATTCAAAGTGGTAATAATTTACATTTAAAGTACAATTTATTTGGCAAGAATCTCTAGAGATAGTTGGAATTCACAAAGAGAGCTCCAATCACTGGATAAAAGCGAATCAAACAATGAAATTCACAATGAAAGACTAGGGAAATATGTAGGAAGGTGCTTGAAACAGTACAAAAACAGGTTCATAGAGGCTTATTATCTCAAGCGCACTGTAGTATCTTGGCGAAATCGTGTTCACAGAGCAGGAAACTTTGTTCAATACTGGTTACATTTATACGTGTTTCTAAACGTATTGATTTTTAGGAAGAAGTTGTAACATGAATTCATGTTCATTGAGCTGATATAACAGTCTAAAAGTGTTCACAACTCTAAGAAATCAAAACGGTAGTAAAACTAGTATGTAAATTGGTAATAACTTAGATTTAAAGTTCCATATACTTGGCGAAAACCTCTAGAAATAGTTGAAGTTCACAGGTAATGAGCTTGAATCCCTGGACAAAGTGAAGCAGACAGTGTGAATTGACAATGAAAGACTAAGGAATTATTTAGGAAGGTGCCTGAAACAGTACAAAACCACGTTCACAGAGCCTTATTATCTGAAGGCCACTGGTTTCATCCTGAAGAAATCGTGTTCAAAGACCGGAAAAGTGAGTTAAACACTGGCTACATTTATATTCTCAGTATTGGATTCAGTTTTGTCCTGTGATTCACGCTTATTCGTTGTGAATTTCAAGTGTTTATACACCATGGTTCCATACATACCAGCTCTATAAATCTAAACTTTTTCTATTTTAAAGACTATCGTAGCTTTAACAGCCCTTTGGATACAAATACCTTGTATTTCAACACTGCACTAGAGATATTCAGGTTCTACAAAAGTATTCCAAGGGTAACCAGTATCACACTCACTTCTCTGCTCTTGGAATACTACTTCCCAGTGAGGAAACAGTGTCCTTCACATATTAAGGCTCTGTAAAGTTGTGTTCCTCCTGTTCCAGGCACTTTCCTACATATTTCCCTAGTCCTGTGAATTTCAATGTTTGACTCACTTTTGTACAGAGATTCAAGCTCATTCACTGTGCATTCCAAGTATGTATACAGTGTTTAGCCAAAGATAGCAGAATTTTAATGTAAATTATTACCACTTTGATCACTAGGTTGACTATCATTTTGATTCCCAAGAATTTTGAATACTTTTATGCTACTACATCAATTCTGTGCAGATGAATTTTTTGTACCAATATTCTGGCTAAAACGCCAACTCATTTAGACTGAATTATAAAAGTAGAGTAGCGTATTGAATTCTCTTCTCTATGAACTCAATGTCCCAGAGAGGAAACAGTGTCCTCACATTATGGCTCTATTAACTTGTATTCCTTCTGTTTCAGGACCCTTCTACATATTTTCCTAGTCTTTCATTGTATATTACAGTGTTTGATGCACTTTGGTCCAGAGATTCAAGGTCATGGATCTTGAATTCCAAGTATCTACAGCGCGTTTTGTGAAATATACCAGACTTTAAATGTAACATTACTAATTTGAACACTAGCTTGACGATCAATTTTATTTCTGAGTTTTGAACACTTTTATAAAGTATATCAGGTCTATAAAAAAATTTCATGTTTCACCAACTTTCTTCTTAAAACGCTAACTCATTTATACTGAATTACAAAAGTAAAGCGTATCGCACTCACTTCTCTGTCTTTGAACACAACTTCCCAGTGACTAAACAGTGTCCTTCTCTCATTATGGCTCTATTAACTTGTATTCCTTTTGTTTCAGGACCGTTCCTACATATTTCCCTAGTCTTTCATTGTGAATTTCAATGTTTGATGTACTTCTGCACATAGATTCAAGCTCATTCACTGTGAATTCCAAATACGTATACAGCGTTTTACCAAAGATAGCAGATTTTAAATGTAAATTATTTCCACTTTGATCACTATGTTGACTATCATTTATTTTCCAAGAATTTTGAATACTTTTATGCTACTACATCAGCTCTATGCAGATGAATTTATGTGTACCAACATTCTGGCTAAAACGCCAACGCTTTTAGAATGAATTATAAAAGTAGAGTAGCGTATTGAATTCTCTCCTCTATGTACTCAATGTCCCAGTGAGGAAAAATTGTCCTTCGCATATTAAGGCTCTGTGAACTTGTATTCCTCCTGTTTGAGGCACCTTCACACATATTTCTCCAGGAATTCATTGTGAATTTCCATGTTTGATGCACTTTTGTCCAGTGATTCAAGCTCATTCACTGTGAATTCATAGCTATCTATAGCGCATTTAGCCAAATATACCAGACTTTATAAGTAAATTATTACTCCTCTGAACACTAGCTTAACTAACATTTTGATTTCTAAGAGTTTTGAGTTATTTTATAGTAGTGCATCAGCTCTACGAAAATGATGGATGTTTCACCATATTTTCCCTAAAGACCCAACTTCCTTACTCTGAATGATAAGTGTTAGCAGCATCACACTCACTTGTCTTTCCTATGAACACAGTTTCCCAGTGATAAACAAGTCTCCTTCAGATACTACGTCTCTACGAACTTGTTTGTCAGGCACCTTTCTACATATTTCTGCAGTCTTTCATTGTGAATTGCAGTGTTTGGTTCACTTTTGTCCAGTGAATCAAGCTCATTCACTGTGAATTCCAAGTATCTATAGCTCATTTTGCCAAAAATAGCAGACTTTAAATGTAAATTATTTCTCGTTTGAACACAAGCTTGACGATCATTTTGATTTCTAAGAGCTTTGAATACTTTTATGGTACTACATCGGCTCTATGCAGATGAAAGTATGTTTCACCAACTTTCTTGCTAAAACCTCAACTCATTTATACTGAATTACAAAAGTGAAGATTATCACACTCAATTCTCGCCTCTTGGAACACAGTTTCTAATTTACTAAAACAGGTCCTTCACAATTAAGGTTCTATGAACTTGTATTCCTACTGCTTCAGGCATCCTCCTATTTATTTTCTCTACCCTTTCATTGTGAATTCTCAGTGGTTAATTCACATGTGTCCAGTGATTCACTGTGAATTTCAAGAGTTTATACACCACGTTTCCATATATATCAGCTCTATAAATGTAAACTTTTTCTATTTTAAAGACTATCCTACCTTTAACAGCTCTTTCCATAAAAATACCTCATAGTTCAACACTGCACTAGGGATATTCAGGGTCTACATAAGTATTTTAAGTTTTTCATACACATTTCTTTACATTTCCAAGGTCGGTTTCTGTGAGTTCTCAAGAGAAAGTTTCAATGAAACAGAGAAAGTTTAAGTGTTTCACCAATGTTCTTTCCAACACGCCAACTCATTTAGACTGAAATATAAAGGTAGCAAGTATCACACTCAATTCTCTGCCCTTGGAACAGATTTTCCAGTGATGAAACAGAGTCCACTTTATCAGGTTTGCAGCTTGATTGGAGGCCAGAAGCTTTGGCCTAACAGCCTGGGTGGACTTGTTGAGGTCAACAAAAGGAAAGGTCATGTGAGGAACGCTTGAGCCCTATCAAAAGCTAGAGGTGTTCTAATTGATAGGCAGTTGGGTGATCTGATTAGGCCGAGGGTCACAAGGGGACCCCAAAGCCTCACTTCCCTGTTTTTCCCTGTCTCTGGATGGCACCCAGAGGTTCCAATTTTTCAGGAAAGGGCCTCTGCCTTGCGTGAGGTCAAAAGTTGGCCCTCAAGGCGCCCCACCTATTAGTGACATTGGAGAGTATTGGAGTTTGCTTCAAGAAGGGAATTGGTTATCTGCGGTTTCACACTAACCCCGGCACTGTGGCTCCGTGCTGTGGCACATGACTAGCAGTGTCTCAGAAACACGGAGGAGGTTCCAGGTGTCCTACTGGATGTTGGTAAGAGGTGCCAGGGCATGGGACATTCGCACAAAGTCGTATGAAGCCTGAGCATTGGGTCCCTGGTGGGGTTTGGCTGGGGAGCCACTCCTCTTTTCATCATCGGGGGGGAAAGGGGGGAAGCGCCCAGGTGCCAGCCTGAAGTTGGCCTCATGAGTCATGTGTTTAGGCATGCCAGGATGTTGTCACGTGAGCCAGGGGAGATGGGATTGTTTTGGAAACGGGGACTGCTTATGTCCTCATGGGGATGGGCCAGGTGTCCGTGCTAATTGATCACGTGAGCCCAGGCCTCCTGACAGGCTCACCACCTAACCCTGGTTACTTCATCAGGGGCCGGCCAGGAGGGATCCCAGAAACTGTGACATAACCGCCTCTGTGGACTTGTCCACGTCAACACAAGGAAGGGTCATGTGAGGAACACTTGAAGCCCTATGAACAGCTGGAGGTATTCTAGTTGATAGGAAGGTTGGGTCACCTAACTAGGATGAGGGTCACAAGGGGCCGCCAAAGCCTCACTTACCCGATTTTCCAGGTTCCAGGACGGCACCAAGAAGTTCCAAGTCTTAAGGGAAGGGCCTATTAATGGAGTGAGGCCGACAGTAGGCCCACAAGTCGCCCCACCTACTAGTGACAGTGGAGGGGACTGGAGTTTGCTTCCAGAAGAGAAATGGCTGTCCGGGGGTTAAACGGAAGCCCGGGCAGTGTGGCTCAGTGCGACAGCAAATGACGAGCTGTGTCTCAAAAATACGGGCGAGGTTCCAAGTGTCCAACTGCAGGTTGGTCCAATATGCCAGGGACGTGGAAATACCCGATACAGTCCTGTGATCCCTGCGTGTTGGGGGTGGGGCAGTGGCTCATGTGGGTAGCCACAACTGTTTACATCATACCAGTGAGGGCCCAGGTGGCAGCCTGAAGTATGCCTTCGGAACCACAACGTTGGGTACAACTGAGAGTTGTCAGGTGAGCCAGAGGAGCGAAGGTAGTTTGGTAAGCAAGACCTGCTTATGTCATTAGGGGGAGGCGCCAGGTGCCTCGGGTGGTTGGTCAGGTGAGTCCAGAACTCCTGGGGCCTCAAGTCACCTGTTCTTGGTTACTTCATCAGGGAGTCGGACAGTGGGAAGGTCAGAAGTTGAGACGCAACCGACGGTGTGGACTTGCCAAGGTAAACATAAGGAAGAGTCAGGTTAGAAAATATTTGAGGCCCTTTCAACAGCTGGATTTGTTCTAGTGGACAGGCAGGTGGGGTCACCAAATTCGCAAGACGGTAAAAAGGGGTCGTCAAAGCCCAACTTCCCTGTTTTTCCCTGTTCTTGGATGGCACCAAGAAGTTCCAATTCTACAAGGAAGGGCCTCTGAATTGCCTGAGGTCGAAAGATGGCCATCAGGGCTCTCCACCTATTCCTGACATGGAGAGGACTGGAGTATGCTGCAAGAAGTAATTGGTTGTCTGGGAGTTAAAGGAAGCCCGGGCAGTGTGGCTCAGTGGGACAGCAAATGACGAGCTGTGTCTGAAAAATATGGGGGATGGTCCAAGTGTCCAAATGCAGGATGGTCCCATGTGCCAGGGACGTGGAAATACCCGAGAGAGTCCTGTGATCTCTGGGGGGTGGGGGCTGGGCGGTGGCTCATGTGGGCAGCCACAACTCTTTACTTCATACTGGTGAGGGCCCAGTTGGCAGCCTGAAGTATGCCTGGGATTCACGTCCTTGGGCATACTTGAGAGTTGTCAGGTGAGCCAGGGGAGCAAAGGTAGTTTGGGAAGCAGGACCTGCTTATGTCATTAGGGGGAGAGGCCAGGTGCCGGAAGTATTTGGTCACGTGAGCCGAGAACTCCTGTGTCCTCAAGCCACCTGTTCCTGGTTACTTAATCAGGGGGCTGGCCAGTTGGAAGGATAGAAGCTGAGACGCAGACTCCGGTGTGGACTTGGCCAGGTAAACTTAAGGAAGGGGCAGGTTAGCGAATATTTGAGGCCCTTTCAACAGCTGGACTTGTTCTACTGCACAGGCAGGTGGGGTCACCTAATTCGGAAGAGTGTACAAGGGGTAGCCAAAGCGCACCTTCCCTGTTTTTCCCAGTCCCTGGATGGCATCAAGAAGTTCCAAAACTTACAGGAAGGGCCTGTGCTGTGTCTCAGAACCATGGGGGAGTATCCAGATGTCCAAAGGGATATTGGTCAGCGGTTCCAGGGCCCGGGAAATATCCAAAAGAGTCCTATGATGCCTGGATTTTGGGTTCTGGTTGGGATTTGGTTTTGCTGCCACACCTCTTTTCATTATCCGGGTTGGGGGGGCGGGAGTGCCCAGGTGCCAGCCTGAAGTGGGCCACGTGACTCTAGTTTTAGGCATAATGGGATATTGTCAGGTGATCCAGGGGATATGGGATCCTTTTGTAAAGTGGATCTGACTACGTCATCATGGGGATTGGCCATGAGTCCTTGCTATTTGATCACGTGAGCCCAGGCCTCCTGACCGGGTCACCACCTCGCTCTGGTTACTTAATCAGTGGGTGGGCCAGGTGGGAGGCCAGAAGTTGTGACCTAACCTCCTGGGTGGACTTGTCCAGGTCAACACAAGGAAGGGTCATGTTTGAAACACTTGAGGCCCTATCAATAGCTGGAGGTGTTGTAGTTGATAGGCAGGTTGGGTCACCTAATTAGGAAGAGGGTCAAAAGGGCCCGCCAAAGCCTCACTTCCCCGTTTTTCCAGGTCCCTGGATGGCACCAAGTAGTTCCAAGTCTTCTGGAAAGGGCCTTCGCTTGGAGTGAGGTCGTAAGTTGGCCCTCAAAATGCCCCATTCATTAGTGACAGTGGAGGGGACTGGAGTTTGCCACAAGAAGAGAAATGGTGTCTGCGTGTTAACGGAAGCCCGGGCAATGGGGTTAACTGCTTCGGGGAACGACCACGAGCTGTTTCTCAATAAATGGGGGATGGTCCAAGTGTCCAACTGCACGTTGATCCCAGGATCTAGGGCCATAGAAATACTCGGTAGAGTCATGTAATCCGTGGACGGTTGGGGCTGGGCGGTGGTTAATGTGGTTACCCATACCTCTTTACTTCATACCTGTGAGGGCCCAGGTGGCAGCCTAAGTGTGCTCCGGGAGCCAGGTCCTTGGGCATACCTGGATTTTGTCAGGTGAGCTGGGGAGGGAAGGTAGTTTGGGAAGCAGGACCTGCTTATGTCATTAGGGGGAGGGGCCAGGTGACAGAGGTAATTTGACACATAGGCCAGAACTTCGGGCTTTTCAAGCCACCTGGTCCTGGTTACTTCATCAGGGGGGCGGCCAGTTGGAAGGCCAGAAGCTGAGACGCAACTACAGGGTGGACTTGAGCAGGTAAACTTATAAAGGGTCAGGAGAGCAAATATTTAAGGCGTTTTCAACAGCTAGAGTTGTTCCAGTGGACAGGCAGGGGGGGTCACCTAATTCGCAAGAAGGTCACAAGGGGTCGCCAAAGCCCAACTTTGCTTTTTTTCCCTATTATTGGATGTCACCAAGAAGTTCCAATTCATCAAGAAAGGACCTCTGCATTGCCTGAGGTCGAAAGTTGGCCCTCAGTGTGCCCCAACTATTCGTGACTTTGGAGAGGACTGGAGTATGCTGTAGGAAGGAATTGGTTGCCTGGGGTTTCACACAAACCCGGCCACTGTGGCTTCATGCTCAGTCAAATGACCAGCCATGTCCCAGAAACACGGGGAAAGTTCCAGATGTCCAATTGGATGTTGGTCAGTGGTGCCAGGGCCTGGGAATTACCCAGAAGAGTCCTAAGGTGCTTGGGCGTTGGGTTTCTGGTGTGGTTCGGCTGGGCAGCCACACCTCTTTTTATCTGGGGTCGGGGGAGCGCCGAAGTGTCAGCCTGAAGTTGGCCGTGTGAGTCAAGTTTTTAGAATACCGGGATGTTGTCACCTGAGCTAGGGGAGGTGGGATTGTTTTGTAAGCAGAACCTACTTACGTCATCATGGGGATGGGGCGGGTGTCTGTGCTAATTGGTCAAGTGAGCCCGGGCCTCCTGACCCGCTCACCACCTAGCCCTGGTTACTTCATCAGGGGGCTGTCCAGGTGGGAGCCAGAAGCTGTGACCTAACCGCCTGGGTGGACTTGTCCAGGTCAACACAAGGAAGGGTTATGTGAGGAACACTTGAGGCCCTTTCCACAGCTGGAGGTGTTCTAAATGATAGGCAGGTTGGGTCACCTAATTAGGATGAGGGTCACAAGGGGCCGCCAAAGCCTCACTTCCCTGTATTTCCAGGTTCTTGGATGGCAACAAGAAGTTCCAAGTCTTCAAGGAAGGGCCTATTAATGGAGTGACGCCGAAAGTTGGCCATCAGGTCGCCCTACCCATTAGTGACACTGGAGGGTACTGGAGTTTGCTGCTAGAAGAGAAATGGCTGTCTGGGGGTGAAAGGAAGTCCGGGCAGTGTGGCTCAGTGGGACAGCAAACGACAAGCTGTGTCGGAAAAATATGGGGGATGGTCCAAGCCCCCAACTGCAGGTTGGACCGAGGTGCCAGGGATATGGAAATACCCGAGAGAGTCCTGTGATCCCTGGGTGGTGGGGGCTGTTAGGTGGCTCCTGTGGGTAGCCACAACGCTTGACTTCATACCGGTGAGGGCCCAGTTGGCAGTTTGAAGTATGCCTGGGATTCACGTCCTTGGGCATACTTGAAAGTTGTCAGGTGAGCCAGGGGACCAATCGTAGTTTGGGAAGCAGGACCTGATTATGTCATTGGGGGAGGGGCCAGGTGTCGGAAGTATTTGGTCATGTGAGCTGAGAACTCCTGGGTCCTCAAGCCACCTGTTCCTGGTTACTTGATCAGGGGGCCGGCCAGTTGGAAGGGTAGAAGCTGAGACGCAGCCGACGGTGTGGACATGGCCAGGTAAACTTAAGGAAGGGCCAGGTTAGCGAATATTTGAGGCCCTTTCAACAGCTGGTCTTGTTCTACTGCACAGGCAGGTGGAGTCACCTAATTCGGACTAGGGTACGAGGGGTCATCAAAGCGCACCTTCCCTATTTTTCCCAGTCCCTGGATGGCACCAAGAAGTTCCAAAACTTGTGGGAAGGGACTCTGCTGTGTCTAAGAACCACGGGGGAGTATCCAGGTGTCCAAATGGATGTTGGTCAGCGGGTCCAGGGCCTGGGAAATACCCAAAAGAGTCCTATGATGCCTGGACTTTGGGTTCTGGTTGGTGTTTGGCTTTGCAGAACACCTCTTTTCATCATCCGGAGTGGGCGGGAGAGCACCTAGGTGCCAGCCTGAAGTGGGCTCCGTAACTCTAGTTTTAGGCACACCGGGATGCTGTCAGGTGAGTCAGGGGATATGGGATCCTTTTGTAAGGAGGACCTGCTTACATCATCATGGGGATAGGGCGGGTGTCCTTGCTAATTGGTCACGTGAGCCCGGGCCTCCTGACCCGCTTACCACCAAGCCCTGGTTACTTCATCAGGGGGCTGGCCAGGTGGGTGCCAGAAGCTGTGACCTAGCCACCTGGGTGGACTGGTCCAGGTCAACACAAGGAAGGGTTATGTGAGGAACACTTGAGACCCTATCCACAGCTGGAGGTGTTCTAAATGATAGGCAGGTTGGGTCACCTAATTAGGATGAGGGTCACAAGGGGCCGCCAAATCCTCACTTCCCCATATTTCCAGGTTTCTGGATGGCACCAAGAAATTCCCAGTCTTCAAGGAAGGGCCTATTGATGGAGTGACCCCAAAAGTTGGACATCAGGTCGCCCTACCCGTTAGTGACAGTGGAGGGTACTGGAGTTTGCTCCCAGAAGAGAAATGGCTGTCTGGGGGTTAAAGGAAGGCCGGGCAGTGTGGCTCAGTGGGACAGCAAACGACCAGCTGTGTCTGAAAATTATGGGGGATGGTCCAAGTGTCCAACTGAAGGTTGGTCCGAGGTGCCAGGGACGTGGAAATACTCAAGAGAGTCCTGTGATCCTTTGGGTGGTGGGGGCTGGGTGGTGGCTCATTTGGGTAGCCACAAATCTTTACTTCATACCAGTGAGGGCCCAGTTGGCAGCCTGAAGTATGCCTGGGATTCACGTCCTTGGGCATACTTGAAAGTTGTCAGATGAGCCAAGGAGCAAAGGTAGTTTGGGAAGCAGGACCTACTTAAGTCATTAGGGGGAGACACCAGGTGCCGGAACTATTTGGTCACGTGAGCCGAGAACTCCTTGGTCCTCAAGCCACCTGTTCCTGGTTACTTCATCAGGGGGCCGGCCAGTTGGAAGGCTAGAAGCTGAGACTCAGCTGCCGGTGTGGACTTGGCCAGGTAAACTTAAGGAAGGGGCAGGTTAGCGAATATTTGAGGCCCTATCAACAGCTGGACCTCTTCTACTGCACAGGCAGGTGGGTTCACCTAATTCGGAAAAGGGCACAAGGGGTCGCCAAAGCGCACCTTCCCTGATTTTCCCAGTCCCTGGATGGCACCAAGAAGTTCCAGAACTTGCGGGAAGGGCCTCTGCTGTGTCTCAGAACCACGTGGGAGTATCAAGGTGTCCAAAGGGATGTTGGTCAGCGGTTCCTGGGCCCGGGAAGTACCTAAAAGAGTCCTATGAAGCCTGGATTTGGGTTCTGGTTGGGGTTTTGGCTTTGCAGCCACACCTCTTTTCATCATCCGGGGAGGGCGGGGTAGTGTCCAGGTGCCAGCCTGAAGTGGGCCGAGTGACAAGACTTTAGTTTTTAGGCATACCAGGATACTGTCAGTTGAGCCAGAGGATAGGGGATCCTATTGGAAGGAGGACCTGCTTACGTCATCATGGGGATGGGACGGGTGTCCCTGCTAATTGGTCACGTGATCCCGGGCCTCCTGACCAGATCACCACCTAGCCCTGGTTACTTCATCCAGGGGTTGGCCAGGTGGGAGCCAGAAGCTGTGACCTAACCGCCTTGGTGGACTTGTCCAGGTCAACACAAGGAAGGGTTATGTGAGGACCACTTGAGGCCCTATCCACAGCTGGAGGTGTTCTAAATGATAGGCAGGTTGGATCACCTAATTAGGATGAGGGTCACAATGGGCCGCCAAAGCCTCACTTCCCCGTATTTCCAGGTTCCTGGATGGCACCAAGAAGTTCCAAGTCTTCATGGAAGGGCCAATTAATGGAGTGACGCAGAAAGTAGGCCATCAGGTCGCCCTACCCGTTAGTGAGAGTGGAGGGTACTGGAGTTTGCTGCCAGAAGAGAAATGGCCGTCTGGGGGTTAAAGGAAGTCTGGGCAGTGTGGCTCAGTGGGAAAGCAAACGACGAGCTGTGTCTGAAAAATATGGGGGATGGTCCAAGTGTCTAACTGCAGGTTGGTCCGAGGTACCAGGGACATGGAAATACCCGAGAGAGTCCTGTGATCCCTGGGTGGTGGGGGTGGGCTGTGGCTCATGTGGGTAACCACAACTCTTTACTTCATACAAGTGAGGGACCAGTTGGCAGCCTGAAGTATGCCTGGGATTCACCTCTTTGGACATATTTGAAAGTTGTCAGGTGAGCCAGGGGAGCAAAGGTAGTATGGGAAGCAGGACATGCTTACGTCATTATGGGGAGAGGCCAGGTGCGGAACTATTTGGTCACGAGAGCCGAGAACTCCTGGGTCCTCAAGCCACCTGTTCCTGGTTACTTCATCAGGGGGCCGGCCAGTTGGAAGGCTAGAAGCTGAGATGCAGCCGTGGGTGTGGACTTGGCCAGGTAAATTTAAGGAAGCAGCAGGTTAGCGAATATTTGAGGCCCTTTCAACAGCTGGACTTATTCTACTGCACAGGCAGGTGGGGTCACCTAATTCGGAAGAGCGTACATGGGGTCGCCAAAGCGCACCTTCCCTTTTTTTCCCAGTCCCTGGATGGCACCAAGAAGTTCGAAAACTTCTGGGAAGGGCCTCTGCTGTGTCTCACAAAAGGGTCCTATGATGCCTGGACTTTGGTTTCTGGTTGGGGTTTGGCTTTGCAGCCACACCTCTTTTCATCATCCGGGGTGGGGGGGGAGTGCGAGGGTGCCAGCATGAAGTGGGCCATGTGAGGCTAGTTTTTAGGCATAGAGGGATGCTGTCAGGTGAGCCAGGGGATATGGGATCCTTTTGTAAGGAGGACCTGCTTACCTCATCATGGGGATGGGTCAGGTGTCCGTGCTAATTGGTCACATGAGCCCAGGCCTCCTGACCAGCTCACCACCTATCCCTGGTTACTTCATCAGGGGGCTGGCCAGGTGAGAGCCAGAAGCTGTGACCTAACCGCCTGGGTGGACTTGTCAAGGTCAACAAAAGGAAGGGTTATGTGAGGAACACTTGAGGCCCTATCCAAAGCTGGAGGTGTTCTAAATGATAGGCAGGTTGGATCACCTAATTAGGATGAGGGTCACAATGGGCCGCCAAAGCCTCACTTCCCCGTATTTCCAGGTTCCTGGATGGCATCAAGAAGTTCCAAGTCTTCAAGGAAGGGCCTATTAATGGAGTGACGCCGAAAGTTGGCCATCAGGTCGCCCTACCCGTTACTGACACTGGAGGGTACTGGAATTGGCTGCCTGAAGAGAAATGGCTGTCTGGGGGTTAAAGGAAGGCCAGGCAGTGTGGCTCAGTGGGACAGCAAACGACCAGCTGTGTCTGAAAATTATGGGGGATGGTCCAAGTGTCCAACTGAAGGTTGGTCCGAGGTGCCAGGGACGTGGAAATACTCAAGAGAGTCCTGTGATCCTTTGGGTGGTGGGGGCTGGGTGGTGGCTCATTTGGGTAGCCACAAATCTTTACTTCATACCAGTGAGGGCCCAGTTGGCAGCCTGAAGTATGCCTGGGATTCACGTCCTTGGGCATACTTGAAAGTTGTCAGATGAGCCAGGGAGCAAAGGTAGTTTGGGAAGCAGGGCCTACTTAAGTCATTAGGGGGAGACACCAGGTGCCGGAACTATTTGGTCACGTGAGCCGAGAACTCCTTGGTCCTCAAGCCACCTGTTCCTGGTTACTTCATCATGGGGCCGGCCAGTTGGAAGGCTAGAAGCTGAGACTCAGCTGCCGGTGTGGACTTGGCCAGGTAAACTTAAGGAAGGGGCAGGTTAGCGAATATTTGAGGCCCTTTCAACAGCTGGACTTGTCTTACTGCACAGGCAGGTGGGGTCATCTAATTCCGAAGGGGGTCACTAGGGGCCCCAAAGCCTCATTTCCCCGTATTTCCGGGTTCCTGGATGGCACGAAGAAGTTCCAAGTCTTCAAGGAAGGGCCTATTAATGGAGTGACGAGAAACTTGGCCAATTAGCATGGACACCTGCCCTATCCCCATGATGACTTAAGTAGGTTCTGCTTACAAAACGACCCCACCTCCCCTAGCTCACGTGACAACATCCTGGTATTCTAAAAACTTGAGTCAAGCAGCCAACTTCAGGCTGACACTTGGACGATCCCCCATATTTTTCAGACACAGCTCGTCGTTTGCTGTCCCACTGAGACACACTTCTCGGACTTCCTTTAACCCCCAGACAGCCATTTTCTTCTGGAAGCAAACTCCATTCCCCTCCACTGTCGCTAGTAGGTGGGGCGACTTGTGGGCCTACTTTCTGCCTCACTCCATTAATAGGCCCTTCCCTTAAGACTTGGTGCCTTCCGGGAACCTGGAAAAACAGGTAAGTAAGGCTGTGGCGGCCCCTTGTGACCCTCATCCTAGTTAGGTGACCCAACCTGCCTATCAACTAGAACACCTCCAGCTGTGGAAAGGGCCTCAAGTGTTCCACACATAACCCATCCTTGTGTTGAACAGGACAACTCCAGCCAGGTGGTTAGGTCACAACTTCTGGCTCCCACGTGGCCAGCCCACTGATTGAGTAACCAGGGCTAGGTGGTGAGCGGGTCAGGAGGGCCAGGCTCACGTGACCAATTAGAACTGACACCTGCCCCATCCCCATGATGACATAAGCAGGTCCTCCTTACAAAAGGATCCCATATCCCCTAGCTCACCTGACAGGATCCCGGTATGCCTTAAAACTAGAGTCACGCTTCCCACTTCAGGCTTCCACCTGGGCGTCCCCCCCCACCCCTGATGATGAAAAGGGGTGTGGCTGAAAGCCAAACCCCAACCAGAACCCATAGTCCAGGCTTCATAAGACTCTTTTGGGTATTTCCCGGGCCCAGGCACTGCTGACCAACATCCCTTTGGACACCTGGATACTCCCCTTTGGTTCTGAGACACAGCAGTGGCCCTTTCACAAAGTTTTGGAAGTTCTTGGTAGCATCCAGGGACTGGGAAAAACAGGGAAGGTGGGATTTGGCGAGCCTTTGGACCCTCTTTTGAATTACGTGACCCCACCTGCTTGTGCAGTAGAACTAGTCCAGCTGTTGAAAGGGCCACAAATATTCGCTAACTTGCCCCTTCCTTAAGTTTACCTGGCCAAGTCCACACCGGCAGCTTCGTCTCAGGTTCTAGCCTTACACCTGGCCAGACCCCTGATGAAGTTAACAGGAACAGGTGGCTTGAAAACCCCGAAGTTCTGGGCTCATGTGACAAATTACCTCCGGCACCTGGCCCCTCCCCCTAAGGACATAAGCAGGTCCTGCTTCCCAAACTACCTTCCTTCCCCAGCTCACCTGACAACATCCAGGTATGCACAAGGACCTGGCTCCCGGGACACACTCCAGGCTGCCACCTGGGCCCTCACAGGTATGAAGTAAAGAGGTGTGGCTAACCATATTAACCCTTGCCCAGCCCCAACCGTCCACGGATTACATGACTCTAATGTGTATTTATATGGTCCTAGAACCTGGGATCAACCTGCAGTTGGACACTTGGACCATCCTCCGTTTATTGTGAAACAGCTCGTCGTTCCCCGAAGCACTAAACCCCATTGCCCGGGTTTCAGTTCACACCCAGACATCATTTCTCTTCTTGTACCAAACTCTAGTCCCCTCCACTGTCACTAATCAATGGGGCGTCCTGAGGGCCAACTTACGACCTCACTCCATGCGAAGCCCCTTCCCTGAAGATTTTTAACTACTTGGTTCCATCCAGGGACCTGGAAAAACGGGGAAGTGAGGCTTTGGCGGCCCCTTGTGACCCTCCTCCTAATTAGGTGAGCCAACCTGCCTATCAACTACAACACCTCCAACTGTTGATAGGGCCTCAAGTGTTTCAAACATGACCCTACTTTTGTTGACCTGGACAGGTCCACCCAGGAGGTTAGGTCACACCTTCTGGCCTCCCACCTAGCCGGCCCACTGATGAAGTAAACAGAGCGAGGTGGTGAGCTGGTCAGGAGTCCTGGGCTCACAAGATCAATTACCAAGGACTCATGGCCCATCCCCATGATGACGTAAGCAGGTCCTCCAAACAAAAGGATCCCATATCCCCTGGCTCACCTGACAACATCCCGGTATGCCTAAAAACTAGAGTCAAGTGACCCACTTCAGGTGGCACCCGGCTGCTCGCCCCCCCAACCCTGGATGATGAAAAGAGGTGTGGCTGCAAAGCCAAACCCCAACCAGAACCCAAAGTCCAGGCATCATAGGACTATTTTCGGCATTTCCTGGGCCCTGGAACCGCTGACCAACATCCCTTTGGACACTTGGATAGCCCCCCGTGTTTCTGAGACACAGCAGAAGCCCTTTCCAGAAGTTTTGGAACTTCTTGGTGCCATCCAGGAACTGGGAAAAACAGGGAATGTGCGCTTTGGCGACCCGTTGTACCTCCTTCCGAATTAGGTGACCCCACCTGCCTGTGCAGTAGAACAACTCCAGCTGTTGAAAGGGCCTCAAATATTCGCTAACCTGCCCCTTCCTTAAGTTTACCTTTCAAGTACACACCGGCTGCAGCGTCTCAGCTTCTAGCCTTCCAACTGGCCGGCCCCCTGATGAAGTAACCAGGAACAGGTGGCTTGAGGACCCAGGAGTTCTCCGCTCACTTGACCAAATACTTCAGGCACCTGGCCACTCCCCCTAATGACCTAACCAGGTCCTGCTTCCCAAACTACGATTGGTCCCCTGGCTCACCTGACAACTTTCAAGTATGCCCAAGGACGTGAATCCCAGGCATACTTCAGTCTGCCAACTGGGCCCTCACCTGTATGATGTAAAGAGTTGTGGTTTCCCACATGAGCACCGCCCAGCCCCCACCACCCAGGGATCACAGGACTCTCTCGGGTATTTCCAAGTCCCTGGCACCTCGGACCAACCTGCAGTTGGACACTTGAACCATCCCCCATATTTTTCTGACACAGCTCGTCGTTTACTGTCCCACTTAGCCACACTGCCCGGGTTTTCTTTAACCCCCAGACAGTCATTTCTCCTCTGGCAGCAAACTCCAGTACCCTCCACTGTCACTAATGGGTAGGGTGACCTGAGGGCCAACTTTCGGCCTCACTCCATTAGTAGGCCCTTCCTTGAAGACTTGGAACTTCTTGGTGCCATCCAGGAACCTGCAAGTAACAGGGAAGTGAGGCTTTGGCGGCCCCTTGTGACCCTCATCCTAATTAGGAGACCCAAACTGCCTATCATATGGAACATCTCCAGCTGTTTATAGGGCCTTAAGTGTTCCTCACATAACCCTTCCTTGTGTTGACCTGGACAAGTCCACCCCGGCGGTTAGGTCACACGTTCTGGCTCCCACCTGGCCAACCCCCTGATGAAGTAACCAGGGCTAGGTGGTGAGCAGGTAAGGAGGCCTGGGTTAAAGTGACCAATTAGCACGGACACCCGCCCCATCCCAATGATGACGTAAGTAGGTTCTGCTTACAAAACGACCCCTACTCCCCTAGCTCACCTGACAACATCCCGGTATTCCTAAAAACTTGATTCACGCGGCCAACTTCAGGCTGACACCTGGGCTCTCCACTCCCAAGACAAAAAGAGGTGTGACTGCCCAGCCGAACCACACCGGAAACACAACGCCCAAGCATCTGAGGACTCTTCTGGCTTTTTCTGAGGCCCTGGCACCTCTGTCCAACATCCAATTGGACACCTGGAACTTCCCCAGTGTTTCTGAGATACGGCTGGTCATTGCCCTGAGCATGGAGCCACAGTGCCCGGGTTTGTGTGAAACCCCAGACAACCAATTCCTTCTTGCAGCATACTCCAGTCCTCTCCAATGTCACGAATAGGTGGGGCGCCCTGAGGGCCAACTTTGGACCACAGGCAATGCAGAGGACCTTCCTTGATGAATTGGAACTTCTTGGTGCCATCCAGGGAGAGGGAAAAACAGGGAAGTTGGGCTTTGGCGACCCCTTGGTCTTGCGAATTAGGTGACCCCACCTGCCTGTCCACTAGAACAACTCCAGCTGTCGAAAGTGCCTCAAATATTCACTCTCCTGACCCTTCTTTAAGTTTACCTGCTTGAGTCCACCCAGTAGTTGCGTCTCTCAGCTTCTGGCCTTCCAACTGGCCGGCCCCCTGATGAAGTAACCAGGACCAGGTGTATTGAAAAGCCCGAAGTTCTGGGCTCATGTGACAAATTACCTCCGGGACCTGGCCCCTCACCCTAAGCACATAAGCAGGTTCTGGATACCTGGAACTAGCTTCCTTCCCCAGCTCACCTGACAACATCAAGCTATGCCCAAGGAAGTGGCTCCCGGCGCACACTTCTGGCTGCCACGTGGGCACTCACAGGTATGAAGTAAAGAGGTGTGGCTAACGACATTAATCCCTGCCCAGTCCCACTGTCCACGGATTACATGACTCTACCGAGTATTTCTATGGCCCTAGAACCTGTGGATCAACCTGCAGTTGGATACTTGGACCATCCACCGTTTATTGAGAAACAGCTCGTCGTTCCCGGAAGCACTAAACCCCATTGTCCCAGGGATCACAGGACTCTCTTGGGTATTTCCACATCCCTGGCACCTCGGACCAACCTGCAGTTGGATCCCTGGACCATAACCCATATTTTTCAGACTCAGCTCATCTTTTGCTGTCCCATTGAGCCATACTGCCCGGGCTTCCGTTAACCCCTAGACAGCCATTTCTCTTCTGGCAGCAAACTCCAGTACCCTCCAGTGTCACTAATGGATAGGGCGACCTGATGACTAACTTTCGGCGTCACACCATTAATAGGCCCTTCCTTGAACACTTGGAACTTCTTGGTGCCATCCAGGTTCCTGGAAATACGGGGAAGTGAGGCTTTGGTGGACCCTTGTGACCCTCAACCTAATTAGGTGACCCAACCTGCCTATCATTTAGAACACCTCCAGCTGTTGATAGGGCCTCAAGTGTTCCTCACATAACCCTTCCTTGTGTTGACCTGGACAAATCCACCCAGGGGGTTAGGTCACAGCTTCTGGCTCCCACCTGGCCAGCCCCCTGATAAAGTAACCAGGGCTAGGTGGTGAGCAGGTCAGGAGGCCGGGCTCATGTGACCAATTAGCACGGACACCCGCCCAATCCCCATGATGACATAAGTAGGTTCTGCTTACAAAATGACTCCCCTTCCCCTAGGTCACGTGACAACATCCAGGTATTTCTATAAACTTGACTCATGCGGCCACCTTCAGGCTGACACCTGGGAGCTCCCCCCTCGCCCCCGAAGAGGAAAAGAGATGGGGCTGCCCAACCGAACCCCACCCGGAACGAACGCCCAGGCATCATAGGATTCCTCTCCGTATTTCCCAGGCCCTGGCACCTCTGACCAACATCCAATTGGATATCTGGAACTTCACCCGTCTTCTGAGACACGGCTGGTCATTTGCATGGGCATGGAGCCACAGTGCCCGGGTTTGTGTGAAACCCCAGACAACCAATTCCTTCTTGCAGCATACTCCAGTCCTCTCCAATGTCACGAATAGGTGGGGCGCCTTGAGGGCCAATTTTCAACCTCAGGCAATGCAAACGCCCTTTCCTGATGAATTAGAACTTCTTGGTGCCATCCAGGGACAGGGAAAAACAGGAAAGTTGGGCTTTGGCGAATACTTGTGACCCTCTTCCGAATTAGGTGACCCCACCTACCTGTCCACTAGAACAAGTCCATCTGTTGAAAGGTCCTCAATTATTTTCTAACCTGACCCTTCCTTAAGTTTACCTGGGCAAGTTCACACCGGCGGTTGCGTCTCAACTTCTGGCCTTCCAACTGGCCAGCCCCCTGATGAAGTAACCATGAACAGGTGACCTGAGCACCCAGGAGTTCTCGGCTCACCTGACCAAACACCTCAGGCACCTGGCCCCTCCCCCTAATGACATAAGCAGGTCTTGCTTCCCAAACTAACTTCGCTACCCTGGCTCACCTGACAACTTTCAGTTGTACCCAACGTTGTGGTTCCGAAGGCATACTTCAGGCTACCACCTGGGCCCTCACAGGTATGAAGTAAAGAGTTGTGGCTACCCACATGCCCCACTTCCCCACCCCGACCACCCAGGGATCACAGGACTGTATAGGGTATTTCCACGGCCCTGGCACCTTGGACCAACCTGCAGTTGGACACTTGGAACCTCGCCCATATTTTTGAGACACAGCTCGTCTTTTGCTGTTGCACTGAGCCACACTGCCTGCGCTTCCGTTAACCCCAGACAGCCATTTCTCTTCTGGCAGCAAACTCCAGTCCCCTCTACTGTCACTAGTAGGTGGGGCGACTTGTGGGCCTACTTTCGGCCTCACTCCATTAATAGGCCCTTCCCTTAAGACTTGGAACTTCTTGTTGCCTTCTAGGAACCTGGAAAAATGAGTAAGTGAGGCTTTGGTGGTCCCTTGTGACCCTCATCCTAATTAGGTGACCCAACCTGCCTATCAACTAGAACACCTCCAGCTTTTCATTATGCCTCAAGTGTTCCTCACATGACCCTTCCTTGTGTTGACCTGAACAAGTCCACACAGGTGGTTATGTCACAGTTTCTGGCCTCCCTCCTGGCCGGCCCCTGATGAAGTAACCAGGGCTAGGTGGTGAGCCGGTCAGGAGGCCTTGGCTCATGTGATCAATTAGCACGGACCCCTGGCCCATCCCCATGATGACATAAGCAGGCCCTGTTTCCAAAACAATCCCATCTCCCCTGGCTCACGTGACAACATCCGGGTATGCCTAAACACATGACTCATGAGGCCAACTTCAGGCTGGCACCTGGTCGCTTCCCCCTTTTCCCCCCGATGATGAAAAGAGGTGTGGCTCCCCAGGCAAACCCCACACGGAACCCAATGCGCAGACATCATAGGACTCTTCTGGGTATTTCCCATGCCCGGCACCTCTTACCAACATCCAGTAGGACACCTGGAGCCTCCTCCGTGTTTCTGAGACACCGCTAGTCATGTGCCACAGCACGGAGCCACACTGCCGGGGTTAGTGTGAAACCCCACACAACCAATTCCCTTCTTGCAGCAAACTCCAATACTCTCCAATGTCACTAATAGGTGGGGCGCCTTGAGGGCCAACTTTCGACCTCTCGCAAGGCAGAGGCCCTTTCCTGAAGAATTGGAACCTCTGTTTGCCATCCAGAGACAGACAAAAAAACAGGGAAGTGAGGCTTTGGCGTCCCCTTGTGACCCTCGTCCTAATTAGATCACCCAACTGCCTATCAACTAGAACACCTCTAGCTGTTGATAAGGCTCAAGCATTCCTCACATGACCTTTCCTTTTGTTGACCTCAACAAGTCCACCCAGGCTGTTAGGCCAAAGATTCTGGCCTCCGACCAAGCTGGAAACCTGATGAAGTGCACACTGTTTCATCACTGGAAAATCTGTTCCAAGGGCAGAGAATTGAGTGTGATACTTGCAACCTTGATATTTCAGTCTAAATGAGTTGGCGTGTTGGAAAGAATGTTGGTGAAACACTTAAACTTTCTCTGCATTGAAACTTTCTCTTGAGAACTCACAGAAACCGACTTTGGAAATGTCAAGAAATGTGTATGAAAAATTTAAAATACTTATATAGAACCTGAATATCCCTAGTGCAGTGTTGAACTATGAGGTATTTGTGTGGAATGAACTGTTAAAGTAGGATAGTATTTAAAATAGAAAAAGTTTACATTTATAGAGCTGATATATATATGGAAACGTGGTGTATAAACTCTTGAAATTCACAGTGAATCACTGGACACAGGTGAATCAACCACTGAGAATTCACAATGAAAGGATAGAGAAAATAAATAGGAAGATGCCTGAACCAGTAGGAATACAAGTTCATAGAGCCTTAATTGTGAAGGACCTCTTTTAGTGAATGGGAAACTGTGTTCCAAGAGGTGAGAAGTGAGTATGATACTCTTCACTTTTGTAATTCAGTATAAATGAGTTGGCGTCTTAGCAAAAAGTTGGTGAAACATAAATTCATTTGCATAGAGCCCATGCAGTACCATAAAAGTATTCAAAGCTCTTAGAAATCAAAATGATCTTCAAGCTAGTGTTCAATTGAGAAATAATTTACATTGAAAGTCTAATATTTTTAGTAAAATGCGCTATAGATACTTGGAATTCACAGTGAATGAGCTTGAATCCCTGGACAAAAGTGATCAAACACGGAAATTCTCAATGAATTGCTGGGGAAATATGTGTGAAGGTGCCTCAAACAGGAGGAATACAGTTCACAGAGCCTTAATATGTGAAGACAATGTTTCCTCAGTGGGACATTGAGTTCATAGAGGAGAGTATTCAATACACTACTCTACTTTTGTAATTCGGTCTAAAAGCTTTGGCGTTTTAGCCAGAATGACGGTACACATAAATTCATCTGCATAGAGCTGATGTAGTAGCAAAAAGAATTTCAAAATTCTTGGAAAATAAATGATAGTCAACCTACTGATCAAAGTGGTAATGATTTACATTTAAAGTCTGCTATCTTTGGCAAAACGCTGTATACATACTGGAATTCACAGTGAATGAGGTTGATCTCTGTGCAAAATAGAATCAAACATTGAAATTCACAATGAAAGATTAGGGAAATATGTAGGAAGGGTCCTGAAACAAAAGGAATACAAGTTAATAGAGCCATAATGTGAGAAGGACACTGTTTAGTCACTGGGAAGTTGTGTTAAAAGACAGAGAAGTGAGTATGATACGCTTTGCTTTAGTAATTCATTGTAAATGAGTTGGCATTTTAAGAAGAAAGTTGGTGAAAAATGAAACTTTTTTATAGAGCTCATATACCTTTATAAAAGTATGCAAAATTCTTGGAAATAAAATTGATAGTCAAGCTAGTGATCAAATTAGTAATAAGTTACATTTCAAGTCTGGTATATTTCGCAAAACCCGCTGTAGATACTTGGAATTCAAAGTCAATGAGCTTGAATCACTGGACAAAAGTGAATCAAACAGGGAAATTTACAATGACTTACTGGGGAAATATGATTGAAGATGCCTCAGACAGGAGGAATACAAGTTCACAGAGCCTTAATTTGTGAAGGACACTGTTTCCTCACGGGGACATTGAGTCTGTAGAGGAGAGAATTCAATACGCTACTCTACTTTTATAATTCAGTCTAAATGAGTTGGCATTTTAGCCAGAATGTTGGACACATAAATTCACCTGCACAGAGCTGATGTAGTAGCATAAAGGTATTCAAAATCTTGGAAATCAAAATGATTGTCAACCTATTAATCAAAGTGGCAATGATTTACATTTAAAGTCTGCTATGTTTTGCAAAACGCTGTATACATACTGTAATTCACAGTGAATGACGTTGATTCTCTGTGCAAAAGTGAATCAGACATTGAAATTCAGAGTGAAAGACTAGGGAAATATGTAGGAAGGGTCCTGAAACAAAAGGAATACAAGTTCACAGAGCCTTAACATGTGAAGGACACTGTTTCCTCACTGGGAAGTTGTATTCCCAGAGTGGAGAAGTGAGTGTGATACTGGTTACACTTCGAATACTTTTGTAGAACTTGAATATCTGTAGTGCAGCGTTGAAATACGGGGTATTTGTTAAGAAGGTGCCTGAAGCAGTAGGAACACCAGTTCATAGAGCCTTAATTGTAAAGAACACTGTTTAGTCAATGGGAAGTTGTGTTCCAAGAGGCGAGAAGTGAGTGTGATACTCTTCACTTTTGTAATTCAGTGTAAATGAGTTGGCCTTTTAGCAAGTAAGCTGGTGAAATATAAATTCATGTGCATAGAGCCGATGTAGTACCATAAAAGTATTCAAAGCTCTTAGAAATCAAAATGATCGTCAAGCTTGTGTTCAAACGAGAAAAAATTTACATTTAAAGTCTGGTATTTTTGGCAAAATGCGCTATAGATACTTGGAATTCACAGTGAATGAGCTTGATTCACTGGACAAAAGTGAACCAAACACTGCCATTCACAATGAAAGACTACGGAAATATGTAGAAAGGGGCCTGACAAACAAGTTCATAGAGACGTTGTATCTGAAGGAAACTTGTTTATTACTGGGAAACTGTGTTCATAGGAAAGAGAAGTGAGTGTGATGCTGGTTTACACTTATCATTCAGAGTAAGGAACTTGGGTCTTTAGGGAAAATATGGTGAAACATCCTTCATTTTCGTACAAATTATGCACTATGATAAAATAACTCAAAACTCTTGGAAATCAAAATGTTAGTTAAGCTATTGTTCAGAGAAGTAATAATTTACTTATAAAGTCTGGTATATTTGGCTAAACGTGCTATAGATAGCTTTGAATTCACAGTGAATGAGCTTGAATCCCTGGACAAAACTGCATCAAACACTGAAATTCACAATGAATTGCTGGGGAAATATGTGTGAAGGTGCCTCAAACAGGAGGAAACAAATTCACAGAGCCTTAATATATGAAGGACAATTTTTCCGCACTGGAACATTGAGTTCATAGAGGAGAGAGTTCAATACGCTACTCTACTTTTATGATTCATTCTAAAAGTGTTGGTCTTTTAGCCAGAATGTTGGTACACATAAATTCGTCTGCATAGAGCTGATGTAGTAGCAAAAAAGAATTCAAAATTCTTGGAAAATAAATGATAGTCAACCTAGTGATCAAAGTGGTAATAATTTACATTTAAAATCTGTTATCTTTGGAAAAACGCTGTATACGTACTTGGAACTCAGAGTGAATGAGCTTGAATCTCTGTGCACAAGTACATTAAACATTGAAATTCACAATGAAAGACTAGGGAAATATCTAGGAAGTGTCTTGAAACAAAAGGAATACAAGTTAATAGAGCCATATTGTGAAAAGGACACTGTTTAGTCACTGGGAAGTTGTGTTCAAAGACAGAGAAGTGAGTGCGATACACTTTGCTTTAGTAATCCAGTATAAATTAGTTGGCGTTTTAGCAAGTAAGTTGGTGAAATATAAATTCATCTGCATAGAGGCGATGTAGTACCATAAAAGTATTCAAAGCTCTTAGAAATCAAAATGATCGTCAAGCTAGTGTTCAAACGAGAAAAAATTTACATTTAAAGTCTGGTATTTTTGGCAAAATGCGCTATAGATACTTGGAATTCACAGTGAATGAGCTAGAGTCACTGGACAAAAGTGAACCAAAAACTGCAATTCACAATGAAAGACTACGGAAATATGTAGAAAGGTGCCTGACAAGTTCATAGAGACGTAGTATCTGAAGGACAATTGTTTATCACTGGGAAATTTTGTTCATAGGAAAGGCAAGCGGGTGTGATGCTGGTTTACACTTATCATTCAGAGTAAGGAAGTTGGGTCTTTAGGGAAAATATAGTGAAACTTCCATCATCTTTGTAGAGCTGATGCACTACTATAAGATAACTCAAAACTCTTGGAAATCAAAATGTTAGTTAATCTAGTGTTCAGAGTAGTAATAATTGAGTTATAAAGTCTGGTATATTGGGCTAAACGCGCTATAGATAGCTTTGAATTCACAGTGAATGAGCTTGAATCCCTGGACAAAAGTGCATCAAACACGGAAATTCACAATGAATTGCTGGGGAAATATGTGTGAAGGTGCCTCCAAGAGTAGGAATACAAGTTCACAGAGCCTTAATATGTGAAGGACAATGTTTCCGCACTGGTCCATAGAGGAGAGAATTCAATACGCTACTCTACTCTTATGATTCATTCTAAAAGCGTTGGCGTTTTAGCCAGAATGTTGGTACACAGAAATTCATCTGCATAGAGCTGATGTAGTAGCAAAAAAGTATTCAAAATTCTTGGAAAATAAATGATAGTCAACCTAGTGATCAAAGTGGTAATAATTTACATTTAAAATCTGCTATCTTTGGAAAAACGCTGTATACGTACTTGGAATTCAGAGTGAATGAGGTTGAATCTCTGTGCAAAAGTGAATCAGACATTGAAATTCAGAGTGAAAGACTAGGAAATATGTAGGAAGTGTCCTGAAACAAAACGAATACAAGTTAATAGAGCCATAATGTGAGAAGGACACTGTTTAGTCACTGGGAAGTTGTGTTCAAAGACAGAGAAGTGAGTGCGATACTCTTTGCTTTAGTAATTCAGTATAAATGAGTTGGCCTTTTAGCAAGTAAGTTGGTGAAATATAAATTCATTTGCATAGAGGCCATGTAGTACCATAAAAGTATTCAAAGCTCTTAGAAATCAAAATGATCGTCAAGCTAGTGTTCAAACGAGAAATAATTTGCATTTAAAGTCTGGTATTTTTTGCAAAATGCGCTATAGATACTTGGAATTCACAGTGAATGGGGTTGATTCACTGGACAAAAGTGAACCAAACACTGCAATTCACAATGAAAGACTACGGAAATATGTAGAAAGGGGCCTGACAAACAAGTTCATAGAGACGTAGTATCTGAAGGCCACTTGTTTATCACTGGGAAATTGTGTTCATAGGAAAGACAAGCGGGTGTGATGCTGGTTTACACTTATCATTCAGAGTAAGGAAGTTGGGTCTTTAGGGAAAATATGGTGAAACATCCATCATTTTTGTAGAGCTGATGCACTACTATAAAATAACTCAAAACTCTTGGAAATCAAAACGTTCGTTAAGCTAATGTTCAGAGTAGTAATAATTTAGTTATAAAGTCTGGTATATTGGTGGGAATCCAAGATGGCGGCATAGGTAAACACCTAAACTGCTGCCTCCTACAACAATTTAAACTGCAACTAAAAGACAAAATGTCTATCACCCAGAACCACGGGAAAGCTGGCTGAGTGGAAGTTCTACAACTAGAAGGAAAAAGAAAAGAACATTGAGACGTGCACGAGCGCTGAAAAGCTGAGGTACGGAGGCACGTGATCTGGGCTGGCTGCGGGTGACTGGGTGCTTTGCTTTTTTCAACCCCAATGGATACAAGCCCCCGATTACTCTGAAATCCAGTCTCTGGGGAGACACGGGGGACCCAAACTCCTACGGGGAGAAGCTGGACTGTCTGCCAGAGAGGGTGGCTTGCTTGCAGAGCTGCGCGCAGGAATAATTGTTTACAGCACTTGGGCACGGGACTCGCGGATGCCTTTGGAGACTCAGAGCAGGCTAACTAGCAGCCATTGCTGTTTGCCACGCCCTAACCTAGTGACACCCTGAGGCCCCGCCCTGCACAACCTACAAACCCACCCAAGCTCCAAGCATCTCAATTAGCATAAGAAAGGCCTGCCCTATCACAGCTTAACCTAGCAAACTTGCAGCCTGGGTCAGACAGCTCCAAAACCTCCAAACCCCAAGCAAAGAGGAGAAAACTGCAGCTCTCACTGTAGCTCCTGCTGAGTGGCCTCAGACAGTAGCTGACCTGCACCCCATTGGAGATCCAGAAGCCAGTGTACCTAGTGGTCAGTGTGAGACACCAGATTTCAACTCCTCACATCCATAAGTGACACATTCAAGAGGCAGACTCAGTGAGCACCAAAGCCTCACTGAAACAAGTCCTGCCCCATAAGCGTGTCTTCAGCACAGCAGTTCTTCCATTATAGACACAGGGAGTGCTCACAGCTAATTGGCCTGGAGGTCAATTCCTCCCAGCGTA
The DNA here is from genome assembly GCA_026230045.1 of Corynorhinus townsendii. Lineage (NCBI taxonomy): Eukaryota > Metazoa > Chordata > Mammalia > Chiroptera > Vespertilionidae > Corynorhinus > Corynorhinus townsendii. The sequence goes on from JAPDVU010000013.1 coordinate 45,056,377, forward strand.
ACAACAGCAATTAAGGCTTAACTGCACCAAGACTTTGCACTCAGCCTACAAAGGGGGGTACCAAGAGCGTCCACATCAGGAGATTGGGGAGGCTGAGCTACTGCCCCCTGTAGGTCACCTACCACACAAAGCCACTCCATCAACACAGGGAAGCAGCCAAAATGCAGAAACAAAGAAACATGTCACGAATGAAAGAAATGGAGGAAAGCAAACTACTGGATGACATAGAGTTCAGAACCACATGTATAAGGTTACTCAAGAATCTTCTAAAAACCGCTGAGAAACTTGATAACACTTCTGAGGAGCTTAGTGAGACCTTCCAGGACCTTAATGAGAATGCCAAAAAAATGGAAAAGGACCAGTCAGAAATGAAGCATATACTGTCTAAAATAAATATACAGAAACTCAACTGTAGATCAACATACCCCAAGAATCAAACCAAAGATCTGAAATATGTGGAAACAAAAAACATCCAACCAGAAAAACAAAAAGAAAAAAGAATCCAAAAATATGAAGATAGTGTAAGGAGCCTCTGGGACAACTTCAAGCGAACCAACATCCGAATTTTTGGGTGCCAGAAGAAGGGAGAGAGCAAAATATTGAAAACCTATTAGAAGAAATAATGACAGAAAACTTTCCCTATCTGGTGAAAGAAATAGACTTACAAGTTCAGGAAGCACACAGAACCCCATACAAGAGGAACCCAAAGAGGACCACACCAAGACACATCATAATTAAAATGCCAAGGGCAAAAGACAAAGAGAGAATATTAAAAGCAGCAAGAGAAAAACAGTGAATTACCTACAAGGGAGTACCCATACAACTGTCAGCTGATTTCTCAACAGAAACTGTGCAGGCCAGAAGAGAGTGGCAAGAAATATTCAAAGTGATGAACAGCAAGAACCTACAACCAAGATTACTCTACCCAGCAAAGCTATCATTCAGAGTTGAAGGTCAGATAAAGAGCTACACAGACAAGAGAAAGCTAAAGGAGTTCATCACCACCAAACCAGGATTACACGAAATGCTGAAGGGTATCCTTTAAGAAGAGGAATAAGAAGAAAAAGATAAAGACAAAAATTATGAACAACAAAATGACATCAAACACATACCTACCAACAAGTGAATCTAAAAAATCAAGTGAATGAAAAATCTGAAGAACAGAATGGACTGATGAATATAATAGAATCAGGGACATAGAAAGGGAGTGGACTGTCGATTCTCAGGGGAAGCAGGTGTGAGGGGTGCAGGAAGAGATTGGACAAAAATCTTACTCCTAAAGATGAAGACAGTGGCGGGGGGTAAGGGCATGGGGTGGGGTGGGGAATCAGGTGGAGGGAGGCTATGGGGAAAAATAAAAAAGGAACACCTGTAATAATCTGAACAATAAAGATTTATTAAAAAAAATAAAGTCTGGTATATTTGGCTAAACGCGCAATAGATAGCTTTGAATTCACAGTGAATGAGCTTGAATCCCTGGACAAAAGGGTATCAAACACTGAAATTCACAATGAATTGCTTGGGAAATATGTGTGAAGGTGCCTCAAACAGGAGGAAACAAATTCACAGAGCCTTAATATGTGAAGACAATGTTTCCTCACTGGGACATTGAATCATAGAGGAGAGTATTCAATACACTACTCTACTTTTATAATTTGGTCTAAAAGCTTTGGCGTTTTAGCCAGAATGTCGGTACACATAAATTCATCTGCATAGAGGTGATGTAGTAGCATAAAGGTATTCAAAATTCTTGGAAAATAAATGATAGTCAACCTAGTAATCAAAGTGGTAATAATTTACATTTTAAATCTGTTATCTTTGGCAAAATGCTGTTTCCATACTTGGAATACACAGTGAATGAGCTTGCATCTTGGGCACAAGTAAATCAAACATTGAAATTCACAATGAAAGACTAGGAAAATATGTAGCAAGGGTCCTGAAACAAAAGGAATACAAGTTAATAGAGCCATAATGTGAGAAGGACACTTTTTAGTCACTGGGAAGTTGTGTTCAAAGACAGAGAAGTGAGTGCCATACGCTTTCCTTTAGTAATTCAGTATAAATGAGTTGGCGTTTTAAGAGGAAAGTTGGTGAAACATGAAATTTTTTTATAGAGCTCATACACTTTATAAAAGTATTCAAAACCCTTAGAAATAAAATTGATAGTCAAGCTAGTTTTCAAATTAGTAATAAGTTACATTTAAAGTCTGGTATTTTTCGCAAAACCCGCTGTAGATACTTGGAATTCAACGTCAATGAGCTTGAATCACTGGACAAAAGTGAATCAAACAGGGAAATTCACAATGACTTAGTAGGGAAATATGTGTGAAGGTGCCTCAAACACGAGGAATACAAGTTCACAGAGCCTTAATATGTGAAGGACACTGTTTCCTCACGGAGACATTGAGTCCATAGAGGAGAGAATTCGATATGCTACTTTATTTTTATAATTCAGTCTAAATGAGTTGGCGTTTTGGCCAGAATGTTGCCACACATATATTCACCTGCACAGAGCGGATGTAGTAGCATAAAAATATTCAAAATTCTTGGAAATCAAAATGATAGTCAACCTACTGATCAAAGTGGTAATAATTTACATTTAAAGTCTGCTATCTTTGGCAAAACGCAGTATACGTACTGGAATTCACAGTGAATGAGGTTGAATCTCTGTGCAAAAGTAAATCAAACATTGAAATTCACAATGAAAGATTAGGGAAATATGTAGGAAGGGTCCTGAAACAAAAGGAATACAAGTTCACAGAGATTTAACATGTGAAGGACACTGTTTTCTCACTGGGAAGTTGTATTTCCAGAGCGGAGAATTGAGTGTGATACTGGGTAAACTTTGAATACTTTTGTAGAACCTGAATACCTGTAGTGCAGTGTTGAAATACGGGGTATTTGTTAAGAAGGTGCCTGAAGCAGTAGGAATACCAGTTCATAGAGCCTTAATTGTAAAGGACACTGTTTAGTCAATGGGAAATTGTGTTCCAAGAGGCGAGAAGTGAGTGTGATACTCTTCACTTTTGCAATTCAGTGTAAATAAGTTGGCGTTTTAGCAAGAAAGTTTGTGAAACATAAATTCATCTGCATAGATGTAGTACCATAAAAGTATTCAAAGCTCTTAGAAATCAAAATGATCCTCAACCTAGTGTTCAAAGGAGAAATAATTTACATTTATAGTCTGGTATTTTTGGCAAAATGAGCTATAGAAACTTGGAATTCACAGTGAATGGGGTTGATTCACTGGACAAAAGTGAACAAAACACTGCAATTGACAATGAAAGACTACGGAAATATGTAGAAAGGTGCCTGACAAACAGGTTCATAGAGACGTAGTATCTGAAGGACACTTGTTTATCACTGGGAAATTGTGTTCATAGGAAAGACAAGTGAGTGTGATGCTGGTTTACACTTATCATTCAGAGTAAGGAAGTTGGGTCTTTAGGGAAAATATGGTGAAACATCCATCATTTTTGTAGAGCTGATGCACTAATATAAAATAATTCAAAACTCTTGGAAATCAAATTGTTAGTTAAGCTAGTTTCAGAGTAGTAATAATTGACTTATAAAGTCTGGTATATTTGGCTAAACACGCTATAGATAGCTTTGAATTCACAGTGAATGAGCTTGATCTCTGGACAAAAGTGCATCAAACACGGAAATTCACAATGAATTGCTGGGGAAATATGTGTGAAGGTGCCTCAAAGAGGAGGAATACAAGTTCACGGAACCTTAATATGTGAAGGACAATGTTTCCGCACTGGAAGATTGAGTCCATATGGGAGAGAATTCAATACGCTACTCTACTTTTATGATTCATTCTAAAAGCGTTGGCGTTTTAGCCAGAATGTTGGTACACGTAAATTCATCTGCATAGAGCTGATGTAGTAGCAAAAAAGAATTCAAAATTCTTGGAAATCAAAATGATAGTCAAACTAGTGATCAAAGTGGTAATAATTTACATTTAAAATCTGCTATCTTTGGCAAAACGCTGTATACATACTTGGAATTCACGCTGAATGAGCTTCAATCTCTGTGCACAAGTAAATCAAACATTGAAATTAACAATGAAAGACTAGGGAAATATGTAGGAAGGGTCCTGAAACAAAAGGAATACAAGTTAATAGAGCCATAATGTGAGAAGGACACTGTTTAGTCACTGGGAAGTTGTGTTCAAAGACAGAGAAGTGAGTGTGATACGCTTCGCTTTTGTAATTCAGTATAAATGAGTTGGCGTTTTAAGAAGAAAGTTGGTGAAACATGACTTTTTTTATAGAGTTCATAGAACGTTATAAAAGTATTCAAAACTCAGAAATAAAACTGATACTCAAGCTAGTGTTCAAATTAGTAATGTTACATTTAAAGTCTCGAATATTTCGCAAAACGCTCTGTAGATACTTGGAATTCAAGGTCAATGAGCTTGAGTCACTGGACCAAAGTGCATCAAACACTCTAATATACAATGAAAGACTAGGGAAATACGTGGAAGGGTCCTGAAACCGAAGGAATACAAGTTAATAGAGCCATAATATGAGGACACTGTTTCCTCTCTGGGACATTGAGTCCATAGACAATAGAATTCAATACGCTACTCCACTTTTATAATTCAGTCTAAATAAGTTGGTGTTTTAGCCAGAATATTGGTACAAATAAATTCATCTGCACAGAGCTGATGTAGTAGCATAAAAGTGTTCAAAATTATTGGAAAATAAATGATAGTCAACCTAGTGATCAAAGTGGTAATAATTTACATTTCAAATCTGCTATCTTTGGAAAAACGCTGTATACGTACTTGGAATTCAGAGTGAATGAGCTTGAATCTCTGTGCACAAGTACATTAAACATTGAAATTCACAATGGAAGTCTAGGGAAATATGTAGCAAGGATCCTGAAACAAAAGGAATACAAGTTAATACAGCCATAATGTGAGAAGGACACTGTTTAGTCACTGGGAAGTTGTGTTCAAAGACAGAGAAGTGAGTGCGATACGCTTTGCTTTAGTAATTCAGTAGAAATGAGTTGGCGTTTTAGCCAGAATATTGGTACAAATAAATTCATCTGCACAGAGCTGATGTAGTAGCATAAAAGTGTTCAAAATTCTTTGGAATCAAAATGATAGTCAACCTAGTGATCAAAGTGGTAATAATTTACATTTTAAGTCTGCTATCTTTGGTGAAACGCTGTATACATACTTGGAATGTACAGTGAATGATCTTGAATCTCTGTACAAAAGGGAGTCAAACATTGAAATTCAAAGTACTAGGGATATATGTAGGAAAGTGCTTGAAACAGGAGGAGCACAACTTTACAGAGCCTTAATATGTGAAGGACACAAATTCCTCCCTGGGAAGTAGTATTCCAAGAGCAGAGAAGTGACTGTGATACTGTTTACCCTTGGACTAACCTGAATATCTCTAGTGCAGTGTTGAAATACGAGATAATTGTATCCAAAGGTCTGTTAAAGCTACGATTGTGTTTAAAATAGAAAAAGTTTACATTTATAGAGCTGGTATGTATGGAACCATGGTGTATAAACACTTGAAATTCACAACGAATGAGAAAGGTGCCTGAAGCAGTAGGAATACCAGTTCATAGAGCCTTAATTGTAAAGGACACTGTTTAGTAAATGGGAAATTGTGTTCTAAGAGGCGAGAAGTGAGTGTGATACTCTGTACTTTTGTAATTCAGTATAAATGAGTTGGAGTCTTAGCAAGAAAGTTGGTTAAACATAAATTCATCTGCATAGAGCCGATGTAGTACCATAAAAGTATTCAAAGCTCTTAGAAATCAAAATGATTGTCAAGCTAGTGTTCAAATTAGTAATAAGTTACATTTAAAGTGTGGTATATTTCGCAAAACGCTCTGTAGATACTTGGAATTCAACGTCAATGAGCTTGAATCACTGGTCAAAAGTGAATCAAACAAGGAAATTTACAATGACTTACTGGGGAAATATGTGTGAAGGTGCCTGAAACATGAGGAAAACAAGTTCACAGAGCCTTAATATGTGAAGGGCTCTGTTTACTCAGTGGGAGATTGAGTCCATGGAGAAGAGAATTCAATACGCTACTCTCCCTGGCCAAGTCCACACCAGCGGCTGCGTCTCAGCTTCTAAGCTTCCAACTATCCGGGCCCGTGATAAAGTAACCAGAGCTAGGTGGTCAGCTGGTCAGGAGGCCTGGGGTCACATGATCAATTAGCAAGGACTCATGGCCCATCCCCATGATGACGTAAGCAGGACCCACTTACAAAAGAATCCCATAACCCCTGGCTCACCTGAAAACATCCCTGTATGCCTAAAAACTAGAGTCAGGCCGCCTACTTCAGGCTGGCACCTGGGTGCTCCCCCTCCCATGCCTGATGATAAACAGGGGTGTGGCTGAAAGCCAAACCCCAACCAGAACCCAAAGTCCAGGCATCATAGGACTCTTTTGGGTATTTACTGGGCCCTGGAACTGCTGACCAACATCCCTTTGAACACCTGGATACTCCCCCGTGGTTCTGAGACATAACAGAGGCCCGGGCTTCCGTTAAACCCAAGACAGCCATTTCTCTTCTGCCAGCAAACTCCAGTACCCTCCACTGTCACTAATGGGTAGGGCGACCTGATGGCCAACTTTCGGCATCACTCCATTAATAGGCCCTTACTTGAAGACTTGGAACTTCTTGATGCCATCCAGGATCCTGGAAATATGAGGAGGTGAGGCTTTGGCGGCCCCTTGTGGCCCTCAGCCTAATTAGGTGAGCCAACCTGCCTATCAATTAGAACACCTCCTGCTGTTGATAGGGCCTCAAGTGTTCCTCACATAACCCTTTCTTGTGTTGACGTGGACAAGTCCACCCAGGCGGTTAAGTCACAGCTTCTGGCTCCCACCTGGCCAGCCCCCTGATGAAGTAGCCAGGGCTAGGTGGTGAGCGGGTCAGGAGACCCGGTCTCACGTGACCAATTAGCTCAGAAACCCGCCCCATCCCCATAATGAAGTAAGTAACTTCTGCTTACAAAAGGATCCCATGTCCCCTGGCTCACCAGACAACAACCCGGTATGCGTAAAAACTTGATTCAGGCGGCCAACTTCAGGCTGACATTTGGGCGCTCCCCCCTCCCAAGACAAAAAGAGGTGAGGCTGCCCAGCCGAACCACACCAGAAACCCGACACCCAGGCTCCTAGGACTATTCTGGGTATTTCTGAGGCCCTGGCACCTCTGACCAACATCCAGTTGGACACCTGGAACTTCCGCTGTGATTCTGAGACACGGCTGGTTATTTGCCTGAGCATGGAGCCACAGTGCCTGGGTTTGTGGGAAACCCCAGACAACCAATTTCTTCTTGCAGCATACTCCAGTCCTCTCCAATATCACGAATAGGTGGGGCGCCCTGAGGGCCAACTTTCGACCTCAGGCAATGCAGAGGCCCTTCCCTGTTGAATTGGAAGTTCTTGGTGCCATGCAGGAACAGGGAAAAACAGGGAAGTTTGGCTTTGGCGACCCCTTGTGACCGTCTTATGAATTAGGTGACCCCACCTGCCTGTCCTTTAGAAAAACTCCGACTGTTGAAAGGGCCTCAAATATTCACTCTCCTGACCGTTCTTTAAGTTTACCTGGTCAAGTCCACTCGTTAGTTGTGTCTCAGCTGCTGGCCTTCCAACTGGCCGGCCCCCTGATGAAGTAACCAGGTCTAGGTGGTGAACGGGTCAGGAGGCCCGAGGTCAAGTGACCAATTAGCATGGACACCCACCCCATTCCCATGATGACGTAAGTTGGCCTTCCTTACAAAAGGATCCCATATCCCCTGGCTCACCTGACCGCATCCCGGTATGCCTAAAATCTAGAGTCACGCGGCCCACTTCCGGCTGGCACCTGGGCGCTCCCCCCCCCCACACCGGATGATGAAAAGAGGTGTGGCTGCAAAACCAAAATCCCAACCAGAACCCAAAGTCCAGGCATCATAGGACACTTTTGGGTATTTCAAGGGCCCAGCAACCGCTGACCAACTTCCCTTTGTTCACCTGGATACTCCCCTGTGGTTCTGAGACACAGCAGAGGGCCTTCCCGCAAGTTTCAGAACTTCTTGGTGCCATCCAGGAACCTGGAAATATGGGAAAGTGAGGCTTTGGCGGCCCCTTGTGACCCTCATCCTAATTAGGTGACCCCACCTGCCTATCATTTAGAACACCTCCAGCTGTGGATAGGGTCTCAAGTGTTCCTCACATAACCCTTCCTTGTGTTGACCTGGACCAGTCCACCCAGGTGGCTAGGTCACAGCTTCTGGCACCCACCTGGCCAGCCCCCTGATGAAGTAACCAGGGCTTGGTGGTAAGCGGGTCAGGAGGCCCGGGCTCACGTGACCAATTAGCAAGGACACCCGCCCTATCCCCATGATGATGTAAGCAGGTCCACCTTACAAAAGGATCCCATATCCCCTGGCTCACCTGACAACATCCCGGTATACCTAAAAACTAGTTTAACGCGGCCCACTTCATGCTGGCACCTGGGCACTCCCCCCCCCACCCCGGATGATGAAAAGAGGTGTGGCTGCAAAACCAAATCCCAACCAGAACCCAAAATCCAGGCATCATAGGACACTTTTGGATATTTCCCGGGCCCTGGAACCGCTGACCAACATCCCTTTGGACATCTGGATACTCCCCCATGGTTCTGAGACACAGCAGAGGCGCTTCCCGTATGTTTTGGAACTTCTTGGTGCCATCCAGGGACTGGGAAAAGCAGGGAAGGTGCGCTTTTGCGACCCCTTGTACACTCTTCCAAATTAGGTGACCCCACCTACCTATGCAGTAGAACAAGTCCAGCTGTTGAAAGGGCCTCAAATATACGCTAACCTGCCCCTTCCTTAAGTTTACCTGGCCAAGTCCATACCAGAGTCTGCGTCTCAGCTTCTAGCCTTCCAACTGGCCAGCCCCCTGATGAAGTAACCAGGAACAGGTGGCTTGAGGACACAGGAGTTCTCAGCTCACGTGACCAAATACTTCTGGCACCTGACCTCTCCCCCTAATGATATAAGCAGGTCCTGCTTCCCAAACTACCTTTGCTCCCCTCGCTCACCTGACAAATTTCAAGTATGCCCAAGGACGTGAATCCCAGGCATACTTCAGGCTGCCAACTGGGCCCTCTCCGGTATGAAGTAAAGAACTGTGGCTGCCCACATGAGCCACCGCCCAGCCCCCAACCTCCAGGGATCACTGGACTCTCTCGGGTATTCCACGTCCCTGGCAAATCGGGCCATCCTGCAGTTGGACACTTGGACCATCCCACATATTTTTCAGACACAGCTCGTCGTTTGCTGTCCCACTGAGCCACACTGCCCGGGCTTCCTTTAACCCCCAGACAACCAATTCCTGCTTGCAGCATACTCCAGTCCTCTCCATGTCACGAATAGGTGGGGCGCCCTGAGGGCCAACTTTCGACTTCAGGCAATTCAGAGGCCCTTCCTTGATGAATTGGAACTTCTTGGTGCCATCCTGGAACAGGGAAAAACAGGGAAGTTGGGCTTTGACGACCCCTTTGACCGTCTTGCGAATTTTCTGACCCCAACTGCCTGTCCACTGGAACCAATCCAGCTGTTGAAAGGGCCTCAAATATTTTCTAACCTGACTCTTCCTTACTATTACCTGGTCAATTCCACTCCGTCAGTTGCGTCTCAACTTCTGGCCTCCCAACTGTCCGGCTCCCTGAATAAGTAACCATGAACAGGTGATTTGAGGACCCAGGAGTTCTGGACTCACCTAACCAAACACCTCAGGCACCTGGCCCCTCACCCTAATGACATAAGCAGGTCATGCTTCCCAAACTACCTTCGCTACCCTGGATCACCTGACAACTTTCAGTTGTACCCAACGTTGTGGTTCCGAAGGCATACTTCAGGCTGCCACCTGGGCCCTCACTGGTATGAAGTAAACAGTTGTGGCTACCCACATGAGCCACTGCCCCACTCCCACCACTCAGGGATCACAGGACTGTATCGGGTATTTCCACGTCCCTGGCACATCGGACCAACCTGTAGTTGGACACTTGGACCCTCTCCCATATTATTGAGACACAGCTCTTGTTTGCTGTTGCACTGAGCCACACTGCCCAGGCTTCCGTTAACCCCTGGACAGCCATTTCTCTTCTGGAAGCAAACTCCAGTCCCCTCCACTGTCACTAGTAGGTGGGGCGACTTGTGGGCCCACTTTCGGCCTCACTCCATTAATAGGCCCTTCCCTTAAGACTTGGAACTTCTTTGTGCCGTCCTGGAACCTGGAAAATCGGGTAAGTGAGGCTTTTGCGGCCCCTTGTGACTCTCATCCTAGTTAGGTGACCCAACCTGCCTATCAACTAGAACACCTCCAGCTGTTCATAGGGCTTCAAGTGTTCCTCACATGACCCTTCCTGGTGTTGACCTGGACAAGTCCACACAGACGGTTATGTCACAGTTTCTGGGCTCCCTCCTGGCCGGCCCCTGATGAAGTAACCAGGGATAGGTGGTGAGCCGGTCAGGAGGCCTGGGCTCACGTGATCAATTAGCTCGGACACCTGGCCCATCCCCATGAGGACATAAGCAGGCCCTGTTTCCAAAACAATCCCATCATCCTGGATCACGTCACAACATCCTGGCATGCCTAAACACAGGACTCACGAGGCCAACTTCAGGCTGGCACCTGGGCGCTTCCCCCCTTTACTCCCGATGATGTAAAGAGGTGTGGCTCCCCAGCCAAACCCCACCCGGGACCCAATGCCCAGGCATCATAGGTCTCTTCTGCATATTTCCCATTCCCTGGCACCTCTTACCAACATCCAGTAGGACACCTGGAACCTCCTCCGTGTTTCTGAGATACCGCTAGTCATGTGACACATCATGGAGCCACAGTACCGGGGTTAGTGTGAAACCCTAGATAACCAATTCCCTTCTGGAAGCAAACTCCAATACTCTCCAATGTCACTAATAGGTGGGGCGCCTTGAGGGCCAACTTTTGACCTCACGCAAGGCAGAGGCCCTTTCCTAAAGAATTGGAACCTCTGGGTGCCATCCAGAGACGGGGAAAAACAGGGAAGTGAGGCTTTGGCGTCCCCTTGTGACCCTCCTCCTAATTAGATGACCCAACTGCCTATCAACTAGAACACCTCTAGCTGTTGATAGGGCTCAAGCTTTCCTCACATGACCTTTCCTTTTGTTGACCTCAACAAGTCCACCCAGGCTGTTAGGCCAAAGCTCCTGGCCTCCAACCAAGCTGTAAACCTAATGAAGTGGACACTGTTTCATCACTGGAAAATCTGTTCCAAGGGCAGAGAATTGAGTGTGATACTTGCTACCTTTATATTTCAGTCTAAATGAGTTGGCGTGTTGGAAAGAACGTTGGTGAAACACTTAAACTTTCTCTGCACTGATACTTTCTCTTGGGAACTCACAGAAACCGACTTTGGAAATGTAAAGAAATGTGTATGAAAAACTTAAAATACTTATGTAGACCCTGAATATCCCTAGTGCAGTGTTGAACTATGAGGTATTTGTGTGGAAAGAGCTGTTAAAGGTAGGATAATCTTTAAAATAGAAAAAGTTTACATTTATAGAGCTGATATATATGGAACGCCTTGTATAAACTCTTGAAATTCACAGTGAATCACTGGACACATGTGAATGAACCACTGAGAATTCACAATGAAAGGGTAGAGAAAATAAATAGGAGGATGCCTGAAGCAGTAGGTATACAAGTTCATAGAACCTTAATTGTGAAGGACCTGTTTTAGTAAATGGGAAACTGTGTTCCAAGAGGCGAGAAGTGAGTGTGACAATCTTCACTTTTGTAATTCAGTATAAATGAGTTGAGGTTATAGAAAGAAAGTTGGTGAAACATACATTCATATGCATAGAGCCGATGTAGTACCATAAAAGTATTCAAAGCTCTTAGAAATCAAAATGATCGTCAAGCTTGTGTTCAAACAAGAAATAATTTACATTTAAAGTCTGGTATTTTTGGCAAAATGCGCTATAGATACTGGGAATTCACAGTGAATGAGCTTGATTCACTGGACAAAAGTGAAGCAAACAGTGCAATTCACAATGAAAGACTGCGGAAATATGTAGAAAGGTGCCTGACAAACAAGTTCAAAGAGACCTAGTATCTGAAGGAGACTTGTTTATCACTGGGAAATTGTGTTCATAGGAAAGAGAAGTGGGTGTGATGCTGGTTACACTTATCATTCAGAGTAAGGAAGTTGGGACTTTAGGGAAAATATGGTGAAACATCCATCATTTTCGTAGAGCTGATGCACTACTATAAAATAACTCAAAACTCTTAGAAATCAAAATGTTAGTTAAGCTAGTGTTCAGAGGAGTAATAATTGACTTATAAAGTCTGTTATATTTGGCTAAACGTGCTATAGATACCTATGAATTCACAGTGAATGAGCTTGAATCACTGGACAAAAGTGCATCAAACACGGAAATTCAAAATGAATTTGCTGGAGAAATATGTGTGAAGGTGCCTCAAACAGGAGGAATATAAGTTCACAGAGCCTTAATATGTGAAGGACACTGTTTCCTCACGGGGACATTGAATCCATAGAGGAAAGAATTCAATACGCTACTCTACTTTTATAATTTAGTCTAAATGAGTTAGCGTTTTAGCCAGAATGTTGGTACACATAAATTCATCTCCACAGAGCTGATGTAGTAGCATAAAACTATTCAAAATTCTTGGAAAATAAATGATAGTCAACCTAGTGATCAAAGTGGTAATAATTTACAATTAAAATCTGCTATCTTTGGTAAAACGCTGTATACGTACTTGGAATTCACAGTGAATGAGCTTGAATCTCTGTGCAGAAGTACATCAAACATTGAAATTCACAATGAAAGACTAGGGAAATATGTAGGAAGGGTCCTGAAACAAAAAGGAATACAAGTTAATAGAGCCATAATGAGAGAAGGACACTGTTTAGTCACTGGGAAGTTGTGTTCAAAGACAGAGAAATGAGTGCGATACGCTTTATTTTGTAATTCAGTATAAATGAGTTGGCGTTTTAAGAAGAAAGTTGGTGAAACATGAAATTTTTTTATAGAGCTGATATACTTTATAAAAGTATTCAAAACTCAGAAATAAAATTGATAGTCAAGCTAGTGTTCAAATTAGTAATAACTTACATTTAAAATCTGGTATATTTCGCAAAACGTGCTGTAGATACTTGGAATTCAAGGTCAATGAGCTTGAATCACTGGAACAAAGTGCATCAAACACTGTAATATACAATAAAAGACTAGGGGAATATGTAGATGGGCCTGAAACAGAAGGAATACAAGTTAATAGAGCCATAATGTGAGGACACTGTTTCCTCTCTGGGACATTGAGTCCATAGAGAAGAGAATTCAATACGCTACTCTACTTTTATAATTCAGTCTAAATGAGTTGGCGTTTTAGCGAGAATATTGGTACAAAAAATTCATCTGCACAGAGCTGATGTAGTATCATAAAAGTATTCAAAATTCTTGGGAATCAAAATGATAGTTAACTTAGTGATCACAGAGGTAATAATTTACATTTAAATTCTGCTATCTTTGGCAAAACGCTGTATACATACTTGGAATGCACAGTGAATGAGCTTGAATCTCTGTACAAAAGTGAGTCAAACATTGAAATTCACAGGACTAGGGAAATATGTTGGAAAGTGCCTGAAACAGGAGGAACACAACTGTACAGAGCCTTAATATGTGAAGGACACTGTTTCCTCACTGGGAAGTAGTATTCCAAGAGCAGAGAAGTGAGTGTGATACTGGTTACCCTGGAATACTTTTGTAGAACCTGAATATCTCTAGTGCAGTGTTGAAATACGAGGTATTTGTTAAGAAGGTACCTGAAGCAGTAGGAATACCAGTTCATAGAGCCTTAATTGTAAAGGTATTTGTATCCAAAGGGCTGTTAAAGCTATGATAGTCTTTAAAATAGAAAAAGTTTACATTTATAGAGCTGGTATGTATGGAACCATGGTGTATAAACACTTGAAATTCACAACGAATGAGCGTGAATCACAGGACAAAAGTGAATCCAACAACAAAATATAAATGTAGCCAGTGTTGAACTCTGTTTCTGCTCTGTGAACATGATTTCTTCGGGATGAAACCAGAGGCCTTGAGATAAAACTCTTTGTGAACCTCTTTTTGTACTGTTTCAGGCACTTTCCTAAATAATTCCTTAGTCTTTCATTGTCAACTCATAGCGTCTGCTTCACATTGTCCAGGGATCCAAGCTCATTCCCTGTGATTATCAACTATTTCTAGAGATTTTCGCCAAATACATGGAACTTTAAATGTAAGTTATTACCATTTTGCATACTAGCATTACTACCGCTTTGATTTCTTAGAGTTGTGAATACTTTTAGACTGTTATATCACCTCAATGAACATGAATTCATGTTACAACTTCTTCCTAAAAATCAATACGTTTAGAAAGATGTATAAATGTAACCAGTGTTCAACAAAGTTTCCTGCTCTGTGAACACGATGTCGCCAGTATACAACAGGGCGCTTGAGATAATAAGCCTTCAAGAACCTGTTTTTGTTCTGTTTCAGACACCGTCCTATATATTTCCTTATCTTTCATCGTGAATTCTCAGTGTCTGCTTCACTTTGTGCAGTGATTCAACCTCCTTCCCTGTGTATTCCAATTGTTTATCCACCGTTTTTCCACATATAGCAGCTCTACAAATATAAATTCTTTCTGTTCTACAGCTGTCCCACCTCTGTCAGCTCTTGGATACAAATACTTGATATTTCAACACTGCAGTAGAGATATTGGGGATCTACAAATGCATTCCAAGTGTTTCAGACACATACCTATTCATTTCACTGGTCGGTTATTGTGAGCTCAGGGTTTTCACATTTTCATGCAGGAACGTGAGTCCTATGAAAAAGACAGTTTAAAGTTTAACCACCGTTCTTTCAAAGGGCCAACTCATTTCGCATGAATTATACATGTACACAGTATCCAGCTCAGTTCTCTCTTCTCTGAAAATGATTTCCCAGGGAACAAAAAGTGTCCTTCAGATATTAAGGTTCAATGACTTTGTATTTCTACTTTTTCAGGCAGCTTCCTAAAAATTTCCCGTCTTTAAATGTGAATTTCAGCGTTTGATTCGCTCTTATCCAGGGATTCGAGCTCACTCTCTGTGAAGTCAAATTATTTCAAGAGATTTTTGACAAATAAATAGAACTTTAAATGGAAATTATTACCACTTTACACACTTAGCTTTATTACCATTGTCATTTCTAAGAATTATGAATATTTTTAGACTGTTATGTCAGCTCAATGAACATGAATTCAGGTTTCAGCTTCTTTATTCCTAAAAATCCACACATTTAGACAGAATTATAAATGTAGCCAGTGTTTAACTCACTTTTCCGGTCTTTAAACTCGATTTCTTCGGGATGAAACCAGTGGCCTTCAGATAATAAGGCTCTGTGAACGTGTTTTTGTACTGTTTCAGGCACCTTCCTAGATAATTCCTTAGTCTTTCACTGTCAATTCACAGTGTCTGCTTCACTTTGTCCAGGGATTCAAGCTCATTACCTGTGAATTTCAACTATTTCTAGAGATTTTCGCCAAATACATGGAACTTTAAATGTAAGATATTACCACTTTGCATACTAGCTTTACTACCATTTTGATTTCTTAGAGTTGTGAATACTTTTAGACTGTTATATCAGCTCAATGAACATAAATTTATATTTCACCTACTTTCGTTCTAAAAATCAACAGATTTACACAGAATTATACATGTAGCCAGCGTTCAACTCTGTTTTCTGCACAGTGACACGATTTCGCCAGGATACTACAGTGCGCTTGAGATAATAAGCCTGTATGAACCGGTTTTTGTACTGTTTTAAGCACCTTCATAAATATTTCCCTAGTCTTTCATTGTGAATTTCATTGTTTGATTCGCTTTTATCTAGTGATTCGAGCTCTCTCTGTGAATTCCAACTATCTCTAGAGATTATCGCCAAATAAATTGTACTTTAAATGTAAATTATTACCACTTTGAATACTAGCTTCACTACCATTTTGATTCCTTAGAGTTGTGAATATTTTAGGCTGTTATATCAGCTCAATGAACATGAATTCAAGTTTCAGCTTCTTTATTCCTAAAAATTCACACATTTAGACAGAATTATAAATGTAGCCAGTGTTTAACTCACTTTTCCGGTCTTTGAACACGATTTCTTCGGGATGAAACCAGTGGCCTTCAGATAATAAGGCTCTATGAACGTGTTTTTGTACTGTTTCAGGCACCTTCCTACATAATTCCTTAGTCTTTCATTGTCAGTTCACAATGTCTGCTTCACTTTGTCCAGGGATTCAAGCTCATTACCTGTGAACTTCAAGTATTTCTAGAGGTTTTCGCCAAGTACATGGAACTTTAAATCTAAGTTATTACCACTTTACATACTAGCTTTACTACCGTTTTGATTTCTTAGAGTTCTGAACACTTTTAGACTGTTATATCAGCTCAATGAAGATGAATTCATGTTACAACTTCTTCCTAAAAATCAATACGTTTAGAAACAGGTATAAATGTAACCAGTGTTGAACAAAGTTTCCTGCTCTGTGAACACGATTTCGCCAAGATACTACAGTGCGCTTGAGATAATAAGCCTCTATGAACCTGTTTTTGTACTGTTACAAGCACCTTCCTAAATATTTCCCTAGTCTTTCATTGTGAATTTCATTGTTTGATTCACTTTTATACAGTGATTGGAGCTCTCTTTGTGAATTCCAACTATCTCTGGATATTCTTGCAAAATAAATTGTACTTTAAATGTAAACTATTACCACATTGAATACTAGCTTTACTACCATTTTGATTCCTTAGAGTTGTGAATATTTTTAGACTGTTATATTTATATCAGTTCAATGAACATGAATTCATGTTTCAGCATGTTTCTTCCTAAAAATCAACACATTTAGACAGAATTATTAATATAGCCAGTGTTGAACTCTGTTTCTGCTCTGTGAACATGATTTCTTCGGGCTGAAACCAGAGGCCTTGAGAAAAAACTTTTTGTGAACCTCTTTTTGTACTGTTTCAGGCACCTTCTTAAAAATTTCCCATCTTTAAATGTGAATTTCAATGTTTGATTCACCTTTGCACAGCGATTCAACCTCATTCACTGTGAATTCCAGTATGTATACAGTGTTTTGCCAAATATAGCAGACTTTAAATGTAAATTATTACCACTTTGATCAGTAGGTTGACTATCATTTTGATTTCCAAGAATTTTGAATACTTTTATGCTACTTCATGAGCTCGGTGCAGATGAATTTATGTGTACCAACATTCTGGCTAAAACGCCAACTCATTTAGACTGAATTATAAAAGTAGAGTAGCGTATGGAATTTTCTCCTCTATGGACTCAATGTCCCCGTGAGGAAAAAGTGTCCTTCACATATTAAGGCTCTGTGAACTTGTATTCCTCCTGTTTGAGGCACCTTCACACATATTTCCCTAGTAAGTCATTGTGAATTTCCCTGTTTGATTCACTTTTGTCCAGAGATTCAAGCTCATTGACCTTGAATTCCAAGTATCTACAGCGCGTTTTGGGAAATATACCAGACTTTAAATGTAATATTACTAATTTGAACACTAGCTTGAGTAACAATTTTATTTCTGCGTTTTGAATACTTTAAAAAAGTTATAGCAGCTCTATAAAAAAATTTCATGTTTCACCAACTTCTTAAAACGCCAACTCATTTATACTGTACTACAAAAGTAAAGCATATCGCACTCACTTCTCTGTCTTTGAACACAACTTCCCAGTGAATAAACAGTGTCCTTCTCTCATTATGGCTCTATTAACCTGTATTCCTTTTGTTTCAGGAACTTTCCTACAAATTTTCCTAGTTTTTCATTGTGAATTTCAATGTGTAATGTATTTGTGCACAGAGATTCAAGCTCATTCACTGTGAATTCCAAGTATGTATACAGCGTTTTACCAAAGATAGCAGATTTTAAATGTAAATTATTACCACTTTGATCACTAGGTTGACTATCATTTATTTTCCAAGAATTTTGAATACTTTTATGCTACTACATCAGCTCTATGCAGATGAATTTATGTGTACCATCATTCTGACTAAAACGCCAATGCTTTTAGAATGAATTATAAAAGTAGAGTAGCGTATTGAATTTTCTCCTCTATGGACTCAATGTCCCAGTGAGGAAACATTGTCCTTCGCATATTAAGGCTCTGTGAATTTGTTTCCTCCTGTTTGAGGCACCTTCACACATATTTCCCCAGCAATTCATTGTGAATTTCCGTGTTTGATTCACTTTTGTCCAGTGATTCAAGCTCATTGACCTTGAATTCCAAGTATCTACAGCGTGTTTTGCGAAAAATACCAGACTTTCAATGTAACTTATTACTAATTTGAACCTTAGCTTGACTATTAATTTTATTTCTAAGAGTTTTGAATACTTTTATAACGTTATATGAACACTATAAAAAATGCCAGGTTTCACCAACTTTCTTCTTAAAAAGCCAACTCATTTATACTGAATTACAAAAGCGAAGTGTATCACACTCACTTCTCTGTCTTTGAACACAACTTCCCAGTGACTATACAGTGTCCTTCTCACATTATGGCTCTACTAACTTGTATTCAGGACCCTTGCTACATATTTCCCTAGTCTTTCATTGTGAATTTCAATGTTTGATTTAGTTGTGCACAGAGATTGAAGCTCATTCAGTGTGAATTCCAAGTATGTATACAGTGTTTTGCTACAGGTAGCAGATTTTAAATGTAAATTATTACCACGTTGATCACTTGGTTGACTATCATTTTTTTTCCAAGAATTTTGAATACGTTTATGCTACTACATTAGCTCTCTGCAGATGAATTAATGTGTACAGTCATTCTGGCTAAAACGCCAAAGCTTTTAGACCGAGGTATAAAAGTAGACTAGTGTATTGAATACTCTCCTCTATGAACTCAATTTCCCAGTGAGGAAACATTGTCTTCACATATTAAGGCTCTGTGAACTTGTGTTCCTCCTGTCTGAGGCACCTTCACACATATTTCCCCAGCAATTCATTGTGAATTTCCGTGTTTGATGCACTTTTGTCCAGGGATTCAAGCTCATTCACTGTGAATTCAAAGCTATCTATAGGGCGTTTAGCCAAATATACCAGACTTTATAAGTAAATTATTACTACTCTGAACACTAGCTTAACTAACATTTTGATTTCTAAGAGTTTTGAGTTATTTTATAGTAGTGCATCAGCTCTACGAAAAAAAATGATGGTTGTTTCACCATATTATCCCTAAGGACCCAACTTCCTTACTCTGAATGATAAGTGTCCTTTACAATTAAGGCTCTATGAACTGGCATTTCTACTGCTTCAGGCACCGTCCTATTTATTTTCCCTGTTCTTTCATTGTGAATTCTCAATGTTGGATTCACTTTTGTCCTGTGATGCACGCTCATTCTTTGTGAATTTCAAGTATTTATACACCAAAGTTCCATACATACCAGCTCTATAAATGTAAACTTTTTCTATTTTAAACACTATCGTAGCTTTAACAGCCCTTTGGATACAATTACCTCGTATTTCAACACTGCACTAGAGATATTCAGGTTCTACAAACGTATTCCCAGGCTAACTAGTATCGTACTCACTTCTCTGCTCTTGGAATACTACTTCCCAGTGAGGAAACAGTGTCCTTCACATATTAAGGCTCTGTAAAGTTGTGTTCCTCCTATTTCAAACACTTTCCTACATATTTCCTTAGTCCTGTGAATTTCAATGTTTGACTCACTTTGTACAGACATTCAAGCTCATTCACTGTGCATTCCAAGTACGTATACAGCGTTTTTCCAAAGATAGCAGATTTTAAATGTAAATTATTACCACTTTGATCACTAGGTTGACTATCATTTATTTTCCAAGAATTTTGAATACTTTTTTGCTATTACATCAGCTCTATGCAGATGAATTTATCTGTACCACCATTCTGGCTAAAACGCCAACTCATTTAGACTGAATGATAAAAGTAGAGTAGCGTATTGAAGTCTCTTCTCTATGGACTCAATGTCCCAAAGAGGAAACAGTGTCCTCACATTATGGCTCTATTAACTTGTATTCCTTTTGTTTCAGGACCCTTCTACATATTTCCCTAGTCTTTCATTGTATATTACAGTGTTTGATGCACTTTGGTCCAATGAATGAAGCTCATTGACCTTGAATGCCAAGTATTTTACAGCGCGTTTTGCGAAATATACGAGACTTTAAATGTAACATTACTAATTTGAACACTAGCTTGAGTATCAATTTTATTTCTGAGTTTTGAATACTTTTATAAAGTTATAACAGCTCTATAAAAAAATTTCATGTTTCACCAACTTTCTTCTTAAAACGCCAACTCATTTATACTGAATTACAAAAGTAAAGGTTATCACACTCACTTCTCTGTCTTTGAACTCAACTTACCAGTGACTAAACAGTGTCCTTCTCACATACAGCGTTTTTCCAAAGATAGCAGATTTTAAATGTAAATTATTACCACTTTGATCACTAGGTTGTCTATCATTTATTTTCCAAGAATTTTGAATTCTTTTTTGCTACTACATTAGCTGTAGGCAGATGAATTTATGTGTACCAACAATCTGGCTAAAACGCCAGGGCTTTTAGAATGAATCATAAAAGTAGAGTAGCGTATTGAATTCTCTCTTCTATGGACTCAATGTTCCAGTGAGGAAACATTGTCCTTCACATATTAAGGCTCTGTGAACTTGTATTCCTCCTGTTTGAGGCACCTTCACACATATTTCCCCAGCAATTCATTGTGAATTTCCGTGTTTGATGCACTTTTGTCCAGTAATTCAAGCTCATTCACTGTGAATTCAAAGCTATCTATAGCACGTTTAGCCAAATATACCAGACTTTATAATTAAATTATTACTACTCTGAACACTAGCTTAACGAACTTTTTGAATTTATGTTTCACCAACTTTCTTGCTAAAACGCCAACTCATTTATACTGAATTACAAAAGTGAAGAGTATCGTACTCACTTCTCGCCTCTTGGAACACAGTTTCCCATTTACTAAAACAGGTCTTTCACAGTTAAGGCTCTATGAACTTGTATTCCTACTGCTTCAGGCATCTTCCTATTTATTTTCTCTACCCTTTCATTGTGAATTCTCAGTGGTTGATTCACAAGTGTCCAGATTTACTTTGAATTTCAAGAGTTTACACCGTGTTTCCATATATATCAGCTCTATAAATGTAAACTTTTTTTATTTTAAAAACTATCCTATCTTTAACAGCTCATTCCACACAAATACCTCATAGTTCAACACTGTACTAGGGATATTCAGGTTCTACATAAGTATATTAAGTTTTTCATACACATTTCTTGACATTTCCAAGGTCGGTTTCTGTGAGTTCTGAAGAGAAAGTTTCAATGCAGAGAAAGTTTAAGTGTTTCACCAACATTCTTTCCAACACGCCAACTCATTTAGACTGAAATATAAAGGTAGCAAGTATCACACTCAATTCTCTGCCCTTAGACCAGATTTTCCAGTGATGAAACAGTGTCCACTTCATCAGGTTTCCAGCTTGGTCAGAGGCCAGAAGCATTGGCCTAACAGCCTGGGTGGAATTGCTCAGGTCAACACAAGGAAAGGTTATGTGAGGAATGCTTGAGCCCTATCAACAGCTAGATGTGTTCTAGTTGATAGGCAGTTGGGTGATCCAATTAGGACGAGGGTGACAAGGGGACACCAAAGCCTTACTTCCCTGTTTTTCCTGTCTCTGGATGGCAACCAGAGGTTCCAATTCTTCAGGAAAGGTCCTCTCCTTGGGTGAGGTCGAAAGTTGGCCCTCAAGCACCCCACCTATTAGTGACATTGGAGAGTATTGGAGTTTGCTGCAAGAAGGTAATTGGTTGTCTGGGGTTTCACACTAACCCCGGGACTGTGGCTCCGTGCTGTGGCACATGACTAGCGGTGTCTCAGAAACACGGAGGAGGTTCCAGTTGTCCTAATGGATATTTGTAAGAGGAGCCAGGGCATGGGAAATACCCAGAAGAGTCCTATGATGCCTGGGCATTGGGTTCCGGGTGGGGTTTGGCTGGGCAGCCACACCTCTTTTCATCATCTCCGGGGAAGGGACGGAAGAGCCCAGGTGCCAGCCTGAAGTTGGCCTCATGAGTCATGTGTTTAGGCATACCGGGATGTTGTTACGTGAGCCAGGGGAGATGGGATTATTTTGGAAACAGGGCCTGCTCACATCATCATGGGGATGGGCCAGGTGTCCGTGCTAATTGAACACGTGAGCCCAGGCCTCCTGACCGGCTCACCACCTAGCCTTGGTTACTTCATCAGGGGCCGGCCAGGAGGGACACCAGAAACTGGGCCATAACCGCCTGTGTGGACTTGTCCAGGTCAACACAAGGAAGGGTCATGTGAGGAACACTTGAGGCCCTTTGAACAGCTGGAGATGTTCTAGTTGATAGGCAGGTTGGGTCTCCTAACTAGAATGAGGGTCAAAAGGGGCCACCAAAGCCTCACTTACTCGTTTTTCCAGGTTCTGGGACGGCACCAAGAAGTTCCAAGTCTTAAGGGAAGGGCCTACTAATGGAGTGAGGCCTAAAGTAGGCCCACAAGTTGCCATACCTAAGAGTGACAGTGGAGGGGACTGGAGTTTGCTACCAGAAGAGTAATGGCTGTCTGGGGGTTAAGGGAAGCCCGGGCAGTGTGGCTCAGTGCAACAGCACACGAGGAGGTGGGTCTAAAAAATATGGGCGATGGTCTAAGTGTCCAACTGCAGGTTGGTGCAAGGTGCCCGGGCCGTGGAAATACCCGATACAGTCCTGTGATCCCTGGGTGGTGGGGGTGGGGCACTGGCGCATGTGGGTAGCCACAACTCTTTCCTTCACACCTGTGAGGGCCCAGGTGGCAGCCTGAAGTATGTCTTCGGAACCACAACCTTGGGTACAACTGAAAGTTGTCAGGTGAGCCAGGGGAGCGAAGGTAGTTTGGGAAGCAAGACCTGCTTATGTCATTAAAGGGAGGGGCCAGGTGTCTGAGGTTTTTGGTCAGGTGAGCCAAGAACTCCTGCTGGCTCAGGTCACCTGTTCCTGGTTACTTCATCAGGGGGCCTGCCAGTTGGAAACCAGAAGTTGAGACCCAACCGCTGGTGTGGACTTGCCCAGGTAAACTTAAGGAAGGGTCAGGTTAGAAAATATTTGAGGTCGTTTCAACAGATGGACTTGTTCTAGTGGACAGGCAGGTGGGGTCAACTAATTCAGAAGAGGGTAACAAGTGTTTGCCAAATCCCAACTTTCCAGTTTTTCCCTGTCCTTGGACAGCACCAAAAAGTTCTAATTCATCAGGAAAGGGCTTCTGCATTGCCTGAGGTCAAAAATTGGCCCTCAGGGCGCCCCACCTATTCCTGACATTGGAGAGGACTGGAGTATGCTGCAAGAAGGAATTGGTTGTCTGGGGTTTCACCAGACACGGGCACTGTGGCTCCATGCTCAAGCAAATGACCAGCCATGTCTCAGAAGACGGGGGAAGTTCCAGGTATCCAATTGGATGTTGGTCAGAGGTGCCAGGGACTGGGAAATGCACAGAAGAATCCTATGATGCCTGGGCGTTGTGTTCCCGGTGGGATTCGGTAGGGCAGCCCCATCTCTTTCCTTCTTGGGGGGAGAGAGGAGAGTGTCAGCCTGAAGTTGGCCGCGTAAGTCAAGTTTTTAAGAATACCGGGATGTTGTCAATTGAGGTAGGGGAGATGGGGTCTTTTTGTAAGCAGAACCTGCTTACATCATCCTGGGAATGGGACTTGTCCGGGTCAACACAAGGAAGGGTTATGTGAGGAACACTGGAAGCCCTATCAACCGCTGGAGGTGTTCTAAATGATAGGCAGGTTGGGTCACCTAATTAGGATGTCAGTCAAAGGGGCCGCCAAAGCATCACTTCCCCGTATTTCAGGTTCCTGGATGGCACCAAGAAGTTCCAAGTCTTCAAGTAAGGGCCTATTAATGGAGTGATGCCGAAAGTTGGCCATCAGGTCGCCCTACCCATTAGTGACAGTGGAGGGTACGGGAGTTTGCTGCCAGAAGAGAAATGGTTGTCTGGGGGTTGAAGGAAGCCCGGGCAGTGTGGTTCAGTGGGACAGCGAACAACGAGCTGTGTCTCAAAAATATGGGGGATGGTCCAAGTGTCCAACTGCAGGTTGGTCCGAGGTTCCAGGCCCGTGGAATTACCCGAGAGAGTCTTGTGATCCCTGGGTGTTGGGTGCAGGGCGGTGGCTCTTGTGGGTAGCCACAGCTCTTTACTTCATACAGGTGAGGGCCCACTTGGCAGCCTGAAGTGTGCCTGGGATTCATGGCCTTGGGCATACTTGAAAGTTGTCAGGTGATCCAGGGGTGCAAAGGTAGTTTGGGAAGCAGGACCTTCTTAAGTCATTAGGGGGAGGGGCCAGGTGCCAGAAGTATTTCGTCATGTGAGCTGAGAACTCCTGGGTCCTCAAGTCACCTGTTCCTGGTTACTCCATCCGGTAGCCGGCCATTTGGAAGGCTAGAAGCTGAGATGCAACCGCCGGTGTGGACTTGGCCAGGTAAACTTAAGCAAGGGTCAGGTTAGCGAATATTTGAGGCTCTTTCAACAGCTGGACTTGTTCTACTGCACAGGCAGGTGGTGTCACCTTATTCGGAAGAGGGTACAAGGGGTTGCCAAAGCCCATATTTCCTGTTTTTCCCTGTCCCTGGATGGCACCAAGCAGTTCCAATTCATTAGTGAAGGGACTCTGCATTGCCTGAGATCGAAAGTAGGCCCTCAGGGCACCCCACCTATTCCTGACATTGGAGAGGACTGGAGTATGCTGAAAGAAAGAATTGGTTGTATGGGGTTTCCCACAAACCCGGGCACTCTGGCTCCATGCTCATGCAAATGACCAGCCATGTCTCAGAAGATGGGGGAAGTTCCAGGTATCCAATTGGATGTTGGTCAGAGGTGCCAGGGACTGGGAAATACACAGAAGAATCCTATGATGCCTGGGCATTGTGTTCCGGGTGGCGTTCGGTTGGGCAGCCCCATCTCTTTCCCTCTGGGGGGAGAGGGGAGAGTGCCCAGGTATCAGCCTGAAGTTGGCTGCCTAAGTCAAGTTTTTAGGAATATCGGGATGTTCTCAGGTGAGCTAGGGGAGGTGGGGTCGTTTTGTAACCAGAACCTACTTACGTGATTAGGGTAGGGGCCAGGTGCCAGGAGTATTTGGTCACGTGAGGGGAGAACTACTGGGTCCTCAAGCCACCTGTTCCTGGTTATTTTATCAGGGGCCGGATAGTTGTAAGGATAGAAGCTGAGACGCAACTGCTGGTGTGGACTTGTCCAGGTAGAGTAGCGTATTGAGTTCTCTTCTCCAGGGACTCAATGTCCCACTGAGGAAACCGAGTCCTTCACATATTAAGGCTCTGTGAACTTGTTTTCTTCCTGTTTGAGGCACCTTCACACATATTTCCCTAGTAAGTCATTGTGAATTTCCGTGTTTGATTCAGTTTTGTCCAGTGATTCAAGCTCATTGACGTTGAATTCAAAGAATCTACAGAGTGTTTTGCGAAACATACCAGACTTTAAATGTAACTTATTACTAATTAGAACACTAGCTTTACTATCAATTTTATTTCTAAGAGTTTTGAATAATTTTATAAAGTTATAAAATTATAGGGTAATATAAGTTTATAAAGTTATAAAGGACCTGGCTCCCGGGGCACACTTCAGGCTGCAACCTGGGCCCTCACAGGTATGAAGTAAAGAGCTGTGGTTAACCACATTAACCCCCTCCCAACCCCAACCATCCACGGATTACATGACTCTACCGGGTATTTCTATGGGCCTAGAACCTGGGATCAACCTGCAGTTGGACAATTGGACCATCCCCCGTTTCTTGAGAAACAGCTCGTAGTTCCGCGAAGCACTAGACCCCATTGCCCGGGCTTCTCTTAGCACCCAGACACCCATTTCTCTTCTTGTAGCAAACTCCCGTCCCCTCACTGTCACTAATGAATGGGGCGTCCTGAGGGCCAACTTACGACCTCACTCCATGAAAAGGCCCTTCCCTGAAGACTTGGAACTACTTTCTGACATCCAGGGACCTGGATAAACAGGGAAGTGAGGCTTTGGGCATCCCTTTTTACCATCCTCCTAATTAGGTGACCCAACCTGCGTATCAACTACAACACCTCCAGCTGTTGATAGGGCCTCAAGTGTTGCAAACATGACCCTTCCTTTTGTTGACCTGGACAAGTCCACCCAGGAGTTTAGGTCACACATTCTGGCCTCAAACCTGGCCGGCTCGCTGATGAAGTAACCAGAGCTTGGTGGTGAGCCAGTCAGGAGGCCTGGGCTCACGTGATCAATTAGCAAGGACTCATGGCCCATCCCCGTGATGACGTAAGCAGGTCCTGCTTACCAAAGGATCCCATATCCCCTGGCTCACCTGACAACATTCCGGTATGCCTAAAAACTAGAGTCATGCCGCCCACTTCAGGCTGGGACCTGGGTGCTCCCCCCTCCCCACCCCGGATGATGAAAAGAGACGTGGCTGCAAAGCCATACCCCAAACAGAACCCAAAGTCCAGGCATCATAGGACTCTTTTGGGTATTTCCCGGTCCCAGGAACCGGTGACCAACATTCCTTTGGACACCTGGATACTCCCCCGTGGTTCTGAGACACAGCAGAGGCCTTCCCACAAGTTTTGGAACTTCTTGGTGCCATCCAGGGACTGGGAAAAACAGGGAAGGTGTGCTCTGGTCACCCCTTGTACCCTCTTCCGAATTAGGTGACCCCACCTGCCTGTGCAGTAGAACAAGTCCAGCTGTTGAAAGGGCCTCAAATATTCGCTAACCTGCCCCTTCCTTAGGTTTACCTGGTCAAGTGCACACAGGCGGCTGCGTCTCAGCTTCTAGCCTTCCAACTGGCTGGCCCCCTGATTAAGTAACCAGGAACAGGTGGCTAGAGGACCCAGGAGTTCTCGGCTCACGTAACCAAATACTTCCAGCACCTGACCCCTCCCCCTAATGACATAAGCAGGCCCTGCTTCCCAAACTACCTTTGCTCCTCTGGCTCACCTCACAACTTTCAAGTATGCCCAAGGATGTGAATCCCAGGCATACTTCAGGGTGCCAACGGGGACCTCATGGGTATGAAGTAAATAGTTGTGGCTACCCACATGAGCCACCTCCCAGCCCCCACCACCCAGGGATCACAGGATTCTTTCGGGTATTTCCCCGGCCCTGGCACCTTGGACCAACCTGCAGTTGGACACTTGGACCATCACCCATATTTTTGAGACACACCTCATTGTTTGCTGTCCCACTTAGCCACACTGCCCGGGCTTCCTTTAACACCCAGACAGCCATTTCTCTTCTGGCAGTAATTTCCAGTACCCTCCACTGTCACTAACGGGTAGGGCAACCTGATGGCCAACTTTCGGCGTCACTCCATTAATCGGCCCTTCCTTGAAGACTTGGAACTTCTTGGTGCCATCCAGGAACCTGGAAATATGGGGAGGTGAGGCTTTGGCGGCCCCTTGTGACCCTCAACCTAATGAGGTGACCCAACCTGCCTATCATTTAGAACACCTCCAGCTGTGGATAGGGCCTCAAGTGTTCCTCACATAACCCTTCCTTGTGTTGACCTGGACAAGTCCACCCAGGCTGTTAGGCCAAAGCTTCTGGCCTCCGACCAAGCTGGAAACCTGATGAAGTGGACAATGTTTCATCACTGGAACATCTGTTCCAAGGGCAGAGAATTGAGTGTGATACTTGCTACCTTTATATTTCAGTCTAAATGAGTTGGCGTGTTGGAAAGAATGTTGGTGAAACACTTAAACTTTCTCTGCATTGAAACTTTCTCTTGAGAACTCACAGAAACCGACCTTGGAAATGTCAAGAAATGTGTATGAAAAACTTAATATACTTATGTAGAACCTGAATATCCCTAGTACAGTGTTGAACTATTAGGTATTTGTGTGGAATGAGCTGTTAAAGGTAGGATAGTCTTTAAAATAGAAAAAGTTTACATTTATAGAGCTGATATATATGGAAACATGGTGTATAAACTTTTGAAATTCACAGTGAATCACTGGACACATGTGAATCAACCACTGAGAATTCACGATGAAAGGGTAGAGAAAATAAATAGGAAGATGCCTGAAGCAGTAGGAATACAAGTTCATTGAGCCCTAATTGTGAAGGACCTGTTTTACTGAATGGGAAACTGTGTTCCAAGAGTCGAGAAGTGAGTACAATACTCTTCACTTCTGTAATTCAGTATAAATGAGTTGGTGTTTTAGCAAGAAAGTTGGTGAAACATAAATTCATCTGCACAGAGCCGATGTAGTACCATAAAAGTATTCAACACCCTTAGAAATCAAAATGATTGTCAACCTTGTGTTCAAACGAAAATAATTTACATTTAAAGTCTGGTATTTTTGGCAAAATGCGCTATAGATACTGAGAATTCACAGTGAATGAGCTTGATTCACTGGACAAAAGTGAACCAAACACTGCAATTCACAAAGAAAGACTATGGAAATATGTAAAAAGGTGCCTGAAAAACAAGTTCATAGAGATGTAGTATCTGATGGACACTTGTTAATCACTGGGAAATTGTGTTCATAGGAAAGACAAGTGAGTGTGATGCTGGTTAACACTTATCATTCAGAGTAAGGAAGTTGGGTCTTCAGGGAAAATATGGTGAAACATCCATCATTCTCGTAGAGCTGATGCACTACTATAAAATAACTCAAAACTCTTGGAAATCAAAATGTCTGTTAAGCTAGTGTTCAGAGTAGTAATAATTTAGTTATAAAGTCTGGTATATTTGGCTAAACGCGCTATTGATAGCTTTGAATTCACAGTGAATGAGCCTGAATCCCTGGACAAAAGTGCATCAAACACGAAAATTCACAATGAATTGCTGGGGAAATATGTGTGAAGGTGCCTCAAACAGGAGGAAACAAATTCACAGAGCCTTAATATGTGAAGACAATGTTTCCTCACTGGGACATTGAGTTCATAGAGGAGAGTATTCAATACACAACTATTCTTTTATAATTCGGTCTGAAAGCTTTGGCGTTTTAGCCAGAATGTCGGTACACATTAATTCATCTGCACAGAGGTGATGTAATAGCATAAAACTATTCAAAATTCTTGGAAAATAAATGATAGTCAACCTAGTGATCAAAGTGGTAATAATTTACTGTTAAAATCTGCTATCTTTGGTAAAACGCTGTTTACATACTTGGAATACACAGTGAATGAGCTTGAATCTTGTGCACAAGTAAATCAAACATTGAAATTCACAATGAAAGACTAGGGAAATATGTTCCAAGGGTCCTGAAACAAAAGGAATACAAGTAAATAGAGCCATAATGTGAGAAGGACACTGTTTAGTCACTGGGAAGTTGTGTTCAAAGAAAGAGAAGTGAGTGCAATACGCTTTGCTTTAGTAATTCAGTAAAATTAGTTGAACTGTTAAGAAGAAAGTTGGTGAAACATGAAATTTTTTTATAGAGCTCATAAACTTTATAAAAGTATCCAAAACTCTTAGAAACAAAATTGATAGTCAAGCTAGTGTTCAAATTAGTAATAAGTTACATTTAAAGTCTGGTATTTTTCGCAAAACCCGGTGTAGATACTTGGAATTCTACGTCAATAAGCTTCAATCACTGGACAAAAGTGAATCAAACAGGGAAATTCACAATGACTTAGTAGGGAAATACGTGTGAAGGTGCCTCAAACAGGAGGAATACAAGTTCACAGAGCCTTAATATGTGAAGGACACTGTTTCCTCACGGGGACATTGAGTCCATAGAGGAGAGAATTCAATACGCTACTCTACTTTTATAGTTCAGTCTAAATGAGTTGGCATTTTAGCCAGAATATCAGTACACATAAATTCATCTGCACAGAGCTGATGTAGTAGCATAAAAGTATTCAAAATTCTTGGAAATCAAAATGATAGTCAACCTACTGATCAAAGTGGTAATAATTTACATTTAAAGTCTGCTATCTTTGGCAAAACGCTGTATACGTACTGGAATTCACAGTGAATGAGGTTGAATCTCTGTGCAAAAGTGAATCAGACATTGAAATTCAGAGTGAAAGATTAGGGAAATATGTAGGAAGTGTCCTGAAACAAAAGGAATACAAGTTCACAGAGCCTTAACATGTGAAGGACACTGTTTCCTCACTGGGAAGTTGTATTCCCAGGGTGGAGAAGTGAGTGTAATACTGGTTACACTTTGAATACTTTTGTAGAACCTGAATATCTGTAGTGCAGTGTTGAAATAAGAGGTATTTGTTAAGAAGGTGCCTGAAGCAGTAGGAATACCAGTTCATAGAGCCTTAATTGTAAAGGACACTGTTTAGTCAATGGGAAATTGTGTTCCAAGAGGCGAGAAGTGAGTGTGATACTCTTCACTTCTGTAATTCAGTATAAATGAGTTGGCGTTTTAGCAAGAAATTTGGTGAAATATAAATTCATCTGCATAGAGCCGATGTAGTACCATAAAAGTATTCAAAGCTCTTAGAAATCAAAATGATCGTCAAGCTAGTGTTCAAACGAGAAAAAATTTACATTTAAAGTCTGGTATTTTTGGCAAAATGCGCTACAGATACTTGGAATTCACAGTGAATGAGCTTGATTCACTGGGCAAAAGTGAACCAAACACTGCAATTCACAAAGAAAGACTATGGAAATATGTAGAAAGGTGCCTAACAAACAACTACATAGAGACGTAGTATCTGAAGGACACTTGTTTATCACTGGGAAATTGTGTTCATAGGAAAGACAAGTGAGTGTGATGCTGGTTAACACTTATCATTCAGAGTAAGGAAGTTGGGTCTTCAGGGAAAATATGGTGAAACATCCATCATTCTCGTAGAGCTGATGCACTACTATAAAATAACTCAAAACTCTTGGAAATCAAAATGTCTGTTAAGCTAGTGTTCAGAGTAGTAATAATTTAGTTATAAAGTCTGGTATATTTGGCTAAACGCGCTATTGATAGCTTTGAATTCACAATGAATGAGCCTGAATCCCTGGACAAAAGTGCATCAAACACGAAAATTCACAATGAATTGCTGGGGAAATATGTGTGAAGGTGCCTCAAACAGGAGGAAACAAATTCACAGAGCCTTAATATGTGAAGACAATGTTTCCTCACTGGGATATTGAGTTCATAGAGGAGAGTATTCAATACACTACTCTACTTTTATAATTCGGTCTAGAAGCTTTGGCGTTTTAGCCAGAATGTCGGTACGCATAAATTCATCTGCACAGAGGTGATGTAATAGCATAAAAGTATTCAAAATTCTTGGAAAATAAATGATAGTCAACCTAGTGATCAAAGTGGTAATAATTTACATTTTAAATCTGCTATCTTTGGTAAAACGCTGTTTACATACTTGGAATACACAGTGAATGAGCTTGAATCTTGTGCACAAGTAAATCAAACATTGAAATTCACAATGAAAGACTAGGGAAATATGTACCAAGGGTCCTGAAACAAAAGGAATACAAGTTAATAGAGCCATAATGTGAGAAGGACACTGTTTAGTCACTGGGAAGTTGTGTTCAAAGAAAGAGAAGTGAGTGCGATACGCTTTGCTTTAGTAATTCAGTATAAATGAGTTGGCCATGAAACACAGAAATTGACAATGAATTGCTGGGGAAGTATGTGTGAAGGTGCCTCAAACAGGAAAAATACAAGTTCACAGAGCCTTAACATGTGAAGACAATGTTTCCTCACTGGGACATTGAGAACATAGAGGAGAGAATTAACTACGCTACTCTACCTGGGCAAGTCCACACCAGCGGCTGCGTCTCAGCTTCTAGCCTTCCAACTATCCGGCCCCATGATGAAGTAACCAGAGCTAGGTGGTGAGCTTGTCAGGTGGCCTTGGGTCACGTGATCAATAAGCAAGGACTCATGGCCCAACCCCATGATTCCGTAAGCAGGTCCTGCTTACAAAAGAATCCCATAACCCCTGGCTCACCTGAAAACTTCCCTGTATGCCTAAAAACTAGAGTCACGCTGCCTACTTCAGGCTGGCATCTGGGTGCTCTGCCTCCCCCTCCTGATGATGAACAGGGTTGTGGCTGAAAGCCAAACCCCAACCAGAACCCAAAGTCAAGGAATCATAAGACTCCTTTGTGTATTTCCTGGGCCCTGGAACCGCTGACCAACATCCCTTTGGACACCTGGATACTGCCCCGTGGTTCTGAGACACAGCAAAGCCCCTTCCCGAAAGTTTTGGAGCTTCTTGGTTCCATCCAGGGACTGGGAAATACAGGGAAGGTGGGCTTTGGCGACCCCTTGTACTGTCTTCCGAATTAGGTGACCCCACCTGCCTGTGCAGTAGAACAAATCCAGCTGTTATAAGGGTCTCAAATATTCACTAACTTGACCCTTCCTTAAGTTTACCTGGCCAAGGCCATAACGGCGGCTGTGTCTCAGCTTCTAGCCTTCCAAGTGGCTGGCCCCCTGATGAAGTAACCAGGAACAGGTGTCTTGAGTAGCAAGAAGTTCTTGGCTCAAGTGACCAAATACTTCCCGCACCTGGCCCCTTCCCCTAATGACCTAAGCAGGTCCTGCTTCCCAAATACCTTTGCTCCCCTGGCTCACCTGACAAATTTCAAGTATGCCCAAGGACGTGTATCCCAGGCATACTTCAGGCTGCCAACTGGGCCCTCACCGGTATGAAGTAAAGAGTTGTGGCTACCCACAGGAGCCACCGCCCAGCCCCCACCACCCAGGGATCACAGGACTCTCTCGGGTATTTCCAGGTCCCTGCCACCTCGGAGCAACCTGCAGTTGGACACTTGGACGATCCCCCATATTTTTCAGACACAGCTCGTCGTTGCTGTCCCACTGAGCTACACTGCCTGGACTTCCTTTAACCCCCAGACGGCCATTTCTCTTCTGGCAGCAAACTCCAGTACCCTCCACTGTCACTATAGGTAGGGCGACCTGATGGCCAACTTTCGGTGTCACTCCATTACTAGGCCCTGCCTTGAAGATTTGGAACTTCTTGGAGCCATCCAGGAACCTGAAATATGGGGAAGTGAGGCTTTGGCAGCCTCCTGTGACCCTCATCCTAATTAGGTGACCCTACCTGCCTATCATTTAGAACACCTCCAGCTTTGGATAGGGCCTCAAGTGTTCCTCTCATACCCCTTCCTTGTGTTGACCAGGACAAGTCCACCCAGGCGGTTAGGTCACAGTTACTGGCTCCCACCTGCCAGCCCCCTGATGAAGTAACCAGGTTTAGGTGGTGAACTGGTCAGGAGGCCGGGCCTCACGTAACCAGTTAGCAGGGACACCCACCCCATCCCCATGATGACGTAAGCTGGCCGTCCTTACAAAAGGATCCCATATCCCCTGGCTCACCTGACCGCATCCTGGTATGACTAAAATCTAGAGTCTC
The DNA here is from genome assembly GCA_026230045.1 of Corynorhinus townsendii. Classification (NCBI taxonomy): domain Eukaryota; kingdom Metazoa; phylum Chordata; class Mammalia; order Chiroptera; family Vespertilionidae; genus Corynorhinus; species Corynorhinus townsendii. The sequence continues at coordinate 45,089,865 of JAPDVU010000013.1, forward strand.
TTGGCCCACTTCAGGCTGGTACTTGCGTGATCCCCCCTCACCCCGGATGATGAAAAGAGGTGTGGCTGCAAAACCAAAATCCCAACCAGAACCCAATGTCCAGGCATCATAGGACTCTTTTGGGTATTTCGCGGGCCCAGGAACCACTGACCAACATCCCTTTGGACACCTGGATACTCCCCGTGGTTCTGAGACACAGCAGAGGCCCTTCCCGCAAGTTTTGGAACTCCTTGTTGCCATCCAGGGACTGGGAAAAACAGGGAAGGTGCGCTTTGGTGACCCCTTGTACTCTCTTCCGAATTAGGTGACCCACCTGCCTGTGCAGTAGAACAAGTCCAGCTGTTGAAAGGGCCTCAAATATTCCCTAACCTGCCCCTTCCTTAACTTTACCTGGCCAAGTCCACACATGCGGCTGCGTCTCAGCTTCTAGCCTTCCCACTGGCTGGCCCCCTGATGAACTAACCAGGAACAGGTAGCTTGAGGACCCAGGAGTACTCGGCTCACATGACAAAATACTTCCAGCACCTGGCCCCTCCCCCTAATGACATAAGCACTTCTGGATTCCCAAAATACCTTTGCTCCCCTGGCTCACCTGACAACTTTCAAGTATGCCCAAGGACGTGAATCCCAGGCATACTTCAGGCTGCGAACTGGGCCCTCACCGGTATGAAGTAAAGTGTTGTGGCTACCCATATGAGCCACCGCCCAGCCCCCACCCCCAGGGATCACAGGACTCTCTTGGGTATTTCCACGTCCCTGGCACCTCGGACCAACCTGCAATTGGACACTTTGACCGTTCCCCATATTTTTCAGACACAGCTCGTCGTTTGCTGTCCCACTCAGCCACACTGCCCAGACTTCCTTTAACCCACAGACATCCATTTTTCTTCTGGCAGCAAACTCCAGTACCCTCCACTCTCACTAACGGGTAGGGCGACCTGATGGCCAACTTTGGGCTTCACTCCATTAATAGGCCCTTTCTTGAAGACTAAGAGATTTCTTGGTGCCATCCAGGAACCTGGAAATATGTGGAAGTGAGGCTTTGGCGGCCCCTTGTGACCCTCATTCTAATTAGGGGACCCAACCTGCCTATCATTTAGAACACCTCCAGCTGTTGATAGGGTCTCAAGTGTTCCTCACATAACCCTTCCTTGTGTTGACCTGGACAAGTCCACCCAGGCGGTTAGGTCACAGCTTCTGGCTCCCACCTGGCCAGCCCCCTGTTGAAATAGCCAGGGCTAGGTGGTAAGCGGGTCAGAAGGCCCGGACTCAGGTGACCAATTAGCACGGACACCCGCCCCATCCCCATAATGAAGTAAGTAGGTTCTGCTTACAAAACGACCCCCCTCCCCTAGCTCACCTGACAACATCCCGGTATTCCTAAAAACTTGACTCAGGCAGCCAACTTCAGGCTGACATTTGGGCGCTCCCACCTCCCAAGACAAAAAGAGGTGTGGCTGCCCAGCCGAACCACACCGGAAACCCAACGCCCAGGCATCATAGGACTCCTCTGGGTATTTCCGAGGCCCTGGCACCTCTGACCAACATCCAGTTGGACACCTTGTACTTCCCCCGTGATTCTGAGACCCAGCTGGTCATTTGCCTGAGAATGGAGCCACAGTGCCCGGGTTTGTGGGAAACCCCAGACAACCAATTCCTTCTTGCAGCATACTCCAGTCCTCTCCAATGTCACGAATAGTTGGGAGCCCTGAGGGCCAACTTTCAACCTCAGGCAATACAGACTACCTTCCCTGATGAATTGGAACTTCTTGGTGCCATCCAGGAACAGGGAAAAACAGGGAAGTTTGGCTTTGGCGACCCCTTCTGACCGTCTTGCGAATTAGGTGACCCCACCTGCCTGTCCACTAGAACAACTCCGGCTGTTGAAAGGGCCTCAAATATTCACTCTCCTGACCCTGCTTTTAGTTTACCTCGTCGAGTCCACCCGGTAGTTGCCTCTCAGCTTCTGGCCTTCCAACTGGCATGCCCCATGATGAAATAACCAGGACCAGGTGGCTTGAAAAGCCCGAAGTTCTGGGCTCATGTGACAAATTACCTCCGGCACCTGGCCCCTCCCCCTAGGCACATAGGCAGGTCCTGCTTCCCAAACTACCTTCCCTCCCCAGGTCACCTGACAACATCCAGGTATGCCCAAGGGCCTGGCTCCCTGGGCACACTTCAAGCTGCCACCAGAGCACTCACAGGTATGAAGTAAAGATTTGTGGCTAACCACATTAACCCCCTCCCAGCCCCAACCGCCCACGGATTACATGACTCTACTGGGTATTTCTATGGCTCTAGAACCTCGGATCAACCTGCATTTGGACACTTGGACCATCCCCCGTTTATTGAGAAACAGCTCGTCGTTCCCCGAAGCACTAAACCCCTTTGCCCGTGCTTCCGTTAGCACCTAGACACCCATTTCTCTTCTTGTAGCAAACTCCAGTCCCCTTCACTGTCACTAATGAATGGGGCGTTCTGAGGGCCAACTTAAGACCTCACTCCATGCGAAGGCCCTTCCCTGAAGACTTGGAACTACTTTCTGCCATCCAGGGACCTGGAAACACGGGGAAGTGAGGCTTTGGCGGTCCCTTTTGACTCTGCTCCTAATTAGATGACCCAATCTGCCTATCAACTACAACACCTCCAGCTGCTGATAGGGCCTCAAGTGTTTCAAACATGACCCTTCCTTTTGTTGACCTGGACAAGTCCCCCCAGGAGTTTAGGTCACACTTTCTGGCCTCCCACATGGCCGGCCGACTGATGAAGTAACCAGAGCTAGGTGGTGAGCCCATCAGGAGGCCTGGGCTCACGTGATCAATTAGCAAGGACTCATGGGCCATCCCCATGATGACGTAAGCAGGTCCTGCTTACAAAAGGATCCCATATCCCCTGGCTCACCTGACAAATCCCGGTGTGCCTAAAAACTAGAGTCACGGAGCCCACTTCAGGCTGCACCTGGGTGCTCCACCCCCCAGGCCTGATGATGAAAAGGGGTGTGGCTGAAAGCCAAACCCCAACCAGAACCCAAAGTCCAGGCATCATAGGACTCTTTTGGGTATTTCCCGGGCCCTGGAACCGCTGACCAACATCCCTTTTGACACCTGGATACTCTCCAGTGGTTCTGAGACACAGCAGAGGCCCTTCCCGGAAGTTTTGGAACTTCTTGGTGCCATCCAGGGACTGGAAAAAACAGGGAAGGTGTGCTTTGGTGACCCCTTGTAACCTCTTCCGAATTAGGTGACCCCACCTGCCTGTGCAGTAGAACAAGTCCAGCTGTTGAAAGGGCCTCAAATATTCGGTAACCTGACCCCTCCTTAAGTTTACCTGGCCAAGTCCACACATGCGGCTGCGTCTCAGCTTCTAGCCTTCCAACTGGCCAGCTCCCTGATGAAGTAACCAGGAACAGGTGGCTCGAGGACCCAGGAGTTCTCGGCTCACTTGACAAAATACTTCCGGCACCTGGCCCTCCCCCTATGATGTAAGCAGGTCTTGCTTCCCAAACTACCTTTGCTCCTCTGGCTCACCTGACAACTTTCAAGTATGCCCAAGGACGTGAATCCCAGGCAAACTTCAGGCTTCCAAGTGGGCCCTCACCAGTATGAAGTAAAGAGTTCTGGCTACCCACATGAGCCACTGCCCTGCCCCCAACACCCAGGGATCACAGGACTCCCTCAGGTATTTCCACGGCCCTGGAACCTCGGACCAACCTGCAGTTGGACACTTGGACCATCCCCCATATTGTTGAGACATAGCTCGTCGTTTGCTGTCCCACTGAGCCACACTGACCGGGCTTCCATTAACCCCCAGATAGCCATTTCTCTTCTGGCAGCAAACTCCAGTACCCTCCACTATCACTAATGGGTAGGGCGACCTGATGGCCAAATTTCGGCCTCAATCCATTAATAGGCCCTTCCTTGAAGACTTGGAACTTCTTGGTGCCATCCAGGAACCTGGTATATGGCGAGGTGAGGCTTTGGCGGCCCCTTGTGACCCTCATCCTAATTAGGTGACCCAACCTGCCTATCATTTAGAACACCTCCAGCTGTTGATAGGGCCTCAAGTGTTCTTCACATAACCCTTCCTTGTGTTGACCTGGACAAGTCCACCCAGGCGGTTAGGTCACAGCTTCTGGTTCCCACCTGGCCAGCCTCCTGATGAAGTAGCCAGGGCTAGGTGGTGAGCGGGTCAGGAGGCCTGGGCTCATGTAACCAATTAGCATGGACACCTGCCCCATCCCCATGATGAAGTAAGTAGGTTCTGCTTACAAAACGACCCCACCTCACAGAAGATACCAGTAAGTATAAAAATAGAGGACTTAACACATAAAACAGCTGTTCTAGCAAACAAATACCCTTTACAGTGCACTCTACCCAATAGTACACACATCTTCTCCAGCGCACACAGGACATCTCCAGGGTAGATAACATGTTATACCACACTTTAAGCCTCAATAGATTTTAAATATAGATAATTCCGGAAGGTGTTCCATCCTTGCTGCTTGACACAGTCGCTGCAGGGAAGAAACATCTGCACAGCATATGTTCCAAGGGACCTGGCGTATATGGCATACTGTTTTTAATATGTTTGCTCCCCTTCATAGCACTATGCGTTCTTACCAGGGCCACCTCCCTGGGAAAGGTTGTTTCCCCACCTGGGAATATTTCCCTAGAGTTAGGGATTAATGGGACTAGGGAAGGGAATGAATCAGTAAAACCCATACCACTGCAAACAATGCAGGCAGGCTCCTTATCTAAAAAATCTCATGCGAGCTATGCAAGCAGAAAGACTCAAACTAAGTGTCAGACAAATGGTTAACCACTATAACGAAGAATAATCACACTTAAACTACATAACCATTACTTAAGCCATAGAATAGGAAAACTTCCTGCAGTTATTTCCTTATAACTTAACAGTAGAGCAATAGAATATTAACCCTAGAATAGAAATAACAAGAAACTGTAAACATAAAAAAGGAACTGTAAAAGGTCAAAGGAGGAACCAAAACATAACAGGATGTAACTATAGACACATGCTTGTAGAGTCAAATAGTACACATACAGTTGTAACAGGGCAAGAAAGTGTAAGAAACTGATTATGCTGATCACCTGAAAGCTGTCTCCGTGCCCTTCATTTCTTCGCCAACGCCGTCCACACCTTTGGGGACCCCTGGACTGCGGGGGCTGGACCCCGGCAGATAAATACAAAATACGCCCTCTGACTACAACAGGATATTAGAAAACAGTAACAGAATGTAAGTGAAAAATTTACAGAAATTAAATAACACAAATATTAGACGAATGATTAATGAAGAAATCACAGAGAAATTGGAAAATACTTAGAAATTAATGAAAATGAAAATGCAAAGTACCAAAACACAGGGGAGGCAACAAAATGCTGCTGAAAAAGTTCCTAACTCCAGATGCTTCTTCTATATTAAAAATAAGAAGCATCTCAAATCTAAAACATAACTTTACAACTGAAGGAACTAAAACAAACAAACAAACGACATCCAACCCTAGCAGAGGGAGGAACCCATAAAGATTACAGATAAGTAAAATAGAAAAACAATACAGAAAAATCAATGAAACCCAATTTTTTAAAAAGATTCACAAACGTGACAAATCTTTAGCTGGAAGGACTAAGATAAATAAGAACCCTAGCCGGTTTGGCTCAGTGGATAGAGCGTCTGCTGGAGGACCAAAAGGTTCCAGGTTCAATTCTGGTCAAGGGCATGTACTTGGGTTGCAGGCTCTGGCCCTAGTCAGGGCTCAGGCAATGAATCGATGTGTTTCTCTCACACCAATATTTCTCTCTGTCTTTCCCTCTCTCTTCCACTCTCTCTAAAAATCAATGGAAACAATATCCTCAGGTGAGGATTAAAAACGAGAGAGAGATAAAATTCAAATTACAGAAATCATAAATAAAACTGAGGACATTACTATCAATTCTACAGAAATAAATGTTATCAGAGAACTATAAACAACTATGTGAACATATTGGATACCCTATATGAAATGGACAAATGCCTAGAAATATGGAACCTACCAAGACTAAGTCACAAAGACATAAGAAATCCTAGACATGATTGACTGGCTGGTGAATTCTACAAAAGATTTAAAGAAAAACTAATGCGAATCCTTAAACTTTTGAATACATTGAAAAAAAAGGAACACTTCTGAATTCTTTTATGAGGCTATCGACACCTGATACCAAAACTAGTGAAGATTCTACAAGGAAAGAAAACTATAATATTCCCTTCTATACACTGATGCAACAATTTCAACAAAACACCACAAACACTAATTCACCAGCCTCTTAAAAGGAATATACACACACACACACACACACACACACACACACACATATGATAACCAAGTGGGTTTTATCCCTAGAATACAAGGATGATTCAACATATGCAGATCGATGTAACACACCACATTAAAAGCATAAAGGGAAAAACACACATGACCATCTCAATTGATGCAAAAAACAATTTGACAAAATTAAAAACAAATTTAATGTAATAATACTCAATAAACTAGGAATAAAAGGAAACTACCTCAACATAAAGCCTTTAGTCTAAAGTCAGGAACAAGGCAAACATGCCTTATTTCACCTTTTCTATTCAACACAGTACTGCAAATTCTGGCCAGATCAGTTATGAAAAAAATGAAAAGAAGTAAAAGGCATCCAAATTGGAATTGAAGAAGTAAATTTGTTTCTGCTTTGGCGATGATGTGATCTTATTTGCAGAAAATCATAAAAAATTTACTAAAAGAAAAAATTAAAACATAAATAAATTCAGCAAAGTCACAAGATAAAATTCAACACACAAATATCAGTTGCGTTTCTTATACACTAAAAATGAACAACGTGAAAGGAAATTAGGAAATCAATCCCATTTACAATAGCATCAAGAAATAGCACTTAGGGATAAACTTAACGAAGCAAGTGAGACTTTAAAATAAAAACAATAGAACATGGTCAAAAAAAAATGAAAGAAGGTATAAATAAGTGGAAACACATCATGTTCATGGATTGGAGTTCTTAACACTATTACTCAGAGCAATGTACAGAGATGATGCAATTGCCATGGAAATCTCAATGACATTTTTGCTGAAATAGAAAAACTCATGAAATCTCTATGGACCCTGAATAGCCAAAATAATAATCTTGATAAAAAAGAATAAGTTTATGGGTCTCATATTTTTTTTTTCATTTAAAAACACATTATAGGTTTACCTCAGCAGATAGAGCGTCTGCCCACAGACCGAAGGTCCCAGGTTTGATTCCGGTCAAGGGCATGTACCTCCAGGTTCCTCCCCAGCCCCAGCCCCAGCCCAGGTCAGGGCATGTGTGGGAGGCAACCAATTGATGTGTTTCTCTCACTTTGATATTTCTGTATTTCCCTCTCTCTTCCATTCTCCCTAAGAATCAATGGGAAAATAAAAACTAAAAACATATTATTAGCTACAGTAATCAAAACAGCATGGCACCGGCAGAAAGACAGACACATAAACCCATGGGGGAAACAGAGCCCAGAAATAGTCCTCCTGCACCTGGCACATGGCCTGGAACAGACCCCGAGCTCCCACAACGGGAAGGAGAGTCCCTCCCTCACAGGGCAGTGGGAGAAGCGCACACCTTCGTAGACCAGCACGAAGCCGGACCTTCACAGGCCTTTACAAAAATGACCTCAAAGTGAGTAAAAGGCCCGGCCATGTGGCTCAGTGGTTGAGCGTTGACCTATGAACCAGGAAGTCATGGTTTGATTCCACGTTGGGGCACATCCCTGGGTTGTGGACTTGATCCTCAAGAGGGAATGTGCAGGAGGCACCTGATAAATGATTCTCTCTCATTACTGTGTTTCTATCTCTCTCCCCCCTCCTTTCCTCTCTGAAATCAATAAACAAATATATTTTTAAAAATAATTAATAAAGACCTAAGCATAAGACAAAATATATATACATATATATGTGCTATAGAGATCTCTCTCCAAGAAGAAAATATAGAGAAAAGTCTTAATGCAATTCAGATTAGGCAATGATTTATAGGATATTACAACCAAAGCAGGGGCTAGGAAAATGAAACTATTTCAAAGACAACTATCAATAGAATTAAAAGACAACCTATGGAATGGGAGAAAATATTTGCAAATCATATATTTCAAAGGGATTAATATCCAGAATACAGACAGAACTCCTAAAACTCAACAACAAAGTCACCTGATTTTTCAATGAGCAAAGTACTTGCATAGCTGTTTCTAGAGCAGATGGAAAGATGCGCAGCATCGCTAGTCAGCTGAGAAGTGCAAATTAAAACCCAATGAGACACCCCGCACACCCATCGGGATGCCCATAAAACCCGGACAAGGTGCTGGCCAGAGCATGGAGGGTAGAGCCCTGGGGCACCAGGGGCGGGAGCGGGAATCACACCGCTTCAGAACAACCAGCATGGGCTCTCTTAAAGCGCTTCCCATGCAACCACCTTGCCTCACAGGCCTCATTTCCGGGTCAAGGGGTTAAAACATGCTCCTCAAACAGATATCTGCAAACCCATGTTCACTGCGGCGTTTTTCACAACAAAAGAGGGAAGCCACACGAGTGTCCAGGATGGGCAAGTAGACAGCAGCGTGGGGCGCACACGAAGACCAGTGTTTTGCCTTAAGGCAGGACGGGCCTGCGGGGCTGGAACAGCGGGCACTTGGGGACCTTAAGTGAAAGGAGCCGGACACAGGGACTGAGGGACAGATAACGTGACTCCACTTACAGGAGACAGGCCAGCCTCTCACAGGGGAATGCTCCTCAGTGAGCATCAGCCTTCACGAGGGAGGTGTCAAGTTTCCCTTATGGCACTTTACTGGAAGAGCTCCACTGGGCGGCACCCCAAGGCCAGCTGCAGGGTGAGGCGGGGGTGAGCCCAGAGAGCCGAGGCCTCAAGCCACCCGCAGTCCTCACTGCCTGGTCATGGCTGGAGCTTCTGGAAAGGCCTGCACTGAGTGCCCTCTTGCCACCCCCTGCCCTGCCTGGCTTCCTGTAACTGAGACAAACCCCGCCCCTGAATCACCATGGCAACTCCAGGAACTGACCAATAAGGTCAGCAAAGGCACAAGGCAAAACTCAATGCATGCACACATACACTGCTAATGTGGAGGAGGGGCGTGAGCCCTGCTGCAGCCTCCAGTCTGGGAACCCCTTACCTTGCTGGCGCACCTGAGTGGCAACTCCAGAGGTTTCCAGAACTAACAGAGTTCCAGGAGCTGGCAAAGCAGCAAGGAAAAGACGATATAAAAATGGCCACCAGCCCTGTCCGGTTTGCCTCAGTGGATGGAGCCTTGGCCTGCGGACTGAAGGGTCCCAGGTTTGATTCCAGTCAAGGGCATGTACCTTGGTTGAGGGCACATCCCCAGTGGGGGATGTGCAGGATGTAGCTGATCGATGTTTCTCCCTCATCCATGTTTCTAACTCTCTATCCCTCTCCCTTCCTCTCTGTAAAAAATTAATAAAATATATTTTTCAAAAATTAAAAAACAGCCGCCAGGTGGCGCGCGAAAACCAATGAGGACATCACTGGGCCGGCTCCTGGGCCTTGGGCCTTCCTGGGTGGGTGCCCCCACCACCCGCTATGTAGAGGGAGGTGGGGGGCAGCGGGGTGTGAGTGTGGCCGTGGCCCATATCCTTCCAGACCCCAACTCTCCAGTCAGACCTTGTCGGAGAGGGCCGTGGTGGGCGGGCGGCTGGCGGCAGGCTGCTGGCTGGGGCCTGGGGATGGCAGGGCGTCCCCACATGGTGCCCCCCCTCCCCATCCCCCGTCTCCCTCCCCGCCCCCAAGGTTTCGCGTGTGCGCATGGCCTGGCCTTGGAAGTCGGACTGGAAGTTTTGTGGTGTTTTTTTTTTTTTTGGGGGGGGGGCGGAGGGGGTGTGATAGAGAACCGAGAGGACGTACCCAGAACTGTCTTTGCAGCCTGGGACCCTCAACACCTAAACCCAGGGGACTCTGAAAGCCTGAACGTGGCGAATATTCATGGGAGAACTAAGGAGGAATCATTTTCTCCTTTCCCGTCTCCTTTCTTTTCTTTTTTGAAATTGAATTTATTGGGGGGTGGGGGAGACATCGGTTAATAAAGTGGTACAGGCTTTACAACAGAATGCAAGAGGATAAAATGAAACGTGTAAATAAAGAAGGAGCCTTGCACTGTGGATGAAAAGGGGCCACGGGCTAACCTGACCCACTCCGGGGAGGCCTGTGTGGCAGCCTGGCTGGGCCTTGCAAACTCAAGACACCTAAAGTGACCACCCGGGCTATTCTGAAATTTAAAAAAATTTTTTTTTTTTTACATAAAAAGCAGTCCATAGTGGGTAGTCACGTTCTAGGCCTGGTATCTTCCCTGAGAGAGAGCAACTTTGAACTGACTGGTAGCTGAGGCTGTGTGTCTTTCTATGCCTCTAGGATCCCATTTCTTTGGAGTTGTCTAGTGAATGTCAAGGTAACTAGTCACTTCCCTTTTTCCCAGTGCCCAGGGTCCCTCCCAGGGCAGAGACCACAAATTCCCTCACTGTGACTGTAGTATATTTTTTTAAAAGCTAGGGACGCATGAATAAACAAGTGGAACAATAACTCTCTCCCTCTCTCTCTCTCTGTCTCTCTCCTTCCCCCCTTCCCTCCCTCTCCGTATTCCTCCTCCTCTCCCTCTCCCTCTCCCTTCCCTTCTCTCTTCAAACAAACAAACAAACAAACAAATGACCCTAGCCGGTTTGCTCAGTGGATAGAGTGTCAGCTGGTGGACCGAGGTCCATGGGTTCGATTCTGGTCAAGGCCACATCCCCAGGTTTCAGGCTCGATCCCCAGTAAGGGGTGAGCAGCAGGTGGCCAACTGGTGATTCTCTCTCATCGTGGATGTTTCTGTTGCTTTCTCCCTTTCCCTTCCTCTCTGAAATCAATAGATATATAAAAAAAAACAACAACACAAATGTGTTGTTCCACCTCTATGTAGTAAAAAGCATACTTGTACAATGTTTTGTGTTTCTTGTTATTAAAACAGTGACATGAAAACGGGGGTGGGGTGGCAGCGACGGGTAGGAGGATAAAAGGGAGGGGTTGACCTTAGACATTTCAAAATGGCAGTTGCCTAAACTCCCTTCTTTTTTCTTTTTCTTTCTTGTTTTTGCGATATATATTTTATTGATTTCAGAATCATTCAGGAAGGGAGAGGGAGAGATGGAAACTTCACAATGAGAGAGAATCATGGATCGGCCGCTTCTTTCATGCCCTCTACTGGGGATCGAGCCCACAATCCAGGCAGGCTCCCTTGACCAGAATCGAACTTGGGACCCCACGGTCCGCAGGCCGACATAGGTCCTCTCTACCCACTAACTGAGCCAAACCGGCCAGGGCCACACCTACTTCTTATGCTTAGGTGGGTGCAGGATAGACAGTTAACAGGCAACCATACACATGATAACAATGACAATGAAGGAATCTATGGTCTATTTCATGGCGCCTTGACGAGGATGTTTCTGTATCCTGCCTCCCTTCCTCTCAGAAATCAATGAAAATGTACTAAATTAAAGAGAGAGAGAGAGAGAGAGAGAGAGAGAGAGAATGAATAAAAGAAAGTGAAAAACCGCCATTCTCCGGAGCATTGTCCCAACCCCTTGAGATTCTGCTTCCCGGCAAGTGTGCACTGTTTGGCTCAAGTGAACGCATAAAAGTTCTCTACAGGTTTGAATGTTTTCACATGAACACGACATGTACACCTGCTGGTTTCTGAGGGTGGGGCAATGGAATCAGACCATGAGGTCTGCTGTAAAACTGTAGAGGAGTCTGTTTTTGGGGTCAAAGGCAGGTCACCCTTAGAAAGATTGTAGGAAAAACAAAATGGGATTTACTAAGAGGAAACGGACAGAATCGAACATAGGGATGTTCCGAGTACTGCGAGAGGGTATCTTCCCCTCTCCTCACTCATACCGCTTTCGGGAAAAGGATGGAAATGATCCTAAGAGGTGAAGAAGGTACTGAAGCTCTTGGAGAGACCAGGGCCTGCTGTAAAGGGGACGATGGAGAGGTCTGGCCAGTTCCTGGCACCACGGGGTTGCATGCTATCCTGCCTCAGCTACACCCCGTTTGCCATTCCCAGGGAAGTGAATGGAGAATGAGGCCTTCTCAGATCCCTGTGTCTTTTTCCATACACGTGAGCCCTTATAGACTCCTCAGCTCTAGGTTCCCTGCAAACCAGACAGATCGCGCCTGCAGTGGCTGCAGTGCCTCAGAGAAAAACATGCTCAGCTAGAAAGACACATGTCCAGAACGGGCAAATGGACTCGTTAGCCCACTGCCAACCCTCGTCAGTGCTCGGGGAATTAAAACAGCACTGTGCCCCTTTGACGATGCAGTCGGTACAGGGTTGGCCGTGTGTGGCTGAGAATATCAAAGCGCAACACATCCTCTTACAGCCTCAATGGTTCCGATGCTGGGTTGAGGAGAGAGAGGCGATTGTGGAAAAGCACCTAATTAGGCGGGGGGTGGGGGGGCAGGGGGTGAGCATTCACATTGGTGTGTGTGTGTTGTTGTTGTTTTTCACCTTGTTGTATACATTACAAGCAAAAGAGGAGATGTAAGTGGGTTACATGAACTCCATTGGTGATAGATGAGGGAGGTGAGAGAAAGCAAAGCAGGGCAGAAAACCTCTGGGATTGGATGAAAATGAAAATGAAATGATAGACACATACTCAGCAACTCACTGGATAACAATGAGGGGGTTTAAATAAGAACATTACACCCTAGCCGGTTTGGCTCAGTAGCTAGAGCATTGGCCTGAGGACTCAGGGTCCCAGGTTCGATTCCTGCAAGGGCATGTATCTCTCTAGGTTGTGGGCACATCCCCGGTGGGGGGGTGTGCAGGAGGCAGCTGATTGATGTTTCTCTCTCATTGATGTTTCTAACTCTCTATCCCTCTCCCTTCCTCTCTGTAAAAGAAATCCATAAAATATATTAAAAAAAAAAAGATTGACCTTTGTCAGGGAAGGTAGTGGTCAGGGATGTGACTACCAATCATCACTGTTTTTGTTGTTGTTAAACTTTTAATTTCAGAGCATCCTTTGTGGTCTCTTTTCCATCCACAGATGGATGGATGTGTCCTCTCTCCCTCCCTCCCTCCTTCCCTCCGCCCGCCCACCCACCTGCTTTCCATGGGAAATCCTCAGTCTCATATCACACAGTCACTGGTGATTTCACTCGCTGAAACCTCCCATTGAAAAAGAGGAAGAAAAATGGACAAACCTGTTTGAGCCGCACAGGCCGCAACCGTGAATGAAGTGCGTGCACATGTGTGCATGTGTGGCATCTGTCAACAACGTAAGAAATATTACATCCTGTGAAGAATTTTTGTGAGTGTCTTTGAGCCAAACTGTCCACAAATGTCGCACGCACGCACGCAGGGAAACACAATCTCAACGGTTGGAGATAACGTTCCCAAGAATGGCAATATCGGCCCCCCTACCCCCGCCCCTTATCTTATACACTCCAATCCAAAGTGGAGATCATATGTGGGTGACATGAAATCCACTGGTGATATTTTAGGGGGGCAGGAGAAAGCAAAGCAGGAAAACCTCTGGGATTGGATGCAAAGTCAAATGATGGACCAAGACTTCTTGTACCTTAGGTGGGTGTAGGCTAGTTCATAGTCAATCATGAACTCAGTCACCATGACGGGATCTGTGATATTCACAGAGCCGTGCCTGTGATTCCAGGGCTCTGCAAACGATGGAGAATCCCTTTGACATTTCAAAGATGTGTGGTCATGGATTCAAGGAAGAAAGAAGGAAAGAGATAGGCTGACTCTGTCAGGGACTATGACGGCCTAGGACAGGATCACCCACCCCAAACTGATTGAAGCTGATTTTAGTCTGTAAGACCACCACGCATGGCCTCCCCTGAGCTTGTCAGGTTTTATTACAGTATTTCGTCCCTTTTCACCACCACCATCATCCCACCACCTCCCCGTTCTCCCCCCCAAAACACACACACACACACACACACACACACACACACACACACGAGAGTACTCTCATTGTGCAAACCATGGTGACTCTAAAGTCCTGATCCCGATCCCCGACCCTGGGAGTTGTATTAAAAATCAAGCTAAAGGAGTGTGAGTGTAAACTGTAGACTTATCAAAGGTTCAAAGGAGGTCTGTGTTTACCACAATTTAAAGAAAACAAACCAAGAAAGAGATCAAAGGTCAAAACACCCTCTCTTGGACTGGGAGTGAGAGAGTTCATGCATCTGTCCAAGAGGGTCATCTGCAGTGTGAAAAGCCAGGGTTCGTTTGGCAACAGGTGATATTTCCTTCCTCTCAGGGATCATGAGAAGCATCCATGACAGTAAGCTACTGTCATTGTAAAGGCAGACAAGGCGAGCAGGGAGAGCTATGCCATTTGAAAGCACACCCTATCTGCTTTTCCTTTCACAGCATGTACACAATGAATTCATGTTTCGTTTGCAACCCCATTGCTTCTTGAGTCTTCCCCTCCTCCTCCTCCTCCTCCTCCTCCTCCTCCTCCTCCTCCTCCCCCCATCCTCTTCCCCTCCTTCTCCCCCCCTCTTCCTCATCCCCCCTCCCCCCTCTGGCAGCAGAAAGGGCTGTTGTTTCCAAGTTTTTGGTTGATACTCAGGTGTAGGACAGACATATGTATGTATGTATGTATGTATGTATGTATGTATTTATACTGTGTGAGGGTAGCTGGGACGGGGGGAGAAGGAGGGCTTTAAAAGCTTCTCTCTTCTCTCTCTCTCTCTCTCCCTCCCTCTTCCTCTCCTCTCCCAGAATTCAACAAGGACACACTTCCCACGATGCAGATGAAGGGCCATAGGTTAGACTAGGAATTTCCTTGAAGCGAGCATGCCCCTCACTGTGCCGCCACCAATGCCAATGCCAACACGGCCTGGAAACATCCCTACAGTGTAGATAGTAATAGAAACCAGAACGGTAAGCATTGCAACGTGTTTTCTGGGGATTTGTATCTTTTAGAAACTTAGAAATGCATAACGCTGTGATAAGATTGCCACTTCACCAGTGCATTGTAAGCTATGTAAATGTGGAATCATGGTAAGAAGGTACTATTGTATGTGGGCTGTACATTAAAATGAAGAAATGAAGGAACGAACAAACGGTAGAATAAATAAAAAATAAATAAATGAAATGAATGAATAAGTAAGCAAATAAATAAATGAATAAGTAAATAAGTAAGTGAACAAATAATAAGTGAGAAAATACATACATACATACATACTTGAATGAATAAAAAATAAAAAATAAAAAATAAATAAATAAATAAATAAAACAGCCCTAACTGGTTTAGCTCCGTGGCTAGAGTGTCGGCGTGTGGACCAAAGGGTCCAGGTTCGATTCCGTTTAAGGGCATGTACCTAGGTTTCGGGCACATCCCCAGAGAGTCACGGCCTGGACATAAGTCCCAGCGGTCTCCCTGGTTTTGTTTTTTGTTTTTTATTCAGGAGTGCTGGTCGAACGGGATTTTCGCGGGGAAAAAAGGAGGAGGGAAGCCTTTACCTCCTTTCCTCCTTCATGTTTTCCCCTCTTATACCTAGTATGATTTCATCTCTATGTGGGAGGTTTTGCTTCTTTGTTTGTTTGTGGTTTTACATTCCATATATGAGGGAATATATAGAATGTGCCACTTTATCTTATTTTTTTAAATAGATATATTTTTATATATTCCAGAGAGGAAGGGAGAGGGAGAGACAGAGAGAGAAACATCAAGATGAGAATCATTGATTTGCTGCCTCCTGCATACATCCTACTGGGGATTGAGCCTGCATCCTTGGCATATTCCCTTGATCAGAATAGAACCCAGGACCCTTCTGTCCACAGGCCGATGCTCTACCCACTGAGCCAAACCTTCTAGGACCACTTTATATTATTGATTAATTAAATCCTCAACTGTGAGAATTCACTGTTATAAACACTATATGTGACACAAATATCTGTATTTCATGCCCATTGTTTGAGAACTGTCTAAGAAACTTCTGCCCAAATGTCATTGGGAATGATCTTCCAAAAATGTGTCTTTCATGTCTCTGACTACAATTGCAAGATCATGGCTGGAGCCGTGAATCAGAATCTGATTGCAAATCTGGTCATTTGTTATCTAAACAAAGAAAATGAGGCCCCAAGCTCTTCCCATTGCTATGGTTTACTTACCACTGTCCTTCACAAATATCCAGAATGGCCTGTTGTATCACAGCACTGCAGTTTCTGGTTGGATATTGACATCATGCAAAGCCACTCCACAACTTCCCATCCTCTGTCAGCAGGTCATAGGGAGCTTTCCATGAGCCCACAAATCTAGGCTGAAAGAAGGAATTATTGTTGGGCAGTAGGGCCCAAGGGCAATTGGGACACCTCTTATATATATAACAGCTCTGATCCTCCAAGGTCACGTCATGCATGTGCTATTTTTAATTCATGTAAAAACTTACTGACTCTTTAGAAGTTTCTAAGAGAGACACACGGCCAATTTTGCCAGGGCCCTGGGCCTTGTTAGGAATATGGTAGAGAGACCAAGGGAGTAGTGTGCCAAGAGCCTCCTAAGACTCGCTGAGAGAGAGGCCCAGGGCCCAGTCTGCCATTGCTTAAGACTTTGCCTGTAATCTCCCTGAGCGAGGCTTGGCCCTTTGGTGATAGGCTCAGCTATTTGGGGCTAGGTGGGGCTCTCCAAGTATGGAGGTTTTGCTCAGAGGCTGTGATTCTAGGCCAGACTTTGAGGCTTGCATTGCCTTTAATGATGCCATGCTGCCCATTGACATTCACAGAAAGTTAATATCTGTTGTACAGTGTTCAAAGAGCTGTTAACTGATTAGGATCGTGTTTACAATATTTATAATTCAGACACAACACTTTGAATACATGTTTGTAGAACCTTAATATCTGTGAGGCAGGGTGGAAACACTAAAAATTCATGTACAAAGATGAATTTCTTTGTCAGGCTCAATGAGTTGGCGTTTTGTGAGGAAAGTTGTTTACAAAACAAATAATTCATATTCACAGAATACAGTTAATGGTATGAAAATGCTTAGAACTCTCACAAATCACAGTGATAGACCGGGCAAACTTTTTGGAATGTGCTTGAAAAACTTTGAATATAAGTTCTCACAACCTTAATATCTGTTAGGGGGGTGTTGAAGCACTGAGAATTCGTGTCCAAAGGCACAATTATAAGTCAATATCAAAAAGTAGATGTTTTTCTAAGAAAGTTAATCATAATCCTAAAAATTTATGTTCATAGGAAACCGTTAACTGTGTGAAAGTGCTTTTGTGGATTTCTACGAAGAAAGTAGGAGAAACAAATTCATGTTCTTTGAGCTGATATAACAGTCTAAAAGTATTCACAACTCTTAGAAATGCAAATGGTAGCAAAGCTAGTATTCAAAGTGGTAATAATTTATATTTAAAGTTCGATTTATTTGGCAAAAATCTCTACAAATAGTTGGAATTCACAGTGAGTGAGCTGCATTCACTGGATAAAAGTGAATCAAACACTGAAATTCACAATGAAAGACTAGCGAAATGTTTAGGAAGGTGCCCGAAACAGTACAAATACAGGATCATAAAGCGTTATTATGTCAAGGGCAGCATTTCACTCCGGAGAAATTGTATTCGCAAAGCAGAGAACTGAGTTGAACACTGGCTCCATTTATAATTCTTTCTAAATGTGTTGAGTTTTAGGAAGAATGTGAAACCTAAGATACATATTCATTGATCTGATATAACAGTATAGAAGTATTCACAACTCTAAGAAATCAAAATGGTAGTAAAGCTAGTATGCAAAGTGGTAATATCTTACATTTAAAGTTCCATGTATTTGGCGAAAATCTCTAGAAATAGTTGAAATTCACAGGGAATGAGCTTGAATCCCTGGACAAAATGAAGCAGACACTGTGAATTGACAATGAAAGACTAAGGAATTATTTAGGAAGGTGCCGGAAACAGTACAAAAACAGGTTCACCGAGGCTTATTATCTGAAGGCCACTGGTTTCATCCCGAAGAAATCGTGTTCAAAGACCAGAAAAGTGAGTTAAACACTGGCTACATTTATAATTCTGTCAAATGTGTTGATTTTTAGGAATAAAGAAGCTGAAACATGAATTCATGTTCATTGAGCTGATATAACAGTCTAAAAATATTCATAATTCTTAAAATGACAATGGTAGTAAAGCTAAGTGTGCAAAGTGGTAATAATTTCCATTTGAAGTTCCATGTATTTGTCAAAAATCTCTAGATATAGTTGGACTTCACAGAGAGTGAGCTTGAATCCCTGGATAAGAGCGAATCAAACACTGAAATTCACATTTAAAGATGGGAAATTTTTAGGAAGGTGCCTGAAACAGTAGAAATACAAAGTCTTTGAGCCTTAATATCTGAAGGACACTTTTTGTTCACTGGGAAATCATGTTCAGAGAGCAGAGAACTGAGTTGGATACTGGCTACATGTATAATTCATGCTAAATGAGTTGGCCTTTTGAAATAACGTTGGTTAAATATTAAACTTTCTTCTTCATAGGACTCACGTTCCTGCATGAAAATGTGAGAACCCTGAGAACTCACAATAACCGACCAGTGAAATGAATACGTATGTGTCTGAAACACTTGGAATGCATTTGTAGATCCTCAATATCTCTACTGCAGTGTTGAAATACCAATTATTTGTATCCAAGAGCTGACAAAGTTGGGACAGCCGTAGAATAGAAAGGATTTCTATTTCTAGAGCTGGTATATGTGGAAAAAGGATGGATAAACAGTTGGAAAACACAGGGAAGGAGCTTGAATCACTGGACAAAGTGAACCAGACACTGAGAATTCACAATGAAAGATAAGGAAATATTTAGGACGGTGCCTGAAACAGTACAAAAACAGGTTCATGAAGGCTTATTATCTCAAGCGCACTGTTGTATCCTGACGATATCGTGTTCACGGAGCAGGAAACTGAGTTGAACACTGGCTACATAAATACCTCTTTCTAAATGTGTTGATTATTAGGAAGAAGTTGAAACATGCATTTATGTTCATTGAGCTGATATAACAGTCTAAAAGTATTCACAACTCTAAGAAATCAAAACGGTAGTAAAGGTAGTATGCAAAGTGGTAATAACTTACATTTAAAGTTCCATGTATTTGGCGGAAATCTCTAAAAATAGTTGAAATTCACAGAGAATGAGCTTGAATCCTTGGTCAAAGTGAAGCAGACACTGAGATTCAGTATGAAAGATGAGGAAATATTTAGAACGGTGCCTGAAACAGTACAAAAACAGGTTCGTAAAGGCTTATTATCTCAAGAACACTGTTGTATCCTGGCGAAATCATGTTCACAGAGCAGAAAACTGAGTTCCAAAGACCAAGACCGAGTGGAAAGTTCCCTGTTTACGCTTTTGGCTCAAAATACCAGGAGGAAGTGTAGTGTCTTGAACCTGCAACTCTGGTTTCTACACACCAAGCCTGGGGGAACACCACACTGGTGGCACCTGTGGTGAAAGGAGGAGAGCAGGGAGCTGTGAGAATGCTAGAGTCTTCGGGAGCAGCCTTCCTAACAAGGTTGCTGTAACTTACGCGCTCAGGCTTGGTCAAAGCCCCTGGTCAGGGCTGCGGCTTGCCTTCCTGGTATGGTCAGCCCTGAGCCTGCTGGCGTTGTGCTCAGAGAAGAAGCTCAGTTAAATAAGAGACATCAAAGAGTAAATATACTCCCAACCCCTTTGTACACCCCAGTTGAGGAGGGGTAATGGAAAACAGCTGCTGCTTTGCATCTTATAATGACAAGACTCCTGCCATGTAGAGAGGAGAGCTGATTTGTTTCCAGCAACCCCTTGGGTGTTCCCTGCCCCAGCCCTGAAGCCTGACAGCACCTAGCAAAGGTGTGTCCTCACAGCCATGTTGGCCTGGCTCCTGGAACATTGGGAGCAAGTTTGAGCTCTATTGATTACCAAAAAAAAAAAAAGATTGAAAAACACCTCTTTGTACTCAAATGACACTATAAAATGCAGATTACAGCATCTGATTTTGTCTTCTGTGTTGATTTTGAGGCAGAATGCATATAGGTTCATGGGAAAAGCAGAAAAAAACAAAGGGAAAGGGAGAGGATTCTGCCATGCACATCACTGAAT
This sequence comes from Corynorhinus townsendii, assembly GCA_026230045.1. Taxonomy (NCBI): domain Eukaryota; kingdom Metazoa; phylum Chordata; class Mammalia; order Chiroptera; family Vespertilionidae; genus Corynorhinus; species Corynorhinus townsendii. The sequence continues at coordinate 45,110,041 of JAPDVU010000013.1, forward strand.
GTTGTTTTTTGTTTTGATTTGTCTTGTTATTTTTCCTTTTGTTCTTCAAGTCCGTATATGCCATTTAAACCACTTTATGGTGTTAGGTAATGAGCTAATGCTTCCTCTATTAAGAGCAAGCAACAGTGCCTTTCATGAGTCGCATACATTTAATCAATTCAAATGGAGCATATTGAGTGGAGAGAATGTTATGTGTCATTATATAAAGAACTTGGCATTATGATGTTATCTGGCTGAAGATCTTATTTTGCAATTTAGAGAATGTAGACAAATCAGGCATTGAAAATGAATGTGCATGCTTAAACGCATGACTTTATTTTCATGCGTAATGACCAAACAACCGGTCACCAGGAGGTGCATCTATGAGTCCCATGGCACGGTGGGTCTGGGTGAGGCTGCATGGTATGGGCTAGGGCTGGGGCACCTGAAGCTGTGCCCCCCGCCCACAGGGCTTGACAGGGGTAGGATTTGCTGGGTCTTTGTGTCGCCCAATGGTTGTGGGGCCGGCCGGACACTTCTATTATAGAGAAAGGGCAAATAGCAATATTAAAATATTTCCTCTAATTAATTCCCTTTTAATGTGCATGAATTTCGTGCACTGGGCCACTAGTGATGTTATAAATATCCAAACGGCCCTTGGCTGAAAAAGGTTCCCCAACCATGCCTTAGATAGATTACTTAGCTCTGTTGGACGTCTCCTTTCCTATACAGTAGCTTCAAAACTATCCAGGCAGCAAGCTGGAGCAGTTTTAGAGCTTTTCTTGCTGTATTTTGTTTTTAGTTTTGTTTCCTTTGCTGCTGACTAGCCAGTGTCTGAAAATTATTGTTTAGTTTTTAGGTTGAGAAGGTATATCTGGTCCCTGTTATTCCATTATGGCTAAAGCATAAATTCCTTTTCTTTCATTTATGATTTATAGTTAACTGTTTTAAAAGATGACTGTTGGGCTGTCCTCATTGTTGATTTTAAAAATTTCATTAAGTAGTTAAATATTAATTTTAAGTTTCTTATACATATTATTTTTAGAAATCAAAATGTATTTCTATGGCTTTAAGTAGGTGGAGCAAACTATATATATATATATAAATAAAATGTAGTGAATTTAAGACTATCCATTTAATCTTAGTTTTCAGTATGATTTGTTTAAATTAGAGGATATTAGTAAGATATAGAAGGATAAGAAAATGGTCTTAATAACCAGTTTGTTTTTATCTATCCAAAGGTAAATATAACTGTTTGTAGGTTTATCAGGTAATATGTAATAATGAAAACTATGATATCTTTATATCACTGTTGTATGCTACTCATTAAATGAGATACCCCTTCATTCAAAGAATAGCATCCAACAGAGACATATAAAGGTAGATATTTCCCAGCCTGAGGCTTATTTTTACTTTTTCATCTAGACATTTAAAACATGGATGTAATATTTCTTCCTGTGAACTTTTTTACTATTCTTGTCTAAAGAAGTTATTCCTTATCTGAAAGTCAAGAAGATACTACCTTACTTCTTTCTAGAATTTTTAAATTTTTTATTGAGATTTCTTTTCTATAAAATTGTACAAACTTTCCTTCTATTTTTAGGGTAATAATTACATGTTTATGTCTTTATTATATAAGCAAGGTAAATATTGCTTTGATCTTTTGTTGGAGTGTTTGTCTTTAGTTAATTAGATTAATGTCTTTAGTTAAATAGATTAATTAGTTAAATGTCTTTAGTTTACTAGATTAATGATACCAAATATTATTATTTTTCTTTCCTAGATTAGAAATCATTTCTCAATCCCACTTTCTGTTTATGAAGGGAATACTTTATTGGGAATGGCTTCACTCAGAAATGAATTTATCATACCATTAGCATCTTACCGGTGATTCTTTTTATCTACTTGTTTGCTCTACATCTCTTATAGAGTTTTTAGTTTCTGATTTTGTAGGGATATCTATCTTTAAATTATCAAACTTCCATCAAATCTTTCCTGTTATTATCTGACCCTATATGACTTATATAAGTTGCAGGGCACTTAGAAGTGTTTTTAAAATAAATATTATTTAATTTAATGTATTTATTTTATGCCGTATAAATTATTTATGCTTTACCAGTAAATAAAATTATTACATACTTGCAATATAGCCATTATAACCATAATCATATATGGGGTGGGGCAAATGTAGGTTTACAGTTTTGAGTATGCAAAATACAGAGTTCATTCTTATATTATTACTTATTCATTATTGTATTACTTTTCATATGAACAACTGTAAACCTACTTTTGCCCCACCTTGTGTATTCACAATTTAAAAAAAATATCTAATTGTGTATAATTTTTTGTTTCTGGATTACATATACTGTTATGAAGTGATTTTTACTTTGTAAAGGTTTATGATAGACTTTTTTTGGAATTCCTTTAGAAAACAAAATATTGCACATTTATCTGTTGATTATTTTAGAATTTTAATCAGTCTTAAAGGTTTAAAGTAACTTGACTAAACTCGATGTAAAATCTTATATTAAGAAAGGATATGTTAAAATTGTAACAATACTAATGATGGGCTAGTTTCATAATTATAGGTTTAATATCATAACAAACAAGTATTATTGTTCAGGATATTTAATTTGCAATTGAAAATTTAAAGCAAGGAAAAATGGAGATTTTGGAGAGTAAATTCTTCCTCAGAATAAGCATCATGGTTGTCTAAGGTGCTATCCAGAACACATACTAGACATAGACACTTAGACCTATGCTACAGAAGGATGGAGACAAAATTACAAGCAGTGTTTAAATATCCCCTCCCTCTGTTCATCCTGACCCATGCCTAGGAGTTCAAGACTGGATCACTAATGTTTAGAAGGCTATCTAGCAGTTTTAGACACATATTTTCAGGTATTAGACATGCTCACCCTAATAAACATTCTATTGTTTAGACCTTCTGACCATAATGAGTATTTTATTCCTTAATTTGAACTTGCTGAGGGAAAAAATTATATATTATTCAGAGAACAACAATAATATCATTATTTACAGTACCTGACCATGTTCTAGAGAGGATTATAGGTGGGTTAGAAGACTAAAGATAACATGTAAGGTATGTTTAAAAATTTCTATGAAGAACCTTAAATTCATTTTGTTTTTGGATAGTAAATACTAATGGCACTATGTTTTATTTTTAATAAATTATTATTATATTTTGTGACTATTCGTAGAAAAATTAAGCCATTAGCTATTTTTATACTTTTTTGTTCAAATCTAAATATTAATCTGTTACATGGAAGTTAATCAATATTTATTAGAATCATTAGTAACCAACCAGCTTGGATTTCACATTAGGTATTCTCCTATTCCAATGGTTAGACATGGGTCTAACTTTACATTTAAAATATGAGCTCTTAAATTAACAAATAGCTATCTTTAATTGTAGAATTTACATATACTGATTCTTAAATTTAATTCATTTAACAGTTATTTAGCATATCTTTTTATTGTGTATACGGCACTGCTGTAGGATAACAAGATGAATTGGCCTGCTATTCCCCTTGGGAGATGGATATATTATGTAAATACAGAGGTAGAAAATGATGGGTTGTAGAGAGTTACAGAAAGATTTATTGTTACAGAAAATTATGAAAAACAAAGAAGAGATTACCTACATGAATTATAGGTAAAATATAATAATGTGGCAAAGGACAATCTTAAGTGCAAGGAATTACATGAACAAAGATAAGGAGACTTGAAAACAAAGGCTTTGTATAGGTCTGTATCAGTGGTTCTCAACCTTTCTAATGCTGCGACCCTTTAATACAGTTCCTCATGTTGTGGTGACCCCCAACCATAAAATTATTTTCGTTGCTACTTCATAACTGTAATTTTGCTACTGTTAATGAATTGTAATGTAAATATCTGTGTTTTCTGATGGTCTTAGGCTCTACAGCAGCGGTTCTCGTGACCCACAGATTGAGAACCGCTAGCAGGGTCACCTAAGACCATTGGAAAACACAGATATTTACGTTACGATTCATAACAGTAGCAAAATTACAGTTACGGAATGTAGTGGGCAAGTTGGAAGATTAAATTTGAAAGATAGTTTTAAGTTCACATTGAGGTAGTTGCTCCTTCATTTTCTTGCAACCATTTATATACATTTTATCTTCATTTGTAATGTCATCTGTTTCTTCCTTTCCCTCTAAGAACGTTTGGCATTCTTCCATTGTAAAACCATTCACTTCATCAGTTCTTGTCATCCAGAACCTCTTACCACTGAGCATCTTTCTCTCATGTTTTCTCTTCATTATTTTCTTAAACCTTTCTTTAAACTTCCATATTTCTCTACTTCAAGTCTTTACTTCAGAACAAAGATTTTTGGGAAAATTGTCACTTCTGCAGAATACTCTGCAGCCACCCCACAAAGAGTTATGTGTGCAGGGGAGAAGGAAGTGTCTAATATTATTTCAGAGTCCAGAGTTCCAGTAGTGGAAGTTTCTGGAAAACAACACAGAGAAGTGGAGGGCTTAGAATTCAGTCTAGCAAGTTTAGGGCACCATTAGACATCAATACAGAAATATGTGTAGATATTAAGAATTTTAGGACTAAAGCTTTGGAAAATAATTAGGGCTACAGAGAGTACTGACAATTGTTCATGTGTAAGGAACAGTGTCACCATAATTGATTAGTTTTACAAGTACAAAAACATTTCTTAAGTATTTATACGTGGACACAGCTTAGGTTTAAAAAATTGTGAAACCTAAAATGTACTTGAAATGTAAACAAAAACAGTGATATTTAAATTTGTGAATTAATCATATGTGATGCCTATTGATTTTGTCACTATCTTCTTGTAACCACTTCTGCAACTATGCCCAAAATTTTTTAAAAATTAAGCATCTATTAATAGCTTTAATTTCATTAATCTTGAAAAAACTGGTGATTAATTTTTTCAACAGAAATCATTTTTTAGTTCATGAAATCATTCGTGACATGTACTTCCTATTAGGACCACATAGCCAGGAAAGACTTAAGTTAAATGTACAATTCACAGATAGTTGTATATGTTTGCTTTGCATATGTGACCTATATGATTCTGTATTTTCTGTAAGAAACCAGTTGTTATCTTGTAAACATACTTTTTACAATTTATTTTTTAATTGCAGTTGACATATATTAGTTTCAGGTATACAACATAGTGATTAGACACTTATATACCTTTTGAAGTAATCACTCTAGTAAGTTTAGTACCCATATGACACTATATATGATTAATTGTAAACACACATTTAAGACAGTAAGTTTATAAGAAAAGTATTATTCTTTTAAAAGCTAAATAACTATTAATTTCCTGAAAATTAAGATAAAGATATCTATCTATTGTCTACCTTACCTATCTCAAGAATGTGAAAGTGTAAAAATATATTACAATAGTATGGAGGGAGGTAATTTCATTGTTCTAAAGTTGTAATCATATAATTTAATGTGTTTTAAAGCATTTCAACACATCCTTTTTAATGTTTTATGCAGAGCACTCCTTTTTCTGAAGCCAGAAGATGAGGACTATCAAATGTGTGAAGCAATTGACTTTGAAGAAATTATAAAAAAATGAAGGCACTTTTCTAAAGAGAAAATGTAAACCTATAAACCCTTCTAAGAAACCATTTATTACTAATGTTGTCCCAGAAAAGGATAATTTGACATCTCTGTCAGTATATTCAGAAGATGGTTGGGACTTACAATACATAATGCATTTGTGGCCACCTATCCTACTCTGAAATCTTCTTCCTTACAAAATTGTTTATTATATAGAGGTATTCTGGAATTTTATTAAATATCTTTGTGTCTATGGTTTTGGTACTGGGGATAGGTACTAATACTCAAATGGAAAATAAATGTTTAATCATGCTGTGTAAAAATAGGATTAAAAATATTTTCAATTGATTCACCTTTGAAATTTGGCTACTAAGTTGAATATAAATTACCTACACAAATGTGATATGTCATTTAGAAAATGGAGATAATAGAAATTGCCTAGATTCACATCATCTGGAGGTAGTCCTTCAGATGAAAATATTGTAGTTTTAAAATATATATTTTTCTGTATTCTCTATGCATGTACATTTCATATATCATACATTTAAAATATGGATTCTAACCTTTGAAACAAGTATGAGAATTAGTATTAAATAATATTTAAGTACCAGACTTAAAGGATTTTATGCCCTACAATGTTCCTTGTTCTTTTAAATATTCTGTTTTAACAAATTATGTCTGATTTCATCAGGATTTAATATTATTTTTGCCATGCCTATCAAATATAAGAAATTTATTTATTGTAATCTATTAAGTATTGTTTTGGACATAGTATATTAATTATTAATTATTGGGATTTACTATATGTATACACTTCTTTGATAATTTTTGAGGGGGTGAAGTTAATATCTATGGTTTAAGAATATCTGTTTTTCTTTATATTTGTCAGTATTCTAGTGGTTTAGAATTTGCACAAAGAAAGAAGGAAAGAGATAGGCGGGCTCTGTCAGGGAAGATGACGGCCTAGGACAGGATCACCCACCCCAAACTGATTGAAGCTGATTTTAGTCTGTAAGGCCACCACACATGGCCTCCCCTGAGCTTGTCAGGTTTTATTACAGTATTTCGTCCCTTTTCACCACCACCACCATCCCACCACCTCCCCGTTCTCCCCCCCAAAACACACACACACACACACACACAAACACACACACACACACACACACACACACACACACACACACACACACATGAGAGTACTCTCACTGGGCAAACCATGGTGACTCTAAAGTCCTGATCTCAACCCCTGACCCTGGGAGTTGTATTAAAAATCAAGCTAAAGGAATGTGAGTGTAAACTGTAGGCTTATCAAAGGTTCGAAGGAGGTCTGTGTTTACCACCATTTAAAGAAAACAAACCAAGAAAGAGATCAAAGGTCAAAAC
>JAPDVU010000013.1:45121994-45149494 GCA_026230045.1 Corynorhinus townsendii
GCTCCACCCGGGCCTGCACCCTAGGCTTCAAGGCTTACCGCAGCGGCCCTCATGCTAGTCGCTGCGTAGCGTGTGCGGGGCATGGGCGGCGGGCGCCCGCGCGCCCGGTCTCGTGCTCCCGTCCCCAGTCTCCCACAGACCCACTGCCAGCGACGGCCGGGTATGGGCCTGATGCTCCAGCGCCATCCATTTTCAGAGCTAGTTGATTCGGCAAGTGAGTTGTTACACACTCCTTAGCGGATTCTGACTTCCATGGCCACCGTCCTGCTGTCTATATCAATCAACACCTTTTCTGGGGTCTGATGGGCGTCTGCATGGGGCGCCTTAACCAGGCGTTCCGTTCATCCCGCAGCGCCCCCCCCCCCACCCCTACCAACACCAACACTGCCGCCGGGCCGAACAGCGGCACCTGTGTGGCAACTCCAGAGGTTTCCAGAAGGAACGGAGTTCCTGTCGCCGGCAAAGCAGCAAGGAAAAGACGATATGAAAACGGCCACCATCCCTGACCAGTTTGGCTCAGTGGATGGAGCGTCGCCCTGTGGACTGAAGGGTCCCAGGTTTGATTCTGGTCAAGGGCATGTACCTTGGTTGCAGGCACATGCCCAGTAGGGGATGTGCAGGAGGCAGCTGATCGATGTTTTTCCCTCATCCATGTTTCTAACTCTCTATCCCTTTCCTTTCCTCTCTGTAAAAAATTAATAAAATATCTTTTTAAAAAATTAAAAAACAGCCGCCAGGTGGTGCCCGAAAACTAACGAGGACTTCAGCTGGCAGGCTCCTGGGCCTTGGGCCCTCCTGTGCTGGCGCCCCGCCACCTGATATGGAGGGGGAGGTGGGGAGCAGCGGGGTGTGAGTGTGGCCGTGGCCCATCTCCTCGCAGTCCCCATGTCTCCAGTCGGACCGTGTCGGAGAGGGCCCATGGCGGGCAGGCGGCGGGCTGCGCGCTGGGGGTAGGGACGGCAGGATGTCCGCACCCGGTGTTTTCCGCCCCCCTCCGCCGTCCTCCGTCCCCCCTCCCACCCCAAGGTCTCCCGTGTACGCAGGGCCTGGCTGTGGAAGGTGGACTGGAAAATTTTGTGGATTTTTTTTTGGGGGGGGGGGGGGCGGAGGGGGTGTGATAGAGGACCAAGAGGACGTACCCAGAACTGTCTTTGCGGCCCCGGACCCTCAATACATAAACCCGGTGGACTCTGAAAGCCTGAACGTGGCGAGTATTCACGGGACAACAAAGGAGGAATCGTTTTCTCTTTTTCCGTCTTCTTTCAGTTTCCTTTCTTTTCTTTTTTGGAATTGAGTTTATGGGAGGAGGGGGAGATATTGGTTAATAAAGTGGTACAGGCTTTACAACGGGATGTAAGAGGATAAAATAAAACGTCTAAATACAGAAGAAGCCTTGCACTGTGGATGAAAGGGGCCACAGGCTAACCTGACCCACTCCGGGGAGGCCTGTGTGGCGGCCTGGCCAGGCCTTGCAAACTCAAGACACCTAAAGTGACCAACCGGGCCGTTCTGAAATTTTAAAAAAATTTTTCTTAAATAAAAAGCAGTCCATAGTGGGTAGTCACGCCCTAGGCCCGGTATCTTCCCTGAGAGAGCAACTTTGAACTTACTGGTAGCTGAGGCTGTTGTCTTTCTATGCCTCTAGGATCCCATTTCTTTGGAGTAGTCTAGTGAATGTCAAGGTAACTAGTCACTTCCCTTTTTTTCAGTACCCAGGGTCCCTCCCAGGGCAGAGACCACAAATTCCCTCACTGAGACAGTAGTATATATATATTTTTAAAAGCTAGGGACGAATGAATAAACAAGTGGAACAACAACTCTCTCCCTCTCTCTCTCTCTGTCTCTCTCCCTCCCCCCTTCCCTCCCTCTCCGTATTCCTCCTCCTCTCCCTCTCCCTCTCCCTTACCCTCTCTCTTCAAACAAACGAACAAATGACCCTAGCCGGTTTGGCTCAGTGGATAGAGCGTCAGCTGGCGGACCTAGGGCCAAGGGTTCAATTCCGGTCAAGGCCACATCCCCGGGTTACGGGCTCGATCCCCAGTAGGGGGTGTGCAGGAGGCGGCCAACCGGTGATTCTCTCTCATCAATGTTTCTAACTCTCTATCCCTCACCCTTCCTCTCTGTAAAAGAAATCCATAAAATATATTTAAAAAAAAAATTGGCCTTTGTCAGGGAAGGTAGCGGTCTAGGATGTGACTACCCATCATCACTGATTTTGTTGTTAAACGTTTAATTTCAGAGCATCCCTTGTGGTCTCTTTTCCATCCATAGATGGATGGATGTGTCCTGTCTCTCTCCCTCCCTCCCTCCCTCTGCCCGCCCACCCACCCGCTTTCCATGGGAAATCCTCAGTGTCATATCACACAGTCACTGGTGATTTCACTTGTTTCCCCCTCCCATTGCAAAAGAGGAAGAAAAATGGACAAACCTGTTTGAGCCGCACAGGCCGCAACCGTGAATGAAGTACGCACACATGTGTGCATGTGTGGCACCTGTCAACAACGTAAGAAATATTACAACCTGTGAAGAATTTTTGTGTCTTTGAGCCAAACTGTCCACAAATGTCCCACGCACGCATGCAGGGAAGCACAATCTCAATGGTTGGAGATAACGTTCCCAAGAATGGAAATGTCGACGCCCCCCCCCCCCCCCGCCCCTTATCTTCTACACTGCAATCGAAAGTGGAGATCGTATGTGGGTGACATGAAATCCACTGGTGATATTTTAGGGGGGCGGGAGAAAGCAAAGCGGGGAAACCTCTGGGATGGGATGCAAAGTCAAATGATGGACCAAGACTTCTTGTACCTTAAGTGGGTGTAGGCTAGTTCATAGTCAATCATGAACTCAGTCACCGTGAGGGGATCTGTGATATTCACAGAGCCGTGCCTGTGATTCCAGGGGTTTGGAAAAGATGGAGAATCCCTTTGACATTTCAAAGATGTGTGATCAGGGGGGGTGAAACCCCGCTGGCCCCACGGCCCCGCCCACCCTGGGCGCCTTGAAGCCCGGCACAGCAGGGGCGATCCATGGGAAGGGCCAGGCGGATCCGCCGCAGGCCCTCTGGTGTCCCGGCCCCCTCTTGGGCCCTCGGGGCTCCGCGGAGACCTCCCCGGGGCCCGACGCCACCGGGGGCCCAGCGCGGGCAGCCGCCACCACCTGGGCCACCACGCCTTGGGCCTCGACCCCCCTACTCGCTGCCCCGGCCACCCCTTCCTCTGCCCGGAAGGGAGAGAGGGAAGGAGAGCAACGCGGGGGTTGGGAGAGCCATACGTGCGCGCACACGCCACACACCTGGTTGGGGCCCTGGTGGGGAAGGGCCGCGGGGGCAGGCCTGGGCAGGGGTTGCCCCGGGCATGGGGGGGGGGGGGCGGCAGCGCCTCGTCCAGCCCTGGCGTGCGCCCAGCCCCGCTTTGCACCCCAACTCAAACGACCCAGCCAATAGCACCAATCCTTATCCCGAAGTTACAGATCCCAGGTTCCATTCTGGTCAAGGGCGCCTGCCTGGGTTGTGGGCTCGATCCCCAGTAGAAAGCATGAAAGAGGCAGCCGATCCATGATTCTCTCTCAACATGGATGTTTCCATCTCTCCCTCTCCCTTCCTGATTGATTCTGAAATCAATAAAACTATATATCGCAAAAGAAAACAACAAAAAAACAAAGAAAAAAGGAGTTTAGGCAACCACCATTTTGAAATGGCGAAGGTCAATCCCACCCTTTTATCCTCCTACCCATCGCCCCCACCCCACCCCCCCGTTTTCATGTCACTGTTTTAATAACATGAAACACAAAACATTGTATAAGTATGCTTTTTACTACATAGAGGTGGAATCATACATTTGTGTTGTTGTTTTTATATATCTTTATTATTTTCAGAGAGGAAGGGAGAGGGAGAAAGCAATAGAAACATCCACGATGAGAGAGAATCACAGGTTGGCCGCCTCCTGCACACCCCCTACTGGGGATCGAGCCCGAAACCTGGGGATGTGGCCTTGACCGGAATCCAACCCAGGGCCCTCGGTCCCCCAGCTGACCCTCTATCCACTGAGCCAAACCGGCTAGGGTCATTTGTTTGTTTGTTTGAAGAGAGAGGGGAAGGGAGAGAGAGAGGGAGAGGAGGAGGAATACGGAGAGGGAGGGAAGGGGGGAGGGAGAGAGACAGGGAGAGAGAGAGGGAGAGGGAGAGAGGGAGAGAGTAGTTGCTCCACTTGTTTATTCATTCGTCCCTAGCTTTTAAAAAAATATACTACAGTCACAGTGAGGGAATTTGTGGTCTGTGCCCTGGGAGGGACCCTGGGAAAAAAGGGAAGTGACTAGTTACCTTGACATTCACTAGACTAGTCCAAAGAAATGGGATCCTAGAGTCATAGAAAGACAACAGCCTCAGCTACCAGTAAGTTCAAAGCTGCTCTCTCTCAGGGAAAGATACCAGGCCTAGGGCGTGACTACCCACTATGGACTGCTTTTTACTTTAAAACTTTTTTTTCTCTTTCTTCCTTTTTTCTTTTTAATTTCAGATCGGCCTGGGTGGTCACTTTAGCTGTCTTGAGTTTGCAAGGCCAGGCCAGGCTCCACACTGGCCTCCCTGGAGTGGGTCAGGTTAGCCTGTGGCCCCTTTTCACCCACAGTGCAAAGCTTCTTCTGTATTTACACGGTTTCATTTTATCCTCTTGTATTCCGATGTAAAGCCTGTACCACTTTATTAACCGATGTCTCCCCCCATAAATTCAATTCCAAAAAAAAAGAAGAGAAACGAAACTGAAAAGAGACAAAAAAAGCGAAAACCATTCCTCCTTTGTTGTCCCGTGAACACTCGCCAGGTTCAGCCTTTCAGAGTCCACCGGGTTTAGGTGTTGAGGGTCCTGGCCCACAAAGATTGTTCTGGGTACGTTCTCTGGGTCCTCTGTCAAGCTGCCCCCTCCCGCGTCCCACACCCCCGCCCGTCCCCCCCCCCCCCCCCCGAAAAATACAAACTTTTCCAGTCCCCCTTCAGCGGCCAGGGCGCAGGGCCTCTGGGAAAACCCCAGGTGGCGGATACCCTGCAGCCCGCCACCCACGGCCCCCCGCCCGCCAGGGTTCCACTGGAGGTGGGGTCCCAGAGGAGATGAGCCACAGCCACACTCACACCCCCGCCCACCCAACAGCCGGCCCGCTGACATCCTCGCTGGTTTTCGGGCGCCACCTGGCGGCCGTTTATATATCCTCTTTTCCTTGCTGCTTTGCTGGCTCCTGGAACTCAGTCCATTCTGGAAAACTCTGAAGTTTCTGCTCAGGTGCTGTGGGAAACCCTTTCACGTCCTGCGTGGTTCAGGGTCCCGGTTCAGGGTTCGGGTTCTGGAGAAGGCCGCAAACAAATGGAAAGAGACTAGAAAAGTATTAATTTGGGAATATTGGGGGCCAGGCGGGAGCCAACCTCTAGTGGGAAGACTGCCCCCGCTCTGACCTTGCTATCCCTTTTATTGAGACTATGGGATATACCCACAACCTTTAGGCAGGAAATTCCAATAACAGAAATTTACATAAGACAAAAAGAAGTGGAGACTGCTTTGGCTAACAATGTTTCAACTAAACAGTAAGTGATTAGCTTCGAACTTTCAGAGCAATTAAGGTTGACGGCCTTTCCACATCTCTCTATTAGTGGCACAAAGATTGGTTTCCGACATCTCCCCCGTTTCTTTCCTGTAAAAAGAATGTTGAAATAATCATATAAGTTTGAGTCCCAGTTTCAAGGGTCCAACAGTTCTGAGTCCCAGTTTCAATGTCTAATAGTTCTGAGCAGTTTCAATGTCAAACAGTTCCTTTTGTGTTCATGTCAGCAGTGATATCTAGATGGTGGCAAATGGTGGTAATGCAGGTCCAACCCTCGGGTTTGGTCCTGGGTAACCTGCAGCGATGCACAGCTGCTGACTGCTAGCATGGCAAGGCCTCGTCAGCGTCTTCCATCTCTGAACTGTTTCTCCTCTTGTCTTCATGGCTGCAGCAATTCTTCTCTGTTGCAGGAATCCACATGGTCTTGTTTTCTTTCCTGGTCTTGTTTTTCTGAAAATACACAAACATATTCTCGACCAAAAGTTAATAAAGCAATCTTTTTTATAAATTTGACTTGGGATCCTTTCCATTTTTTGCCCAAGCAACTTTCCTTTGGCCTATTTTGACACCATGTGTGTTTTTCATGGGTGCCTTGCTGTTAGTATTACAAATGAAAATTAGTTTTCAAAGTAAAAAGTTTTCTAGATGAAATTTACTTTCAGGATAATTTTCCTTTACATGATATTTTTCCACTATCCCCCCCCCCCCCCCATTTCTTTTTGATTAATGGAGGCTTTTTTGGAAATTTTATAATGCCGTCTTAATAACTTTAAATTTTAATTTTTTGCACAAAAATATGACTGCTTTAGGTTCTTTGCATGTTAAGCAATTTTACCATGAGGTGAACTACCAATAGAAATTTTAGTTAATACTTCAGGAACAGTTTTTTGTCCAGTACAATTAAATTTTCTTGAATAATCACGTATTTCAATTAGCCAATTTAAATTAATCTGAAAACTGGACTATTATTTTGCAGTCGAATTTAATACTCTAACAACAATCTTAGTTTACCCTGTAAACATTAATGGAACGGATTAGTTGCATCCCTGAGTAGGCCCTGAGCATTCCCGATGCTAGGGTGGATTTTGATATAGGGAAGCTGCTGTCAGCCTAGTCTGTTTGTTGCCTGGGTCTCCATCTGGGCTGGTCCAAGTATCTTTCTGTTGCCTGGGTCCTGATCTGAGCTGAACGTGGGAAGCACGAAGCAGCCATGGGGACAGGAGACCTCGCTCAGAAGGGGCGAGGATTCAAGCCCCTGCAATGTTGGGGAGGGTGAGGGTCTGTGCCCCACTTCTGTTGCCCCCAAGTTCTCTCCTGATGGCCCCACTGCGACTGTGCCTGTCTTAGGTTGTTCTTTCTGAGGAATCTTACCCATCTCTGGCTAACCAGCCATCTTCCGGGGCCAAGCAGGGTGACGTGAGGTTCAGTTCTGTCTCCTTGGTAGCCTATGCCCCCGTGGCCTCCACGCCGAGCCCCTGCCTTGGCATCCCACCTCGGCCACCAGTGGGGCCCTGGCACTGATCACAGATCTTTAGGGAGTCCAGGATTCTTCTCCAGGGAGGGTCCAGCTCACGCCATTGGGCCAGAGACGGATCCATGGTACCAGCCACTAAGAGGCTTCAACCTCAGTATGAACAAAAAGCTCAGGCAACAGCTGTCGGAGGGTCCCTCTTGGCAAAAGAGGCCAATATAGAATGCTCAAGAGCCTTCTCAGGGAGGCCTTAATTTCTTTCTGGAAGGGATTAAATCCTTTCATGCCCTTTGTGTGTGTGTGTGTGTGTGTGTGTGTGTGTGTGTGTGTGTGTAAAATGCTGCCAAACATGCAAAGAATTAGTTTGTAAGTTTGTTTGGGATAATTGTACAATATGCTGTTGTAAAATATAAAAAATTATAATGACATTGTAGAATAATATCATATAAGGATATCCTTTGTTCTAGGTCATGGCCATTCAATTTCACACTGGCTGTCAATTTCTTTTTGTACAGACAATGTCTTAGTTATATTCTCTGCACCTCTCCCAGGAGCAAGTAGTGAATAGTCCCCTACTTCCTTTCCTCACCCATGTTCCTCTTGCATACGACATTAGGCGGGGGATCAGCTCACGTAAGGGTTCCTACCCATGAAGGGTCAGGAATCATAAGTCCAAAATACTTCCCCATTTGCCCCAGGTAATGTTACCATATAGCTGATCACTGCTAGCATGGCAGGAAAGACGTTCTCAGGCGTCTGTACCGTCTTTTTTACCATGCCTCAGGTGGTCTCCGGGCTGTTTGTTGTCTGGCTTGTCCTCCTCCTGCTCATTTCAGTGGACTGCTTGGAGTTGCTGCTCTTTGTTGCTGAGGTAGTTGATTGTCTGCAGCTGCATGATGTGGCTCCAGGCGCAAGGTCCTCCTCATTAGTCTGGCTAGTTTCTCTCTTGGGATCCCTGTTGCAGTTTAATATTTCTAGCAGGAATCCAGACAGGTTTGGAAAAATTCTCTGGGAATATACAAGCATACCCTCTGCCAAAGGTTAATAATGGGTCAGGTCCCTTCCATAAACCAGATTCGGGATTCTTCCATTTAACTACACCATTTTCTTTTGTTTTATTCTGACACCAATGTAGCTCCATAGGTGTCTTTCCATCAGCATCACAAGTGAAAGAATTTAAAGTAATTAAGGCTTGGTGCAGCCTACCTGCAGGTGATTTCTCCACAATCCCCCCTTTTTGTTTTTCAAGTTGGGATTTTAGCAGCTCATGCTGTCGTTCAATAATGGCCTGTCCTTGGGAATTATATGGTATTCCTGTAATGTGCTGAATTTTCCATCTTTTACAAAATTCCTGGAATTGACCGCTTGTGTAAGCAGGCCCATTATCAGTTTTAATAATTTTTGGAACTCCCATGATGGCAAAAGCAGCTAGGCAATGATTAATAACCTGTTTTGCCGTTTCTCCTGTAGATGCAGTAGCCTATAGGATTTTTGAAAAGGTGTCTACAGACATGTAATGCCCCAAGGCGTCCAAAGGAAGTATAATGCGTTACATCCATTTGCCAGATATGGTCTCTGTGCAAACCTCTAGGGTTGATTCCTGTGTTAGGCCCTTGAGGTAGATGTAACATGCAAGTGGGACATTCCTTAATAATCTGTTTTGCTTGCTGTCGAGTGATTGAGAATTGTTTAGACAGCATTTTGGCAGGCTGATGTAAAAGTTGATGAGATTCTAAGGCTTCTTTTAATAAAGCAACCAATTGATCAGCCTGTGCATTTCCTTCTGTTAAAGGACCAGGTAAGACACTATGAGCCCTGATGTGAGCGATATAAAAAGGATATTGTCTCTGTTGTACAATCTGCTGAACTTGTTTAAATAGTAAAAATAAACTTTGGTCACTAAGCCATTTCAACTGGGCAGTTTCAATTCTATTCACCAAGTTCGCAGCATAAAAGGAATCAGAGACGGTATTAAGAGGCTCTTGGAAATCCTGCAATGCAGCCTTAATGGCTTCTAGTTCAATTCTTTGTACAGAAGTATGACTGGTCAGTATGACTTGGTCTGAATTTATTGTATGATCGTTAGTTCTACATATGTAACCGCTGTTTTAGAGGATTGATGCCCTACGTGGACCCATTCAATAATGGCAGGAGAATTTTTATTTTGAAAGATGACTCCAGTGGGACTATTTGCAGTTGGGTTACTTTGTCCCAATAAAGGCAATTCGGGCTGTACCCGTGCTACTTGGGCTGTACCCGTGCTACTTGGGCTGATGAAATTGCCTGCTCCACTCTTAGCAACTCATTCCTAGCTTCATTTGTTAATGTTGGGGAGAGGAAAGATTAGCATCACCTCTAAGTAAATTAAGTAAATTTGTCAGTTCTCCTGTAGAGATCTTCGGATAAGGTCTTAACCAGTTAATGTCCCCTAATAATTTCTGAAAGTCATTTAAAGTTTTAAGACAATCTTTTCTTATCTCCACCTTCTGAGGCCTAATGTGTTGGTTATCAATTACAATCCTTACGACATTTGAAGGAAACCTCTCCTTATTTCCTTCAAAAATAATTTTCAGGCTACATAAAGTTTCATTTAAAAGTCTTTGTCCCATGAAACAATTTCTCTTAAGGTGAAATTGTTTCATGTGACAAAAATCTTTAAATGAAATCTTTGTAGCCTGAAAATTATTTTGGAAGAAAACAAAGAGAAGTTCCCTTCAAAAGTCATAAGGATTGTAATTGAAAGTCAATATATTTGGCTTCTTGAACTAAAGTAAGTAATTTGTGTTTTTGCCTCCCTGACAAAGTTTATATGAAGGTACAAAAAGAAATTGACAGCCAGTTTGAAATGGAATTGCCAGGGCCTAGGGCAAAGAATATCCTTACATGATATTATTCTACAATGTCATTATAATTTTAGATATTTTACAACAGAATATTTTACAATTATCCCAAACAGACTTATAAACTAATTCTTTGAATGGTTGGCAGCAATTTAAAAAAAAAGTACATGAAAGGATTTAATCCCTTGCAGAAGGAATTAAGGCACTGGGAAGGCACTTGAGCATCCTATATTGGCCCCTCTTGCCCTTTGTGCCAAAAGGGACCCTCTTCTCACAATCCAATTGCCCTCAGCTGTTACCTGAGCTTTCTGTTCATGCTGAGCTTGAAGCCTCATGGGGCTGGAACCATGGATCTGTCTCACACCCATTTGTGTGAGCTGGGCCCTCACTGGAGAAGAAACCCGAGTTCCCCGAGATATGTGATCAGAACCAGGACCCTGCCAGCAGGCCAGGGGTTCCCAAGGCAGGTGCTGGGTGTGGAGGCCACGGGGGCATAGGCTACCAAGGAGACAGAACCGAACCTTACACCAACCTGCTTGGCCCCAGAGGATGGCTGGTTAGCCATAGACGGGTAAGATTCCTCAAGGAAGGAACAACCTAAGAGAGGCACAGTCGCACAGGGGCCATCAGGAGAGAACTTGGGGGGGCAGCAGAAGTGGGGCACAGACCCTCACCCCCCCAACATTGCAGGGGCTTGAACCCTCACCCCTTCTGAAGGAGGTCTCCTGCCCCCATGGCTGCTTCGCGCTTCCCACACCCAGCTCAGAACGGGACCCAGGCAACAGAAAGAGACCTGGCCCAGCACACATCGAGATACAGGTGACAGAGACTTGGCCCAGCTCAGATCGGGACAGGTAACAGACAAGAGACTTGGCCGACAGCAGTTGCCCTATATCTAAATTCAGCCTAGCATCTGGAATGCTTAGGGCCCACTCAAGAATGCAATTAATCCTTCCCACTAATATTTACAGGATAAACTAAGATTGTTGGTAGAGTATTAAATTTGACAGTAAAATAGTAATCGAGTTTTCAGATTAATTTAAATGGGCTAATTGAAATAAGTGAATATTCAAGTAAAGTTAATTGTACTGGACAAAAAGCTGTTCTTAAAGTAATAACTAAAATTTCTATTGGTAGTTCATCTCATGGTAAAATTCCTGAATATGCAATGAAACTAAAGCAGTCATATGTGTGGGGGAAAAAAAAATTTTTAATTGAAAGTTATCAAGACTGCATTATAAAATTTACAAAAACCTCCATTAATAAAAAAGGAGGGGGGATAGTAGGGCAATATCATGTAAGGAAAAATATCCTGTAAGTAAATTACAACTAGAAAGTTTTCACTTTACCAAATTAAGTTTCATTTGCAATGCTAACAGCAAGACGGCCATTAAAAACACACATGGTGTCTAAATAAGACAAAGGAAAATCGTTTGAACAAAAATAAAAAGGATCCCAAATCAATTATATAGAAAAGATTCCTTTATTAACTTGTGGATGAGAATATATTTGTATATTTTCAGAAAACAACCCCAAGACCAGATGGATTCCTGCAACAGAGAGGAATTGAACAGGTGTGCTCCAACCACGAAGAGAAGAGGAAAAAACAGTCCAGAGATGGAAGACACTGACAACGCCTTGCCATGCGAGCAGTCAGCAGCTGTGCACCGCTGCAGGTTACCTAGGACCAAACCAGAGAGGGTCGGACCTGCATTTCCAACATGTGCCCACCATCCAGATATCATTGCTGACATGTACACATAAGGAGCTGTTAGACATTGAAACCGGGACTCAGAACTGTTGGACAATGAAATTGGGACTCAAACATTGTTTTGTTTTGTCTTGTTTTGTTATTATATGTTTATTTCTAGTCTGCAAAGGCAAAACTTTTTAAAGGAAAAAATGGTGGGAAAAAGATACAGAGGCAAAGAAGCATTGAACAGACTGTCAAACTACATTAGGAAGACAGGGGAGGTTGGGCGAGGGTGGCTGTAAGAGACCAACCGAAGGACTTGTACACATGCATATAAGCACAACCAATGGATATAAGACACTGGGGCGGGGGGGAGGGCGGGCAGTTGAAGGCATGTACTGGGGGGTAGGGGAGGACAGGGGGAGATCAATGGGGGAAAAAAAGGAGACATGTACTACTATTTGTAATACTTAAAACAATAAAAAAAATTTAAAAAAATTTCTCTAAAGGTTATGGTGAGTGGCCACTAGTATGAATTAGATTTAATATTTTAATAACAATCCTCAGTTTATCCTATAAATACCAGTGAAAGAGATTTCAAAACTTTTCAAATTTCTCCTTTTTATTAAGATGGAATTTTATTTTTTAAAGACTATCCCCTTAGGCTTTATTTGCATCCACAGAGGGACCATGGGAAGGCCTTCAGTAACTTAGAATACTTAATCAAATTATTTACAAAGGAAGGGGTTGGCCCCTATGGCTTCCAAGGGGACCAGGAAGCTATGTGGCCATCATGGCGGCTGTTTAATCTGTTCTTTTAAATGACAGTCAAATTTATATTGCAAACAAAAATCTCACCAGCTGTTTCTGGTCTTTATTAGAATTGTTTATAAAATATTGGCTTTTCATTTAGCTGAAAACCTTGATTATAATTTAAAAAGCTAATTTATTTAAGTAATTAAAGTAGGTATCTTCATTTAAAAGCAAAGCAAATTTAGTTGATGTTTACATTTGATTCACAAGCCAAAAATGTTGCCTGGCCTCTAGCTTAGTTAAGAATTCAGGCGGCTACCAAAGTCAGGCAGTAATGGTGGCTGTCTTAACTGTTCTTAGATTTTACTTGGATTCAATTACTTAAACATTGGCTTCTCATGTAACTTAATTTCTATGAGACCTTGATTATATTATAAAAGCTAATGTATAAGGTAACTTAAGTAGGTATCTTTAATTAAAAGGCAAAGAAACTTATTCAGTAAAACTTAAATGTCTGATACTTACTGGTCCGATCCAAAAGGACAAACACTGTCCCACCCCCAGCCCATTCAAAATGCAGGCTGCTTGGGGCTTTTATCTTTCTTGAGATTCTACTGCTGTTGAAAATTTTGACTATATTTAAGAAATATATTGATTTTGCCCTTCTGAGAGGCAAAAACCTTCATAACATTTAAAATATAACTGTTAACTTTTATTTGATAAGGCTTTTCATGCAATTTCAAGTATATTAGATCTGTTAAATTTAAAATATTTCCTTTAAGAAGAGAGAATAAATTTCTTGTATTACTCCGGGCCCTTGGAACTTTCCAAGAATCATCTCTGTTAAAGCCTTGAAATTTTAACACGGAAAAAACCATCAGATACATATATATATATTTATATATTTATATACACACACACACACACACACACACACACACACACACACATATAGATATCCATATATGATTTAAAGATTATAATACTTTTTATAATTATGTTGATATCAATTAAATTTTAAACTAGTTTTTTGCATAGAAAAATTTTGGTTAGGATCACATAATTATTCCTCTTTTTTAATTAGACCAATAAGCAACTTATTTTGAATTCCTAATTATTTTCAGAGAAAACACATTTTATTTTCTCAACAATTATTTATACTTTAGACATTTAATTACCACAACTATTTAATTTCTCCCAATTTAATTTGCACTTCGAACTTTTAAAGCTGGAAAGTCAAACATTTAGCAGTTTCTAGATTAATAACACTTTTATATTCTTAATCAATTAATAGTGAAGTATGGTAGCAACCATACTTGGGTAAAAAGTGCTGTTTGAATTTTAACCCTGCTATTCTGACTTCTGCACACACTTACTACCAACCCATCCGAGAGGAGGAATGGGAACAGCAGGAATCAACGATTTGATTCCCCAGTAAGACCAGTAGGGAATGTTCTGGCGTAAGTGACCCCAAGTCAGGACTGAGACCCCGACTGTGTATTAAGGTTTGGCAGGTGACCCACTCTCAGAAGCATGTGGTTCGTCATGCTCCAGCCAGGCGTGACTCCTGCCCTTCGTTTTAAATTAAATCCATCCCACATCAAAAGGTAATTTTTCTGTGCCTGTGGAGCAGAACTACAGGAGATTGATTCCCACTGACTCAGTAGCTCCAGGAGTAGAAACTGTAGATAACTTTTAGAGATTATTAACTTTGCTCAATTCTGCTTACATTCTCCCATGCTTTGTAACTTTTGTAACTGCTTGTTCAACTGAAAATTTTCCATTATTATAAGTACTGTAACTGACTTTTTAACCAATCAGGTTCTGCCAACTCCCCCTGGGTTGGGGATAAAACTTGCTTGCTCCGAGTGTTCAGACCTCGCACTGCTCCCTGCTGTGTCAGTGGAGACGTGGGCCCGGACTCGAGTTCGTAATAAAGGCTTCCTAAATTTCAATTTGGCTGCCTGGTGGTCTTCATTCGCGGGTTGCACCACAACATTTAGAGGCTCGTCCCAGCAAGATCCACTCTGGCCTTGTAGCCAGTGGATGAACACCCCAGGAGAGGACACTATCGTCTCTGTCCCGGGTTCCAAGGAAGAGAGAGTGATTTCCTCGCAAAAAGATGATCCGGGAATCAAAGCCATCAGGACCTCAGAGGCTGAGGTAAGGATTCTGGTCTGTCTGTGGAACGTTCCTCTCAGGGAGTTGAGGAGGGCGGGACGCCGCTTAACCTCTCAGTCCTGATCCCCGACGCAACGGCATCCGGGGATGCTGGTTTGGTTTCTGGTCTGTGTTTTGTGTTCGTCTCGTCTCTCTTCTATTCGTTCTGTCTAACAGTGAAAATGGGTCAGGGTCCGTCTGGACCCTCCACCCCATTGGAGTGTTTTCTGAAGAATTTCCAGGATTTTAAGAATCGTGCAGGTGGCTATGGCATTGAGGTCGATGATTTAACTCTACAGAAATTTTGTGAATTGGAATGGCCCACATTCAGGGTGGGGTGGCCTTCCACTGGGACCCTAGATTTGGGGATTGCTTCTAGAATCCGCCCTGTTGTTTACGGCACCCCGGGCCACCCCTACCAAATTCCCTATATTGATGTTTGGATAGATATTCTGACTGACAAACCCCGGTGGTTGAAAGGTTGCCAAGGCCCAGATGAGAAATTGGAGAAGAGACGGACTATCCTCCTAGCCCAGGCTAGGAAGGAGAAACACGGGGTGGGGGGGGGGGGGGAGGCTCAAAGCCTGTTCTAGAGGCCACAGAAGAGGACCTCCCAGAGCGGCGCCCCCCTCCCTGTGTGCCGCCGCCATCCCAGCCCGGGTGGGCTTGACTGCTCCTCCGCCGGGACCCTTACCGGCCAGGGCACTGAAGCAGGGTTCCCTAACCCCGGCGCCATCAGACCACCAGCCAGGGGCCGGCCAAGGTTACAGGATGACTTCCCCCTCACAGTCCCTGGCAGACTCCAGGAGTGGTTTTAACCTTTTTTTTCCTTCACACACACCTGTCCTGCCCACTGGCCTGTGGTGGTGGCAGCCAAGCCAGAAAAAGCTGTACTGTGGAGTTTGCACACTCTTCCCCTACCTCAGGGTATTTGTTTCCTGAGTCCTCAGTCTCCCTGCACCGTCCCTCCCTCCTGGTCCCGCTCTCATTATGGGAGGCAGACTGAGCTCACAAGAAACTCCCTAGGTTGTATGATTGGGCATTTATCTGTTTGTTGCGTCCATTAGTCTTGTTTCCTTTGTCCAACATGAGTGCCATTTCTGTTTTGCTGAAACATGGGTCGAGAATCCTGTCCTGGGATGTGGGAAAGGGAGGCCCCCATCAGGGGCCTTGGGCAGTGTTCCTGTTATCTGCTCAGATCCCAAGACTGTAAGAGTACTTGTTTACTGAAAGGGTGTAAGTACAGATGTTTGTTTGATATTTTGTTTGTCTGCAAGTGTGGAAGTCTGTAAGAAGGTAAAAAAAACAAAAATATTTAATTTGTTTAAGGCTGAGTGCTCTGACGGATAGCACTCCCCCCCCCCCCCCCCCGCCCCGAGTGGACACTAGGATTCCTTTTTTCCCAGGGGTGCGGGTCTTTGTCAGAGGGGGCATCGGCCCACCTAAGTAATAACATTTCTGTCCATATCTATTAATTTAAAGGTATGAAGTTGTAACAGTTGTGGTCCAAAAAGGTTTAAACCAGGGACCAAATTCTAAAGTTAACTATTTATAAGAAGGAAGCCATAGCTGGCAAAGTCACCAGAAAGCTAAAAGAGAAAAACTAAATGAATTTTATTTCTGACACCTGCCGCCACCCAGTCTTAATCAGTGGAGGAGGAATGGTCTCAGAACTGTTTGTCTCAATTGGCCATTTGAGTTTAATATGATTAATGATTACCATACATTGTAAAACCTTTAGAAGGAGAAGGAGAATGGTCCTTTTTGTGTGTGGTAACTCTCAAGTTATTGGTTTTAAAATCAGTACTTTTTAATAGAAACACACTCAAGCAGAGGGGCTTTTCAGAGAAGCCAGGAAGTCTGATTGCAGTGTAAGGGGCACCGGTTCCCCAAACACCACCTTCGCTGCCAGGAGGCAAGCGCTTTTCCCAGTGGGAACAGAGTGGACTGCCAGATGAAAATGCCTCAGTGGGAGCACCTCCTTCGCCACCTGGGACCCACACCACACTCCCTGCCTCCACCCACCTGGCGTCCATCCCCTCCAGGGGTTCTTTTGAGTAGCTGGAGGTGGTGGCGAGGAGGGACATTCCCTTGTGACCCCCTGTGCCCCAATGGGACCCAAGAACCCCCGGCAACTCCTTGGACACTTTTCACCGTGTTCTGTTAGGGGGCTTAAAGAGGGCAGCTAGAAATTCCCCATTCCCCTTTTCAGGCTTATCAGAAACTGAGATCTTTTATCTTGAGGAAGAATGTGGCAGTTTGAATTTCAAGAGGCTGGAGGCCTGGCAACCAGGTACTGGGCCTGTTCCCGCCTCCCTCTACCTTTTCTAAATATTTTAAAATAATAGAAGGTTTGAGGCATGGTTATACATTTTTGAAGGACATAGAAAGAAGGTTTAAAAGCTAACTTGAAATTGTGAAGGTTTTTGTGAAGAAGGGGAGACTCAGATTCTAAGGATCTTTTAACTTAGAGGAAGAGGACTGACAGGGCTGGGGCTCCTTTCCATTAAGCCCCCAGGGTAACCTTACAAGTGGGGGGCAAACCTGTTAGTTTCCTGGTGGACACTGGGGCAGCCTATTCAGTCTTGACAGAGCCGATGGGACCCGTTACCTCTAAGCAGACATCAGTCCAGGGAGCCACCTGACAAACTGCCTGTTTTCTTTGGACATCAAAAAGGACTGTGGACCTCAGAAGGAACATGGTACCAAGGAACCCCACTCCGGTTGCATCCTCCACTGCCTGTATTCTTTTAACCTGTTCTCTCTCAGCGGAATATCTCTTGCAGGAGATGGAAAACGTGGTGCCAGGGGAAGAGCATAAAGCCTCCACCTACTTGGAGGAATTACAGCATGTCTATTCCATGGTCTGGGCAGAAAACAAACCCCCCTCCCCCCAGGGGTTGGCAAGTCATCAAGCTCCTGTGGTAGTCCAATTGCAAGCCACCGCCACTCCAACTCGGCCACTGAACTGGACCGAAGTGGAACAACGGGCCTTTGAGGAGCTAAAGAAGGCTCTCGTCTCAGCACCTGCCCTGGCCTTGCCAGACGCCATGAAGCCCTTCCACCTCTACGTGAGTGAGATAAGGGGCATTGGCAAAGGGGTTCTCACTCAGACTTTAGGTCCCTGGAAGACACCTGTTGCCTATCTGTCTAAGAGACTAGACCCTGTGGCAGCAGAGTGGCCAGCGTGCCTCCGGGCTGTGGCCGCCACAGCGTTACTGGTAAAGGAGGCAGATAAGCTGACTCTGAGCCAGGAACTAGCCCTGACAACACCCCATGCTGTGGAGGCCCTCCTTCGAGGTGCTCCGGAGAGATGGATGTCAAACACCAGGGTCACCCAGGGCCAAGCTCTTCTCCTGGACCAACCCTGCATCCGGTTCCAGAAGACACTGGCCATCAACCCTGCCAGCCTGCTCCCAGATGGTGATCCGGAGGAACCCATTCATGACTGCATAGGGGTAACAGAGACAGTACAAACAGCTCGCCCAGACCTGACAGATATCCCACTATCATCACCAGATGAGGTACTGTTCATGGATGGGAGCAGTTATGTTCAGGATGGGATCTGATATTCAGGGGCAGCAGTTGTCATCCTGGACCACACCATTTGGGCACAGTCCCTGAACAGGGGGGCATCAGCACAAAAAGCTGAACTTTTGGCCTTGATCCAGGCCCTTCGATGGGGACACAGTGCCATCCACCGGGAAAGAGGGTTACCAACTTCATCTGGAAAGGACATTAAAAATAGGGAAGAGATTTTAGCCTTATTAGAGGTCATCTGGATCCCAAGGACAGTTGACCAAACTGCCAAGGAAGCCACCCAAAAACCAGTGGGGTCTTTATAAGTCTTAGTAACTCTGCTCGACCCCGACCTATGACAGACCCGCTCCTACACCAAACAGGAGGAGGAATTGGCAGAACAGAAGCAAGCCATCAAAGGACCACATGGTTGGTGGATCCTACCAGATGACAGACAGACTGTTGGTCCCAGAGGCTCTAGGTCAGACGTTAGATGCCCAGATACACCAGGCTACCCACCTAGGCGTCACCAAGACTTCTGAACTTCTGCAAGGCAGGTACTATATACCAAGCTTAGATAAGATAACTAAAAGCATAGTCACTAGAAGTACTGTCTATACACAGGTAAATGCTAAGCAAGGTAAGAGGGTCCCCCCTGGGAATTGGGGCCTGGGGAAATTCCCTAGGAGAGCATTGGGAGGTGGATTTCACAGAGATTAAGCCACCAGCGTCAGGGTACAAGTACCTGCTAGTTCTCATAGACACCTTCTCGGGTTGGGTTGAAGCATACCCCACTAGGACAGAAACTGCCTCTATAGTAGTCAAGAAATTACTCCAGGAGATTATACCTAGATTCGGGCTGCCAGTAGTCATAGGATCAGATAACGGCCCGCCTTTGTAGCCAAGGAATCTCAAAGTATAGCTCAAGCCTTAGGACAGGCATGAACAGGACTCTAAAAAGGAGTTTAACTAAATTGGTCCTGGAAACCGGTGAAAACTGTACCAACCTCCTGCCCTTTGCCCTCTTATGGGCCAGGTTCACCCCCTACTGGGAGGGGTTCCCCCCTTTTTGAGATCATGTACTTGTTCCTCGCTAAATCCTTCCCAGGGTCAGGGAGAAGCTAAAAGCTGGAATTCATAACCATTCCTTGCTCAAGTCCTTACAGGCTCTGCAGTATACCCAGAGAGCCACCCATAAGCTTGTTCAAGATGCACTGCCAGTGCCCACCGCGGACCCTGTACATCCCTTCCAGCCCGGGGACTCGGTGTAGGTAAAGAAGTTTGCTGCCCAAGGACTCACCCTAACCTGAAAGGGACGCTACACTGTTATCCTGAACACGCCCACAGCTGTTAAAGTAGACGGCGTCCAGACCTGGCTACACCACTCCCACCCAGCTCCTGCATCAGGAAACGGCCTGGATCCTGACAATCAGCGGTCTCACCAGTGAAATCCCTAGCCTGGGCTCCACGCAGGCCAGGAGGAGACTCGACACCTGCAGGAGGGGAACTGGGCTTCAGTGAGGACAGTACTGATGGGGACCCAATCCCCTAACTAATAAGGATGAGTCCATGATTTGACTCATGCACATAAAACCAGTGGGGAATGAAGTATGGTAACAACCATACTTGGGTAAAAAGTGCTGTTTGAATTTTAACACTGCTATTCTGACTTCTGCACACACTTACTACCAACCCATCCGAGAGGTGGAATGGGAACAGCAGGAATCAACGATTTGATTCCCCGGTAAGACCAGTAGGGAATGTTCTGGCGTAAGTGACCCCAAGTCAGGACTGAGACCCCAACTGTGTATTAAGGTTTGGCAGGTGACCCACTCTCAGAAGCATGTGGTTCGTCATGCTCCAGCCAGGCGTGACTCCTGCCCTTCGTTTTAAATTAAATCCATCCCACATCACAAAGGTAATTTTTCTGTGCCTGTGGAGCAGAACTACAGGAGATTGATTCCCACTGACTCAGTAGCTCCAGGAGTAGAAACTGTAGATAACTTTTAGAGATTATTAACTTTGCTCAATTCTGCTTACATTCTCCCATGCTTTGTAACTTTTGTAATTGCTTGTTCAACTGAAAATTTTCCATTATTGTAAGTAATGTAACTGACTTTTTAACCAATCAGGTTCTGCCAACTCCCCCTGCGTTGGGGATAAAACTTGCTTGCTCCGAGTGTTTGGGGCTCGCGCTGCTCTCTGCTGTGTCAGTGGAGAAGCGGGCCCGGACTCGAGTTCGTAATAAAGGCTTCCTAAATTTCAATTTGGTTGCCTGGTGGTCTTCATTCACGGGTCGCACCACAACATTAGCTTCAATTCTGTCCTCTAGGTTTTTTATGAGGAAGCAAACTCAGATTATTAAACAAGTTTCTATCTTTTGATTAACAGGACCAGCCTAACCGCTTGACCTTTTAAAATGTCCATGATTTCCCTTTGCCTGGGGAAACTGAGTAGCAAGCCTGCAAGTATTCAAATGCAAAAATTGTCCTTAGAATGACTGCTGGCAGGAACCGGTCTACCTGTCCTGCTAGTGGAAGGATGTCTACCCTTCTTCTTCCATTAAGAAAAGGCGTAGCCAGCCCTCACCTGGGCTATCTGGATTTTTATAATTAATACATTACCTATATTTCAACAATTTCTTTGAGATTCTAGAATCAATTATAATTATTTTAAAGCATTTACTTTGGATAAATTTCATAACAGACAAATTTATTTATTTTCTTGAAGGCCTTAAAAGTTAACTTTGACTGAGGTTCATTAGCATCTTGAAAACTCTTTATTATGGAAATGCGAATCCTGTTGCTGGAATTAGCTTGAATATCATTCTGGTTTTTTCATTTTCTATAGCTTTTGCAGAGAGATTCCAGCTGAAGACAATCTAAATGTCCGAAATCAGACCATGCGCACATTCTGTCTTACTGCTAGGTTCTCTCCCCACGAGCACAGAAATTCCAGACACATTTCTAAATTTTTAAGACTTTTTTATGGCGAGAAAGGAAACTTAAAATTAGCATACTGGGAGAGTGGGCTTCCATATTGGATCTCCCAGTGTCTCCCTTTCCCCACATTCTGCTTACTTTGGGGGAAATTTCAGCAACAGATCTGGCCGAATTTCTTTTCATGCTTACAAGATAGATCTTAAATTTTTTCTTTCTTTTTCGCTTTCCGAAGTAATAACTAACACACATGGTGCCCTGACCACTTTGGCCAAGATTTGCATTTCCCTGCGAGTTCTTTTATAATCTTTAAACAAAATCTTAAGTAATCTCATTGCAGGAGAGCAGATAGCCCTGCCCTCCCCTGCCACCTTTCAATTTCTCCGCACCAGAGGTGGTGTCAGCAGTGGAGTTTCAATTCTTATTACAGATTTTAAATTCCAAATACCGATTAAGATTTTAATTTGAATAAGAAGCCACATTATTTTATAACCTAATTCTTCCCCATTAGCCTGGTTGAAAGAGACGTTCCCACCCTACTTACAGTTCGCGACTCTGCAGTTAGTCCGTGGGCTTTGAGTGCGGTGAACCTCCCTCACCTTTTTCTCGGTGAATTTTCCACACCTTTTCTCAGTGTATTTTTCCTTCCTTCGCTCTTAGGCAAAAAATATCTTCTCCTCCAGACGTCCCGCGGTCAGGCGCCAGATGTGGGAACCCCTTTCACGTCCTGCGTGGTTCAGGGTCCCGGTTCAGGGTTCGGGTTCTGGAGAAGGCCGCACACAAATGAAAAGAGACTAGAAAAGTATTAATTTGGGAATATTGGGGGCCAGGCGGGAGCCAACCTCTAGTGGGAAGACTGCCCCCGCTCTGACCTTGCTATCCCTTTTATTGAGACTATGGGATATACCCACAGCCTTTAGGCAGGAAATTCCAATAACAGAAATTTACATGAGACAAACAGAAGTGGAGACTGCTTTGGCTAACAATGTTTCAACTAAACAGTAAGTGATTAGCTTCAACCTTTCAGAGTAATTAACGTTGAAGGCCTTTCCACATCTTTCTATCAGTGGCATAAAGATTGGTTTCCTACAAGGTGCCCCTGGTGGGCCCCATGGCTGCAGCGGCGTGTGTGGAGCTAAACTGCCCTGTCTTCCTGTTTCTTAAAGGAAGGGCACTGGTCAGAGCCACTACAGATCCTTCGGATTTTCTGGTCAATGGACTGGCCTGGCCTGCATACCCCCGTGTCCTGTCCTGCCAGGCTTTCTCGCAGAAATATACCTCCACGTGAAGAGTTCTTCACCTTTGTTCAATAAAATTAAAAAAGAAAAATAAATAAATAAAATGACGACTGCACTCGGGACTCGTTTTTGCACCTCAGGCAGTGTAAGAAATGGCAAGCCCCGCAGAGAGGCAGAGGAATCTGTAGGAAAGGGCCTCCCTCATCTCTCCTTTAGCCTCCCCGCCTGTTTAGTGGCTTTTCCAAGTTCGCCTCTCTCCTTTCAACCCAGTATGGAAAAGCGTGGATGTTTTGCACCCTCTCCGGCTCTTCCATGGTCTCCTTAGGGGGGCTCCCCGTGTCACATGAGACACTTAAGGGAAAGAAAACTGTGCCCCCTCCTCCTCTCTCTTCTGTGTGTCAGGTGAATTTTTCAGACCTGCCTGCTCCACAAACCCTAAGATTTTGGCCTCAGTAACATTTTCCTTTCTGGCATCTTTGAATGCTACCAGTGATTTCCACGTGTCTTCAGACACTTTTACACTGTTTCCTGGCATTGAGAAGTGAATTCCAAGTGTTTTCAAACACTGTTCTATAGTGTACTGCTCTTTAGCCATGACTCCCAAGTGTTGTCAAACACTGCTCTACACTGATTCTTGATGTTAAAATATATATATATATATATATATATATATATATATATATATATTCATTTATTTCAGAAAGGAAAGGGGGGGGGAGACAGGGAGAGGAAGAGGGAGAGGGGGAGAGAGAGAGAGGTAGAGAGAGAGAGAGAAACATCAGTGATGAGAGAGAATCATGGCTCGATCGGCTGCCTTTGCATACCCTGTAATGGGGATCAATCCCTCAACCCAGGCATGTGCCCTTGACCAGAATCAAACCTTCAAATCTGGGACCCTTCAGTCCACAGGCAGACGCTCTATCCACAGAGCCAAGTCGGCTAGGGCTAGTTTTGATTTGTTTTGGTTTTTGTTGTTGTTGTTGTTTTTTAGAGGGAGTGGAAGGGAGAGGAGGGAGGGGAGAGAGAGAGAGAGTTGTTGTTCCAGTTGTTTATCATCCTGCGGAAGCCTTTTAAAAAATAGATATGTTTTTGACCTAGCATCCCGATGACGCTTTCCGCTTGAAAACTGGACATGGTATGTATGTATGTATGTATGTATGTATGTATTCAGATGATATTTTCTTGTGTTGTCCACTTGAAAAACCTGTATGTTTTTTTTTGTTTGTTTGTTTTGTATAGTTCCATACAAAGATTCCTATTTACTTATATCTGATGTATTCATTTTTTATTTTATTTTAAAACCTACATGGTGCCCTGACCGGTTTGGCTCAGTGGATAGAGCATCGGCCCTGCGGACTGAAGGGTCCCAGGTTTGGTTTTGGTCAAGGGCAGCTGCGTGCCTTGGTTGTGGGCACATCCCCAGTGGGGAGTAGTGTGCAGGAGGCAGCTGGTCGATGTTTCTCTCTCATGAATGTTTCTACCTCTCTATTCCTCTCCCTTCCTCTCTGAATAGGAAAAAAAATCAATAAAATATATTAAAAGGAAAAAAAAGAGAAAGCTGGCCCTAGGGGCTGGGTGAGGACCCCTATAGCTATTCCCAGTTTCTCATCAGTAAATAGTTGGAAAGGCTTAGAGATGTCCGGGAGGGGGGAGAGAGAGAGAGAGAGAGAGAGGGAGAGAGGGAGAGAGAGAGAGGGAAAGAGAGAGATGCCAGAAGGGTATCACAGAGCTTAGGGAAAAAAATACACCCAAAAATACCTGGCAAACGAGGGAGGGTGAGCAGAGAGGGGGCCTGGTATAGTGGATCTTTCTACAATTCTTGTCAACAGTTAACTTTAGAACTTCTTTCTTTCAACATACCTTCCACTCAATATTTCTAACATGTCTAGCAATTAAAATATTTAGAAAAGGCAGGGGGAGGAGGGAACCGGCCTCTAGCTGCTTGAATTCAAAACTGAGTTTCTGATAAGCCTGTGCCAGCAAGAAAGTTGTTCTTTAGGGAGGGTGGAGTGGGGCAGAGGGCGGGGTGAGAAGGCGCTGAGGCCAGAGCAGTTTTCAGAGCATTAAAAGGTGATTTGCCACCAGTACCCATGACTGAGATTATGGAAGGGAAGAGTGGCCTGGAAAAAGGAGGGCAGGACAGAGAAGGTAGCATCTGTGTCGACCAGAAAGGAGACCTGCTTACCCGCTACCTTGAGCATTACCCTGGGCTTGGCGAGGGTGATGGAGGTCATTGAGTCCTGGCATCTCCAGTCTTCAGCCAGTCCCAGCATCGCCAGCAGCGGGTCATTACCTGGAAGGGCAGCCTCTCTAAGCTGAGACGCAGAGGGCCTGTCACTTTTCCAGGGGAGTCACTTTTCCAGTGGCCGTTTTGACTGCATGCTGGGCAGGGCTTGGTTGGAGCCCGGGGCTGGGGGCACTGCTTTGCCCAGTGGACCTCATTCCCGCACTTGAAGCATCCTCCAGGTGGCGCTCGTCCTCTCGTTGCACCCCCCACCATGCGCAGTCCCCTTTGGACTGTGCATGGCTGCCCTCTGCCTCAAGGTTGCTAACAAGGCTTGAGTTTGCAGTCACCTTTTGTCGATGGCGCGCCTCCCGATCCGATTCTGCCTGCTCCTCAAGGGCATTAAAACCTTAAATGCCATATTCATTAGATCGTGAACAGGACTCTGAGGGCCATCCTCCACCTTTTTAAATTTCTTTCCAATATCTGGGGCTGACTGTGAAATGAAATGAGTGGCTGAAACTGTCGCTCTGGAGGGGGACCCAGGGTCCAGACAGTAGATGAGGTCAGAGCCTCAGTCAGCCTGTTAAGGAAGACCGTGGGGTTCTCATCTGGTCCCTGAGTAACTTCCCTCAGCTTGTCAAAATTAACAAGGTGTCTAACACCTTGTGGGAGATTTCCTGTAAGCTGGCTATCATGCATTGGAGCATCTGGTCATGACATCGGCGCCCATCTCACCCTTTGGGGGTATCTAGTTGATACTCCCAGCCTGGTTCCTGATGAGGAACGGCCTGGGCCCCCACTGGCATAGAGGCATCTGTAAGGTGGATCTGACCTGTTGGTCCGTCACTGCTCCAAGAACCTTTCCCTTTCATCTGATGTTAGGGTGGAAGAAAGAATGACATGGATGTCATGCCAGGTGAGGTCATAGGCCTGAGAAAGGTATTGAAATTCCATGGTGAACACAGTGGGGTTGGCAGAAAAGGACCCCAGCTGCTCTTTAATCTGGGAGAGATCCGACATAGAGAAGGGAACATGGACCCTGATCACTCCCTCAGCCCCTGCAATTTCCTGGAGGGGGCAGAGGAAAGCAGGAGCCTGGGAGCGGGTGTGTGTGGGGAAGCAGGCGGGGGTGGGGGAAGGGGAAGATCAGTAGGTAAGGGGGAAGGAGCTGGGGGAGGGGATGGCAGAGGGAAGTTGGGGAGTGAGGATGGGGGAAGGGTGGGAACTGGAGGCACAGCAGTAGAGGCCGTGGAGTAATTAGGTGGGTGAGTCAGAAGGGAGGAAAGATTCTCAGGGGTTCAGATAAGGTGGAAAGTGGAGGGGTGTCGGCAGGCAGAGGGGGTTTCTTGCAAGATAGGAGAACCTGGGCTGTGGAACAGGAGGAGCAGAGGGAGGGACAGGAGCACAGATAGAAAAAGGCCTGGACATATGGAACCTCAGGCCACTTCCCGGCTCGTTGGCATTAACTACTGAGGTCAGTTAGTCCCACTTTCAGGGTCATCTGGACCCACTGAGGCCACGCCACATTATAGAAGTAGCCAGATTGGTGAGGAGACACCCTACAGGTGTCATTGGTGAGTGCCCATTCCAATACCTGGGGTCGGGTAGCAAAAGGTCAAGGACTAGTATCCCAATCCCTGAGCCAATGCTACGACGGGGAACCCAAGGGACAGTAGAGGACGTCTCCTCTGCCCCCTGGGGTCCGGAATGAGGCCCAAAGTCTGGAAAACCGAGGGGGGCATGAACGCCTCCACTGCCTCCCCAGGAGGGCAATGTCCGAAAGGCAATCTTTGACGAGGGTCGCAATTTGCAGACAGAGACACCGGAAAAACCACCAGGAATTAGCATGGGTTGGGACTTACCGCTGACGTTGCCTAGCCAAGGAAAGAAGGCTGAATATCCTGAGCCACGAAGAAAGAAGAAGGGGGAGAGTGGGGGGCTCCGGACCATTAAAGGTCAAACAGGGAGCATGCCCTCACCTGGGTTTGGCACCAGATGAGAGGTTTGGATGCAGGAGACAAAAACAGAGTCCAGGTGATTAGAAAGGGGAGGTTTTAACTTGTGCTCCCAGGCAAAATTCGCTGATCCGAGGGTGGACCAGGGAAGTTCACGCCAAAAAGGGGGCATAGGTACCTCTTTTATACAGCTCTTTAGTAAGGGTAGGGCAGAGGGCATGAGAGGTGTAGAAATTGCCTTGGGCCAGGGGTCTACGAAGGAGCCAGTTATCTCTGTCACCATCTACTTTGCAGATGCATGCATAGGCTCTGGACTTCCCCCCTGCATAGAGCTAACATAACCCTAACCCTAACCCTAGCCCTAACCCTAAGCTGAACCCGAACCCTATCCTTAGTCCTAGCCCTAACCCTAACCCTAACTCTAACCCTAGCCCTAGACCTAACCCTAACCCTACCTCTAACCTTAACCCTTGCCCTGAACCTATTCTTAATGCTAACCCTAATCTTCACAATAACCCTAGCCCTAACCCTAAACTGTCATATCAGCTGTATAAAAATAACTTGGTATCTGAACCCTATGAAAATGAATGTTTAAATGTTTAACCAACCTTCAATCAAAGAAGCCAACACGTTTAGACACGAATTATAAATGGAAAGAGTATCCAATTCAGTACTCTTTGAACACGATTTCCCAGTGATTAAAAGGTGTCCATCAGATATTACAGGTCTTTGAACAGGATTACCTGGTGTTTAAACTACTTTCCTAAATATGTCCCTAGTCTGTCATTGTGAATTCTCAATGTTGGATTTAATTTTTTCCACTGATTCAGGCTCATTCATTGTGATTTCTAAATGTGTATACAGCATTTATATATATATATATATATATATATATATATATATATATATATATATATATATATATATACACATGCTTTTTTCATTTTTGCCCAGTGTTTCAAGTTCCTTCATTGTGAATTCCAAGTATTGATACAGCGTTTTCACATATATACCAGCCCTTTTAACATGAGTAATTCCTATTTTAAAAACTCTCCTACATTTCACAGCTTTTGGTATACAAAATCTTAGTATTTCAACAGTGCACTGGAGGTATAAAGA